>CM037789.1:9672798-9722798 GCA_021229015.1 Solen grandis
ACCGAGACATCCGTGGTTTTACTAAACAATGGGATTCAGAACAAGCTTCGCCCATCTTTCTCACTATTTTGCCCTGTCTGAACATCTAAGACTTCCGGGCGAATATTTCATTATGTGGGCTTAATTAAACATTAAGGTTAATCAAACATCATTTGAGGTTTTGCTAATTAGAAATTTTGAAAAAAAAAAAAATTCCCAGCTAAAACGCTCTGGGGCTTTAACGCTCCTCTACTATATCTTTCATCAATTAAAATTGGCAAATTTGCATATGGTCAACGGACTGAAATAGCTTCGGTAGTTTATTTAGTTAATGGATTGTTTGAGAAGAATATACGCCTAATCACGATGAAGAACATACGAGTACATTTATTGCTTTACACAATACACCTACAGTGTGTGTGGATTCACACCCTGTCATGATTTGAAAACATCACTTACATTCCTTTAACTGATCACGATCATGGTAAACATTGCCCTTGTCGAACAACATAATTAACTGTTCATGTTGTGATCTGACAAACAGGCAGAGTAGATGGGGCAAGCCTTCAATATGATTTTAATATTGTCGACGTGAAGTTATATGCAATGATATCGTTAACATACTTACACTATAAAAATAAGTTACATGTATGTTTGAATTAAATCTTTCTCCTAATGTATGTCAATATTTATCTTACGATTATATTTTTTAATGATTATTATAACAAAAACGTGTTCTTATATATATATATAATACCTTCATGTTAATTATGTTCCCTTATATATTTACATGTTCATCAAAAATGCATTTATACATTATATATAACTGAATCAGTTATGGATGTTGATGCTGTTTATGTTTTCTTATATATATTTTCATTTTTATAATACTTCCGTACTGTGTCTTTATGCTTTTTATTTTTTTATATTTTCATATTGTTTCTTTGATTTCATCTGCAGTATTCATAAATTTGGGGACAATGTCTACACAAGACATATAGTTCTATCACATCGCTGACAAAGTGACAAAACCTTTTGTGGTTGTATTTTTTGTCACCTTTTTATTTTTTCTTCCTTTTTACAACACCATGGTGAGCCACCAAATCTAACTGAGGATTCATTGATTTTATGAGTCACCACTGAAACCCATTATCAGGATAGGTGGATTAGGCCATGGAATAGACAAGCATGCTGTTCAAACCAGTCAAATTAAGATGTCTGGTAGTCAAGGTAGATGGAATCACGGGCAGATTGAAACTGCTCATTCAAGTAAAAGACATGTTTTCACTTACCAGAAACCATATCAAGTGTCTAAACTTCCTGGGCAGTTCAAGGCGTGGGTTACTTCAGCAGAGACCCCTGCCTAGACTTATCTGGTCAATAATGGTCAAGAAAGGCACCATTAAAATCGTGTAGAGACAAGATCAATCAGGAAGCAAGAACCTTAAAAAATGGTTTCACAATTCACGAAGAAAGGCCACTACTGAATGCATGCCCATGCTGCCCTTAAGCTCTCTAACAGAAATGCACAAGGTAGCAAAGACAAAATTTCTTACCCTCCATAACTCAAGAGATCAGTGAAGTTGGAATATTAGTCAGAAAAGGAAGAAACTGGTCGGTGAGACAGAAAGTTCTTCAAGCTGGCCAGGGTGGTTTACAAAAACATAGTTGCCAGTCAGTACAACAAACGCAGGATACCTAGGCACGAGACAGTGCTGACATTGGGGGAAATGCAGACAAGACAGAAGATACCAGTTTAAGTTAGAGGGCGGAAGAGCACACACGCAAGACACCGGAAGTTCCATCGCGCCACCAAATCCGCATTACCAAATGGAATCTGGCGAACCAGAAGATCGGCTGTTTATTTTTGAAGCACTACTACTGAGCTTCTTTCCCCAACTAACATAATCTATTGATGTCTGACAGAGGTGGAAACATAGGAACAATCAACACATACTCTCATATTCAATTTAATGCCGCAGGGAGGTAAATGTGACATGACCAGGTACTTGGAGAAAATGTATGACTTGAAGCGAGAGAGAAGAAAGCGGCGAACGTATTTCTTTTCATGTCAAGTCCCTCACTTCATGGTCAGATAAAATAAGAGGATTTTACTGTTCCTGTTCTTGTTTATTTACATTTAGTTTGTTACCTTATTCATGATTCTCTGCAGCTATAAGTTATAACTAGGCTGTTATTTAAATAATTGATAACCATTTCTATTTATAAAACGGCAATAAAATCAAAGGAAAATATTCAATGATTCATCACATTTTATGTTAATTGCCTACCGGAGAGTAAAATGGTTTATATATTCAAATGTGACAAACTGAACCTCAAAAGAACGGGGATAATAAACACTATTTTTATTCACATATTTTGTCTGTGCCTATTTATGACACAACCATCATCTTATGGGGCAGATATATGACTGTTTATCATTTCTTTGTCTTCGATATCTCTATACTCCAGACATAGAGAAAGTCGATATTGGCAACAGTTGTCTTAGCAAGAAGATGAAAATGAAGCATCACATTCTAATTACCGTTTTGGTGCTTGCGTTACATTTGGCGTGTCCATGGAATTCAAGAATTTTTCACATATCTACGTATATATACAATTTTTCTTTACTGATTTTTAAGAAGGAAAAACGGAAATGCAATACTATCTAAGTTTTCAATTGTCCCCTACTTTTTATGTTTAGAACTTGTAAATAGTGATGTAGGCTCACTTTTAGATTCAGTTTTCTATGTCTTCATATGCTCCTATTGTTAAAGAGATGTACAAAGAGGAGTAATTTGAAATGGAGACCATATATTTGTACTTATATAAAAATATAATTAGAATTGTTTTCGGAACCACAACCAACTTCTATATATATGAAGCGTTCTGTTGTTGTTTTTTTTGCCTTGTAACCAGGGCTGGAGGGTAAGCATGACAAGCAATACTCTGAAATCATTAATTTTCGTGGGACACTAATTTTCGTCGAGGTTGTGGTGGTTCTTAAGCACGAATATTAATCCCCACGAAAACTTTTCTCCTATATAGACTTAACGTTTTCTAGAACGTAGATCCACGAATAAATGTACCCACGACATTCCCTTGGGTGCATATTTAACGAAATTTAATGTCAACGAAAATTAATGATTTTACAGTAATCGATACATACATAAATTGTGTTATGAATGATGAAGTAACTGTCGACGTGCAATTATCTGGCATGTCTACTGCCACACGAGGTATTCGTTCATGAGTCATAAAACGTTTATCGTTTGAGTTCATTTATTATTCAAAAAACATAAATCAATTTTCAAAATTAAGGAATTGCGAAAGAAAAATCGTGAATTAATTGCAGATGTTTTGGTCACATACGCAATAGTGTTAACGACGTTTCTTAGCGCGAATCAGTCTTGAGTAAAGGTAATTCACCAGCTACGTGTTAGCGAACATTCTGCCATACCCCTGGGAGGAGCTACTAATGGGATATGTCTGGAAGAAGAATTTTAACGCTAACAATATTCCTTCCTTAGCAACAAGTCACCAACCTACGCGAGGTTTTGTCACTCGAGACACGTGATACATTGCCAGACGACAAGAGAAGCGTGCCGATGATCCATGGTCGGGTTTTAACACTTCTGGTTCTCTATGAGACAGACATGTCTTTTGTGTTCTGTTGACGATTGCTGTTTGGTTCAGTGGGAGTGTTGAAACGACAATAATAGTTTACAACGGTAAAAAGGCTAGCAAATGCACTATGCATTCGCGTTTTTGTTTGTTTGTTTGTTGTGGTTTAACTGATTTCACGTGATGGCTCATGACGACAAATTTCTTTAAGCATGTTTTTAGTTAAGTATAAATTAAAATTAGAACTGTTCACTTGCTACTCTTGACTTCGAACTTTGAATTCAACCGTAAACGCAGGTTAACATCATGTTAAACAATAAATGGAACGGTATGGCTCTATTTCAAAGATAGGCAAAACCACGGAATGTCATTGTCTGTTGGTAAATATAAGAAAGAAGAATATATATGCCAAGGTGACCCATATCTGTACAATCATTGAAGTTGAGCCAATCTTGATACAGCAACTTTCATTTCCAACACTGTAGTATTAAAACAGCTCGCTCACAGATTGTCATTGACGAAGAATTTGATTTTAAATTATATACATGTATGTATATATTACGTCTATCAATACTTACTAGTATTTAAAGACGCAATGTCACCCAATGCCAGCATCTGTGATCGTAAAATACAATGGATGGTTTCCCCATCACAGGCAATACCGTCACAGACGACATTGAAACTCGTTTTAAACCTATATTTAGATTTATTCACTTTTCAAGCATGCGCTTACTTCATGAACCCAAACTGGTGATGACGTCATGTTGCGGAATGTGTCCTTCAGGGATTTTACCGATTTCGTCGAAGTTTCGTTTACGAAAATACAGTAGCGTTTTCCTGTTCAATGTGACCTAATGTGACTTTCTGAGTTTATTTGTCAGGGAATAAAGACTTCACAAAAATTAACGAGGGAGAGTTGATTTTTTTTGGTTAAATTTCTACCGCGAGCTGCTTTATTGTACAAAGTTACTTAGAGATTGACCTAGTTACAGTGACTTTAGAGGGAAATCCAGTAATGTCCATACCTTTTTCTCGTTGTACTGTATGGCCAGTTTAAGTCGCGCGAGACGTTCGTAAGTCTCTATGTCACTGTCTCGACCGCATTTGTTGATGAGGATCTCCAGCTCATCATGACCCCTAACCTTGTCCAGTAGTTTGACCACGTATACGCTGAGCTGGTCAGCTAGCTCCAAGTACTCTGTCTGCAGGTGGAAAATGGTAAAAAAATATGTCAGCAACAATAGTCCTCAGTAACCATGTGACAGATGGTTAATACAGATGGTTAATACAGGTACTGTAGAAGTTGTGCATAATTTCCGTCGATTTCGTGGATGGCTTCATCCACTAATATTAACTTCCACGAAAACTTAAAAATATACTTCACGTTTTGTAGAATATGACTCCACAAATATATGTACCAACGAAATTGATGAAAATACAGATTCCACTAAATTTAATGATTATTCAATGTATGAAAATGTTATTTCCTCTTCTTATCCACAAACCGTTGTAAGAATGAAACTAAGTTTATCATTGGGAACTCCGTGACCGAGAGGGTAAAGTCGCTGACTTTAACACTCACTCAGCCCCTCACCGCATGGGTTCGAATCCCGGCAGGATCATTCGGATTTTCATGTGAGGAAGCCTTCCAGCTGGCTTGCGGTAGGTCGGTGGTTCTACCCTGATGTCTCCGTGCATTCGGGGTCTTCCTCCACCTGTAATTAGCTGGACGTTGCTATATGACTGAAATACTGTCGAAGCGACGGTAAACTCAAATAGTCAAGTCATAGTCAAGTCTAAGTTTATCAGGAAGGAAACACGAATTATTTAAGTAAACGACTGTTGAAATATACATACATGATGAATAATATATTCGGTTATACAACTGATATACTGATTAACATAATGTAAACAATTAAAAACATATAGTTTTGATAATAAAGGATATGACGAGATGCATCCTGTGTATAATTTATTTCCTTCAAACAAAAATTAGTTCAATTATCAAGAATATATGCAACACAATCGGAGAATTTTCAATCACAAAAGTCTAGAAATTAATGAAGGTGAATTTTGTGAACGTTTTGATTTAATAGAAACATATGTTTTCGAACAAAATTCGAAAGAAAAAAAAATCAATTTTCAATCGTCAATGATTAAGGCACGATTCGTTTCGGACAATTACGGCAATTTACGCAATTGATCGGAATAAAACGATAAAGAAGCTAATAGACTTTTCTACAGGGTGTAAAAAATGATAACCCGCGAGCCCTTGTCATTTTACCTGATGTTGGAGTTACGTTGAAAAAAAAAATATTAATAGATACACTTTAGTAAAACAAACTTTTATGATATTGTACTATAACAATAGATCACCAATATATCCTTATAACGAGTGTAAGTGTACTGTTTTAGAATCTTCAATTATCTCCCTTTAATAACTTCAATTGTGTTTGTTTGTTTGTTGGGTTTAACGTCCCACCGACAGTATTTCAGTCATTAGGAGACGATGTTTACTTGAGACAGATATAGTGCTTCCACACTGCAGTATCACGCCGTAGACACGTGGCATGATACAACACCCAGTCACAATATCCTGACACTGGGCCAACCAGTCCTGCAACTACCCTTATATGCTGAGCGCCAAGCAATGGAGCTATAACAGTACCATATTTTACGACTTTGATATGTCGCGGCCGGGGATCGAACCCACGATCTCCCACTCACGATGCGGACGCTCTAAACACTCGGCCACCAGGAACTTTTCTTTCAGTTGTGTAGTTTGGAATGAGATTAGCATGATGTTATGTATATTCCTGTCTACACCAGAAATACATGAAGCTGTGTAGTTTGGAATGAGATTAGCATGATGTTATGTATATTCCTGTCTACACCAGAAATACATGAAGCGTATTTGAAATCTAATCATTATAGATGTGTTACATACTACCGCCTTTGTTTGTTTTGTTTTTTGTGTTGTTGTTTTTTTTTTTGAGGTTCCTACATGGGATAACCCATTTATTGTCCCCGTAATAGGTGCAGTTGAGGTCAGCTTACAAAGTTTACATACATTTGATTAGTCAATGTGAAATATTGCAGGAACTAATGAGTCTCTTAATTATAATAAGTATTATGTAAGGACATTTATAAGGGTTTCTGCATACAAGAGAAAAAGAACAACAACAACAACATGGTGAGGACAAAAAAAGAAGGTAATAAAAGTGATGTTATGCACCGATTATGACTTAATTTTCATTTACTTTACTCTTTATTTATATTTAAGTTGTGCCTTTGTTTTTATTAATTTTTATAGTGATTTTAAAGATTCTATTTTAAAGGTATTTCTTCAATAAGTCAATGTAAGAATACAACAATGAAATACATGGATTGAGACTCAAGTTCACGTGAAAATATCTTGCTCAATTGTACAGAAATTCTACAGCCAAATTAAGAAAGCAACATATTAGTAAGTAGATTTGTTTACTTAATTCAAAATTTAGTTATATCTGATAGGAAGAATTTCTGCTTTATCATTCCCTTTTTAATGCCTGATATCGTGATTATATGTTGCCTTCGTGCATTCATTTCGCTATTTAGTTTTAGAGTTAAATATTTGAGCAAATAATGGATTTATAAAATTGCACCCAAGTTAAGCACAAACGAAAACTGCTGTCTGATGTCAATCGATATACCATTGCAGCAGGAAATCAAAACATTTGATTACGCTCATTTTGCTGCATGGTTAAACAGGAAGGGCTTAATGTTATAACATTATTGTTATGATTATGTGGACTCCGTTGACTTTATTTCAGTGTATGTAGGGCGCGGGTATTATATAATAATAGAGCTTTCACTCCGAAATGAGGCGAAACCATACGTAAACCAACGAGCACGTCTAGTCTTCGTGCTGGTTTTATGTTCGGTTTTATCAGTTCACTGTTGCATCCAGTATGTTCTAAATTTACCCCCAGGCACTGATTGATCAGTTAAATCAGCGAATTATACCGAGTGTTGCCGAACACCTGGTGATCACTGCAGATATGGTATTTCTCTAAAGTGACTTACGTACATTTCATGTGACACTTTCGTCTGTTTAAACCAGTATGTACGCAAACTAGCCGGATATCATTTCGTAATTCAACAGTCACTTGCGAATGGTTTGCATTGAAAACTAGAATTTCGAACATTTTGAACAACTAAACAGTTTATATTTCATTATTTAGCATATTTTTCAAAGCAGCAATATAGTTCTTGTAACTGACACTCATTTAACATTTCTTTTATTAACTAGCAAGTTTATGAAATTGCGTAATACGTGAGATGGCGGAAAACAGATGAAAAATAATACATTCAATGATAATAAAAGTCCAGAGTTGAATTTGAAGAAATGCAAATGTGTCTTTTTTGTGTTCATTAAGCTGTATGATAAAAGAAAGGACCGACCGACATAGGAGCGTATTATATTAGACACTGTGTGTAAAGCATGGCTTGAGATAAAGAAAGGCACAACCAAATTGAGATTTGGGTATCAACACCTTGGGAATTTTGCAGTAACTTAGAGAGTTCAGAGATGTTATTTATTTGCGGTATAATTTATACGCACGTGTGAAATTAAAATGAAATGCATACGCTGCGCCCTTGGCTCCATAATTAAGTGACATCTAGGCCGGACTGATGCTAATGGTCCCCAGATCTCTTACAACGAATTCAAAAAACATTAATAGTGGCAGGAATTCATCATATTTGCAAATCAAATGAAGTGAGTTTAAAACCCAGCTCCTTTTGCATGATTGGTATAACACTCAGTGCCAAGTTTAAGCAATAATGATACGGTTCCAAATTGTGATTCCATGCGATGCTTGTATTTTCTCGTGATGCAAGGAAAACATTCGATGTATATCTTATGATTAATAACTAACATCAATCCCATGATAAATAACTAACATCAATCCCATTTAAGTCGCTGGCTAAAGTTTTGGCTATTTTTATAAAAAGGAGAATTTCTTTTTTACATTGCATTTGGTAAGTCTAAGCAATTGCTAGTTGAAACATGAAATAAAAGTAAAGGCCGGGTCTTTTTCTCCCCTTTCAATGACATGGTTCATTTTCATTTTCACAAAAAGTCTGAATCATCATACAATCTGAATACAACAAAACGTACACATACTTGTCGAAAATACATATCAACAAAGTTTAAGAACAATTTACTGAAAAAAATAATACTTTAATTACTTTAAAATAAAAAATGTCACCGGATTGAACCGAAAAGAAATATTCAGTTGTACACAGGAAAATCGGCTAAAGTTGTTGTTGTTGTATAAGGGTTTACCGTCGCTGCGATATTATTTCAATCATATAGCGACGTCCAGCTAATTACAGGTGGAGGAAGATCCCGAGTACACAGAGGTACCCGGGTAGAACCACCGACTTACCGCAAGCCAGCTAGAAGGCTTCCTCACATGAAAAATCCGAAGTCCCTACCGGGATTCGAACCCACAGCGGTTAGGGGCTGAGAGGCTAGAGTCAACCAGAAACAATAATTATACAGTAACCACTTTCCTAAAAACTGCACACACAAAAAAAGAAAATTGATTTATACTTTATATGACCACTATGCAGAAGCATGAAAATAAAAAGTGTCTGAGAAAATTCAAATTCTGCTAAAATTGTAAACATTGTTCCTAAATATGCAGAAAGTATAAATAAAGGAAGCACATTCTCCAGACACCTTGACACAAAAACTGTCTAAAATCAACCCTTATGTTTACAGTAAAATGTCAAATGTTTAAATCTAAATAATGTATCGGTTTTCGAGAACCTGTCATTATGAGAAACACACAAGCGTGAATATGAAAAACTGTTTTCAAACTTTTGCTGAGAAAAAGTTTCTAGATGTAGGGCATGTCTCTTTAAATAACGCCAAACACGTGTACATGTATTCGTGTTGGCTTATTGCATTTAAACATAAAATTTCACCCCCTGATAAGTCTTCCACTTTTAGCATTTCAACTTTATCTTTAGAACGATTTATTCAGATTTCCTTCAGCCATCTCATTTCCAATACTGTGCAACCCGTTGCGAATTTATCCGAACGGATATTCAAATGAGCAAGTGATTTTTGTATTGGTGCGTAACAGTTCCGGTTTCTCAGTAGCAGCATTTAAGCTAAAAGGCCAAGTTTCTTATGCATATCTAAATAAGGTGTCAGATCACAGCGTCAATATATACTGAAAATTAGACTGGAAAAAGAAACATTTTAATACATTTTCGTGCTATTCTTCTTTAGGATGTAGCATCCAAATATGTTGTTTTTTACTCATTTGCCCTTAACGGTCAGTCCAGTCACAAAGATGAACTTTGTGGTAATCTTCAGATCCTCAAGGTCACCATTCAGTTTTTGTGATAATGGTACCAGCTTGTACTTCCTGTACAGAGTGGTGATGGTACCAGCTTGTACTTCCTGTACATGTGTGAATTCAGCCTGTTGTGCTGATCGCAGTCTGACCATAACAACTTGCTCTGGTCTGTGTAGTTGATGGTATGCATCTTTTTCTTCATCAGTGACTTAACAATGGCACGGATATGTTGTTATTCTTATATCACAAAATATTATGTTAATATGGAACTAAAGAGCACTATAAAAATTACTGGAGCTGTATTTCAAAACAACTCATTACAATGAGAGTCAAATTGCCGGTAGAATATATATTTCTAATCATTTTCGTGAATGTTATTCCGCTTTCAGAGTATGAACTATTTATTATTGATATCAATTTCATCTTCTCCCTTTTGAAATCTCGCCTTTATTCCCATGGTATGCTGATGCAATAACATCACTTGTTTTTAAGATAGGGACTTCTGATGCTGCAATTTTATTTGCGAATTGACAATATTTCCATTTCAAATGTAGTCTTGACGTCAAATATAAAAAAGCATGCGCTCTGCAGCCAACATTCCGGAGCGTATTGTCATATGAGATTTCCCCAGACTGTCAGTTTGTGCATCAGTTATTGAGTGATTTGCATGATATTTAACTGGTAATTCAGAATATCACAAATAGGGGCGCCGTTGTTCAGTAACGTACCTGGCTCGAATTCCACCAACAATATTTAGCGCTAAGCAATATTTTTAAATTTTTAAATTAGAACGAAAAAATGTTCTTCTCCGTTTTACAATATTTTTAAAAAGTAATATGGCTTAATGTACATGAATATGTTAATAACTACAATGTTTTTCCAAGAGAAAAAATGCATAAAAGATATCAAGAAAAAATATTAATATCTGAAAACAACATTGCAATATATGAGAATGAAGAAAACTTAAAGAGATGACAGTGATCAGTGGTGGATTGGTTGGTGACAGGTAAAATCATGTGATGGTATAATGGAGTCTCTCTCAAAAACAAACATTAATTATCGAAGCGTTTGGAGGCTTTGATAAATGAATGAACAGCCTCAACAATTTTATATTGTTTACATGTGCAAGATTAATATCACCGAATAAAAGTATATTAAGATTCATATTATGTATGGAGGAAAGATCAATACTTAAATACGTAGTGGCGAATTTCATATTTCCTGTTTCTCTTATAAAGGTACCAAAAATAGTTCATATCTTAACAAACAGTGTTAGTTATCAAGGCAGTGACTTATGTCAACTTAGTTATGTAATTGAATTTTTGTAAAAAAAGGAATGGTGAAATGCGTTTTTATGAAATTTAAGAATATAAATATTACTTAGCGCTAAGAATTTTTGGAGGAATTCGAGCCTAACTGAGGATCGTGAAAACCCCATTAAAAGCAAGGGTTTACTGTGACCTTAGAGGGATAAGTATAAGAACGTGTTTCCTTTCGACATTAAAATAAATAAGTTTAAACTTAACTGTTTATTTGTCGGCAAGGTCTATTCCATATCTTCAATGAAGGTTATATCATCGTTTTTGTGTCCTTATTTATCTACTACATACATTTCTTTCTTCAAATACTACTGTTACCATCACCAAAATCACAACGGTGTATATCTCTCCTACTATTCTAATGACTACCACATCTATACATTTCATTTTTTTCCTTAACTTTATAAAACCAGTCGTTATTGCCGAGTGGTTAGGTGATCTACTCGTAGCCGGAAAATTGGGGTTCAATCCCCAGAGACTATATTAAACAATTAATATGTCGTTACAATGGTACTGGTATAACTCCCTTGCTTATCCCTAAGCATATGTACATGTATATAATACCACTGTGATATCGCTGTGAGACAGCATAATGCCCGTGTATGAATGGTAAAAGGTTTAGAAATTATTGAAATGTCAAACACATTCAAAACAAACACACAAACAGTGCTACGAAATTTAAACTTCTACAACGATGTATTTTTTTTAAATTATTATTATTATGAGTATTACTGCTGCTGTTTTTTGTTTTTGTAAATTAATACTGGACAATAAGACTTAATGTAGTTTATATATCAGTACCTTGTAATATTTCTCCACTTTGGCTACACCACGTAATTCCCGTGCCAGTTCGAACGCAGTGAGGATCGGGTCTTTACTGGAGAGCGAGATGTAGGCACCACTGGTCAGTCCGCGGTAGGCATTCAACCTTGTTTTCGCAAGTCTTAACTGGTCAAACTCCAGTTTATTACTACACTCCTGACAGTTGCAGTAGTAATGGTGAGGTTTCTTGATGGTCTCACCTCTCAAAAGTAACAACTGAACAATTTCAAACTGATTCCGCTCCGCCGCTAGAATAAGAGGCGTGATGTCAGAAGAGAAAGGCGAGTCTTCACTGGCCGTGTTGAAAAAATGGTCGGTTTCTCCAAAATGTTTGTGCTCTTTTTTCATGCCCTGGTATTTTGGGTGTTTAAGAATGGACTCGGCAATCTGTTCATGTCCAGAACTGATGGCCTGGAGAAGCGCCTCGTAAATATTGGCCAAGTTGCTGCGGTCTAGCAGCAGTTCTACAACCTGGAACAATAAAGATAATAACATGATACGAACTATATTATCCCATTATGCTTCCAAAAGCAGTGCATATCAGTCAAACAATATAGCAAAGTGTGCGATACAGATTTGTTACAAGATGTAATCTGTACGGACTCGTTGATGATTACATTACTACAATGCATAGATAAAAAATAATCCTTTACTAAAGATCATTAAATTGTTTACAAAATAACTAATTTGCATTATCCCGCGTATCTTCGTCCATTTTCCATAGACATTACGTATGTCTCCGTGAACAAATCAAGAGTGCATAAACTGTTGACGTTACAGATACACAAATTTTGATTTTATGACGGTTTTTCAAATTTAAACAAGAGCCATGTTGACATGGCCATCCCCCGCCGAAAGCTTGCTCTTTAGAAGATGTGTTGGAGAGTAGAATATTTCATTTTTAAAAGAAAATTTCTGGTAATGAAGATTGATGTTTAAAGTGATTATAGATATGAAACCCAAGTGAAGACCCACGAATTCCTCACTGTGATAAAAATTAAGCCTGAAAAATAAAAAAATGCAATAACCAAAACACTATGAAAGTTAGAGTTATCATTCTTCTGCACCGCACTCTTCCTCATTGAGATCTATTCACCTAATAGATGAAGTTTCAAGTTGATATCTCAAATACTTTTTGAGTTTTGCTCCAGACAAAAATTAAGCCCGAACAAGAGGGCCATGATGGCCCTGGATCGCTCACCTGGTATCATTAGGCTATGTAAAATCAAGTGACCCCTGGGGCAGAGCCAATTTTGACCCCAGGGTCATGATTTGAACAAAGTTGGTAAGAATCGACTAGACAATGCTACACACTACCACACTCTACTTGGTAGAGGTCTATTAGCCCATGTTACATACCAAATATATAAACTCCAGACCTTGAAGATTTTTCTAGTTTTTTTCCAATATAAGTCTATGTAAAATCAAGTGATCCCTGGAGCGGGGCCAATTTTGACCCAAGCGTCATGATTTGAACAAACTTGGTAAGAAGCGACTAGAAATGCTACACACCAAATATCTAAACTCTATGCTTTGTGGTGTCTGAGAAGAAGATTTTTCTTTTTTTTTCTATATTAGCCTATGTTAAATCAAGTGACCCCTGGGGCGGGGCCAATTTTGACCCCAGGGTCATAATTTGAACAATCTTGGTAGATAGTCATAAGATCATGCTACATATTAAAAATCAAAAGGCTAGGCCTTGTGGTTTCAGAGAAGAAGGTTTTTCAAGTTTTTTCTATATTAGCCTATGTAAAATCAGGTGACCCCTTGGTGGGGCCAAATTTGATCCCAGGGCCATGATTTGAACAAACTTGGTTGTGATCTACTAGACAATGCTGCACACCAAATATCTAAACCCCAGGCCTTGTGGTTTCTGAGAAGAAGATTTTTCAAGTTTTTCCTATATTAGCCTATGTTAAATCAAGTGACCCCTGGGGCGGGGCCAATTTTGACCCCAGGGTCATGATTTGAACAATCTTGGTAGAGAGTCATAAGATCATGCTACATACCAAAAATCAAAAGGCTAGGCCTTGTGGTTTCTGAGAAGAAGATTTTTTCAAGTTTTTCCTATATTAGCCTATGTGAAATCAAGTGACCCCTGGGGCGGGGCCAATTTTGACCCCAGGGTCATAATTTGTACAATCTTGGTAGAGATCAACTAGACAATGCTACACACCAAATATCTTAACTCTATGCCTTGTGGTTTCTGAGAAGAAGATTTTTCAAGTTTTTTCTATATTAGCCTATGTAAAATCAGGTGACCCCTTGGTGGGGCCAAATTTGATCCCAGGGCCATGATTTGAACAAACTTGGTTGTGATCTACTAGACAATGCTGCACACCAAATATCTAAACCCCAGGCCTTGTGGTTTCTGAGAAGAAGATTTTTCAAGTTTTTCCTATATTAGCCTATGTTAAATCAAGTGACCCCTGGGGCGGGGCCAATTTTGACCCCAGGGTCATGATTTGAACAATCTTGGTAGAGAGTCATAAGATCATGCTACATACCAAAAATCAAAAGGCTAGGCCTTGTGGTTTCTGAGAAGAAGATTTTTTCAAGTTTTTCCTATATTAGCCTATGTGAAATCAAGTGACCCCTGGGGCGGGGCCAATTTTGACCCCAGGGTCATAATTTGTACAATCTTGGTAGAGATCAACTAGACAATGCTACACACCAAATATCTTAACTCTATGCCTTGTGGTTTCTGAGAAGAAGATTTTTCAAGTTTTTTCTATATTAGCCTATGTTAAATCAAGTACCCCTGGGGCGGGCCAATTTTGACCAAGGTCATAATTTTAACAATCTTGGTAGAGAGTCATAAGATCATGTTACATACCAAAAATCAAAAGGCTAGGCCTTGTGGTTTCTGAGAAGAAGATTTTTTCAAGTTATTCCTATATTAGCCTATGTGAAATCAAGTGACCCCTGGGGCGGGGCCAATTTTGACCCCAGGGTCATAATTTGTACAATCTTGGTAGAGAGTCATAAGATCATGCTACATACCAAAAATCAAAAGGCTAGGCCTTGTGGTTTCGGAGAAGAAGATTTTTTCAAGTTTTTCCTATATTAGCCTATGTGAAATCAATTGACCCCTGGGGCGGGGCCAATTTTGACCCCAGGGTCATAATTTGTACAATCTTGGTAGAGAGTCATAAGATCATGCTACATACCAAAAATCAAAAGGCTAGGCCTTGTGGTTTCGGAGAAGAAGATTTTTTCAAGTTTTTCCTATATTAGCCTATGTGAAATCAAGTGACCCCTGGGGCGGGGCCAATTTTGACCCCAGGGTCATAATTTGTACAATCTTGGTAGAGAGTCATAAGATCATGCTACATACCAAAAATCAAAAGGCTAGGCCTTGTGGTTTCTGAGAAGAAGATTTTTTCAAGTTTTTCCTATATTAGCCTATGTGAAATCAAGTGACCCCTGGGGCGGGGCCAATTTTGACCCCAGGGTCATAATTTGTACAATCTTGGTAGAGAGTCATAAGATCATGCTACATACCAAAAATCAAAAGGCTAGGCTTTGTGGTTTCAGAGAAGAAGATTTTTTAAATTTTCATTTTTAAAATCTATTTTTAGCTCCTGTGACCTAATTATACAATGGACCAGAACCATTTATACAACTTTAGTAGAACTTCATCCAAGGAACATTCCTGCAAAATATTTTTCAAATTGGCCAAGCCGTTCAGGAGGAGATGTTTTTTGAAGCAATTGTTGACGCCGGACGCACGGACGCACGGACGACGGACGCCGGACAAAAGGCGATCAGAAAAGCTCACCTTGAGCACGTTGTGCTCAGGTGAGCTAAAAATAACAAAGGGTAATAACTAAAAAAATATGAATATGAAAGGTAGAGTTATCATTCTTGCACACTGCACTCCTCCCCAATAAGATCTATCTACCTATGAAGTTTCAAGTTGATACCTCAAATTCTTTTAAACTTATGCTCTGGACAAACAAAAGGCAATAACTCAAAAATTATGCAAGGTAGAGTTATCATTCTTGTGCACTGCACTCCTCCTCAATGTGGTCTATTTACCTATGAAGTATCAAGTTGATACCTCAAATACTTTTTGAGTTATGCTCCGGGCAAAAATTAAGTCTAAAAAATAACGAAGGGCAATAACTCAAAAATTGTGAAAGGTAGATTTACCATTCTTGTGCACTGCACTCCTCCTCAATGAGATCTATCCACCTATGAAGTATCAAGTTGATACCTCAAATACCTTTTGAGTTATGCTCCGGACAAAAATTAAGTCTAAAAAATAACAAAAAGCAATAACTCAAAAATTATGAAAGGTATGGTTATCATTATTGTGCACTGCACTCCTCCTCAATGAGATCTATTCACCTATAAAGTATCAAGTTGATAACTCAAATACTTTTCGAGTTATGCTCCGGACAAAAATGTCGGACGGACGGACGGACGGACGGAGACTATTGCTATATCCCCCGCCGCCTTTCGGCGGGGGATAATTATTTCCGATTACAGACTATCTTCGGGAATACTGCAAAATAAACAATGAGAGTATTTTGACATTCATCCACAATATTAAACTGCGTAATTTGATCAGTATTTTCAAAGTGTTAAACCGTTATTTTACAGCAGATATTTGCACATTATTATTATAAAACATAATGGGCTTTTAATGAGTTTAAAGAATAAATGTAAATTTCAGACCGTACTTACAGATGTCATTATTTTTCTTTACATGAGTTCATCGATTCAACAAAGAATTTTTATGTACACGTTTGTCACACATTTCTGAATCAATATGTTTAAACCAAACAGCAATCTGATATTGGACAAATTGGCATTTCTTGTAAATACATACTCAATATCACTATTTAGTAACAAAACTATACATATACTGACTATTGAAATTTCTGATTTTTGTTACTTTCACAATTTAATAGTCATGTATTTAATACCATTTACTAAATCTAATTCATATCTCTTACATTCAAATGTATCCTTGATTAATATAAAGCAGTATGATACATGTTTTCCCGTGACAAAGGTATATTGGTGTTAAATGGCTTTTTTCTGATATTCGTCTTTGCGGGTTTTGGGAGCGAGAGGTCGACTTCGTCGCGTGGTCGGTTAACAAAATGAAAAGTGGGGAAAAGGGTGTGGAGGCGAAATTTCGTGGCGAAGACTAAATCTCATTCCATCAAGCGAACTATGTCGTGTAGTTGCAGGCAACTATGAACTAACCTATTTAGCACATGGTATTTTCCGTCCACTAGCGACAAAACGTCACAAAAGGGCGAGTTATGTGGTGGCATAGCCCACACTTATTGATTTTTTACAAAAGTGTGGACTACGCGTTATAGATCACGGTGACTATGAACAGATACTGGCATCTGATTGGACGAGAGTAAAATGCCATGTGCTAATACAGGCATCACCGGTTAAAAATAGTTTAGTTCATAGTTGCCCTCCGCCCTCGTGACTATATCGTGTAGTTAAAGGCAACTATGAACTAAGCAATTTAGCACATGGCATTTTCCTTCCACTAGCGACAAAATGTCACAAAAGTGTGAGTTATGTGGTTGCATAGTCCACACTTATTGATTTTTTACAAAAGTTCGGACTACGCGTTAGTCCACGGTGACTATGAACAAATACTGGCACCTGATTGGACGTGGTGGGGGGGATGCCATGTGCTAAAACAAACTTAAATTGCAAGCAATACCACGAATCAGCATCTGATTGCTGATGGAACCATACTCAAAAGACACAGACGTTATTACGTAATTATGTAATGACGGATCATACGCTACCTTATGGCTGGCGGTGGGACGTCGTCTCATTCGTCCTAATAAAAATGCCGATCTAGGCTGATCGTTAATGCATTACCACAGGAGAGTGTATGGCAAGTAGACAACTTGCTACGCCTTTATCTTGTAGTAATTTTATATGGCTGGAAAAATCTATTATAGGACTGTTAAGATAGATCGTATTTATATGACGTAAGTCTGGTTCATTCGTCATTATAAGAAAGAGGCACAAACTATAAGTGTGCACGTTAAGAGGTAAGAATATGTCGTTAAGATTTAAAATATTGAAGACAACAGGATTTCTTATAAAATCATGGCACATCTTCATCGAGAAACTAGCCGGAGATAAGTTCTTGATAATACATGAAGCTTTGTGTAGATGATTAATATTATGGCACCACTTTACAGAAAGACATTGCTTAATTCATTCTTTTATTTATTTGTATCACAATGTCGTTCTTAGAATGAGGATTAAATATATGAATGTACAAATATAATGGTATTAATATAAATAGAATTCATCTATGGATATCAAGAATATTAAAAAAATACCGCGCTAATATATTCAATTATACCGAACCCCCTGATTTTGTGTATGAAATTATGACAATCAGACATCTGGCCCCGTGTTCTCGGTAAGGCATACGCCCATTATACATGTAGTGGGGGTTTTTTTCTATAAAGACAAAGAAGGAAATTAAAACTAGCCATGAGAGTTTTCTTAAATTTTAGATGATTATAGAGAATCACTCTAGACACAATTTTATGGGATAACGGGCGTCACTTTTCTATTTTTTGAGTTATCTGCCCCTAAAAGTGAGTTCTTTTTTGTAATTTTCAAGGGCAAATAACTAAATAGCATGGGCTAGCAACACCTCATTTAATTTCAACTTGATGTTTGGTATATATTCCTTGTCACTGTGTTAAAGTTTTTAAAATTCTATGCAGCATATTTTATACTATTGTCGCTTACGCGAAAATATAGATATATTCTTTTTTTCGTTTTTTTTTTCAAGAAAAACGAAGTATGTTTATTTGCTGAAAGAAAGTGAAAACCCTATTGGAGGGGATTGTTTTTAACTTTGCAGAATGACTGGAAATGAAACAACAAACAATAATATGAAATAATTGAGTTAGCTGACCTTGAAAATGACAGAAAAGAGAAAAAATCACTTTCAGGGGCAGATAACTCAAAAAGTAGTATGGCCCCTATTTTTTTATCACATAACTTAATTTCTACTGTGTTTTCTTTAATCATACAAAGTTTTAATTTTCCTTTTTTGTCTAAATAGTAAAAAACTGTAAGTGGCGCGTATGCCTTTCTTCATGATTCAGGCTAATCTTTAAACTATACCCACTAGTTTCAATAGAGATTTGAGTACGATACTCAAAATTGAGCCTGAGATAATACTCAGGTAATTACGAGAGCATGGGGCTAGATTATTGCAGCAGGAAAATACATGTTACAACTTTATTATGTTCATTTTGTTGTCGGGGCTGGCTGACATAAAGAAAATGTTATACATGTATATAAATTTTGGGCGGTATGTAGAGTGTAAGACAACATAATGCCGTACCATTCAAGATGAGTTGAAGCAATGATAAAAATTCAAGACAGATATATTATACTCGTATCTTCAAACTTCTTTTCAGCAAAGCAAAAAGGAAGAAAGATTAATGATGTAAGTGACATGATTTCATTACATTTGTCTTCAAGTGAAGTGAGGTGATCTTCAAACCAATTTCCCCTCAGCTGGGTCAATAATTATGCAGAAAAATATTTAAGACACAATAAATTATTTTGCTAATGCTTGATAAATTTCTCAATCAAATCAATGTTTAAAGCATACTGCTATGGTTTAGAATTGTTACTACTCGCGATGCTTGTAGTTTCCCGTGTTGCCAAGATAATTCGAAGTTTGATTTCTTGACAAGTGATTTATTTATTTGATAATTTTTGTGCAGTTTTGTGTCACTAATACCTATTTTTGACGCATGTTCTTCCTTTCAAAGGTACCCTGTACGTTGCTGCCCAATAAAAAAAATCAGTGACCTTATATATAATAATAAGGTAGGTAACTTCTTCCACTGAAAACGTACATCATATTGTTTCAATTGCCGTAACTCCTGTGAAATTTGATGGATTTTCATAAAATTGGTCTTATTTTGCGTGGAAGGGATGAATAAAGACAATCAGGTACTAAACACACCCTTTGTCAAAGGAATCGCCCTACAACAGTTCGCAAAGTCGAAAACGTGTTTTTCTTTTTGTCTTTTGTAATTTTCTAATTTTTACCACTTACGAAAACCAAAACATTGTCCGATGAAGCCTAATTAATTACGCTTCTAACAATACCGCAATTACACTTAAACTGTTAAAGATGTTTGTTGTAAAAAATATCAATTAATCCACTTATCATTTCAATGTGTCACTATCTAATTGCCTATGTATTCGCCAGCGCAAACTTGGAGGAGCAAACATGTTGTGATTCTTACGCTTGTCATAATAATAGACAAATTGTGATTCTAACGCGTGTCAAAATAACGATAATTGCTGATTAATAAACTATACTTAATATAAACTTCTTACAAATTATACTAATCCCTCTCACGACGGTTCCTGGGTTGGACGAGTACTTTGTACCTGAGAATATTTGCCCCCCCAGCAGGGTTCGAACCCATTTATTTACTTTTCACAAGGAAACATAACCCGTCACGCTGTTGCTAAGATATCATCTTTTTTTGCAACAAAAACTATTGAAATCATTTTCTAAAAATGAATCGTGAGATAAAATTACATGATTTTATCTTTTATATATTTAATCTGCGTGATATAGTTTATCTTAGTACGATACTATAGCTTCTTACTGACGCATGTAACATTACTCCTAACTCATGGCGTGAAACTATCATATCTCATGAGACGATTTTATCTAAGATTAGAGTCTAATATAGAAAAGGGTTGTGCTTACTGAATGAATTTACAATAACAATGATGACTATGTTTGCCATAACAACGAAGACAATATATGCAAACCTCTAGATGTTCGTTGCCAACGGCAAGCCGCAAAGGTGTCCTGCCAAGAATGTCACTGAAGTCTACATTCAGAGAAGGGTTGTCTTCAAGGATCCTTTGAACTGTCGGAATGTCCCCGAACTCAGCTGCATAGATAAAGTCTTCTTCAAGAAGAGATAACTGAAAAAAGAAGCACATGCATTCAATTTATACTGACGAAGCGTTGAATAGTTGTATCAATGGAGAAATGATCTTAATATGCAGACTGTCTTTCATATGAGGTTTTAGTTAAATATATTTATTTCTGTTTTATGTTAATAGCTGCTAGCATTACAAAACTATCTGGAAGTAAAAACAGAGACCATGAATCTCTTAAATGTCTCACAAGGAGTATAAAAATCACAGCAAAACACGAGTATAAAGCTTTTGTCTCACGTTACACAGAGGTATCATGCCTTTGTCTAAATGCCATTCAGTAGCATTAAGATTTGATCTCACACCATACATTAAGTTTTTATCTCGCAACCATAAAGTGGTATTTCAAGTTTAATCTCACAGCTATACAGTGCTGTTAAGTTTTGACCTCACACACATACGGCGGAATTTAGATTTGATCTCAAGCAATACAGCGTTATTAAACCATACAGTGGTATTAAGTTTTGATATCACTGCCACATAGTGTTAAAGTTTTATTCTCACAGTCATACAGTGGTTTAAAGTTTTGATCTTATAGCCATAAAGTGGTATTAAGTTTTAATCTCAAAGCCTAAAATGGTATTAAGTCTTGATTTTGAGTTTTATTCTCACAGTCATACAGTGGTATAAAGTTTTGATCTCATATCCATACAGTGGTATTAAAGTTTTATTTCACAACGTACAGTAGTATAAAGGTTTGTTTCACAGGGTACAGTGGTATAAAGGTTTGATCTCACAGCATACAGTGGTATAAAGGTTTGATCTCACAGCCTTACAGTGGTATAAAGGTTTTATCTCACAGTGTACAGTGGTATAAAAGTTTGATCTCACAGTATACAGTGGTATAAAGGTTTGATCTCACAGTGTACAGTGGTATAAAGGTTTGATCGCACAGCGTACAGTGGTATAAAGGTTTGATTTTACAGCCGTACAGTGGTATAAAGGTTTTATCTCACAGCCTTACAGTGGTATAAAGGTTTGATCTCACAGTGTACAGTGGTATAAAGGTTTGATCTCATAGTGTACAGTTGTATAAAGGTTTGATCTCACAGCGTACAGTGGTATAAAGGTTTGATCTCACAGCGTACAGTGGTATAAAGGTTTGATCTCACAGCGTACAGTGGTATAAAGGTTTGATCTCACAGCGTACAGTGGTATAAAGGTTTGATCTCACAGCGTACAGTGTATAAAGGTTTGATCTCACAGCGTACAGTAGTATAAAGGTTTGATCTCACAGTGTACAGTGGTATAAAGGTTTGATCTCACAGCGTACAGTGGTATAAAGGTTTGATCTCACAGTCCGTACAGTGGTATAAAAGTTTGATCTCACAGTTGATCTCACAGTGTACAGTGTATAAAGGTTTGATCTCACAGCGTACAGTGGTATAAAGGTTTGATCTCACAGCGTACAGTGGTATAAAGGTTTGATCTCAAGCGTACAGTGGTATAAAGGTTTGATCTCACAGCGTACAGTGGTATAAAGGTTTGATCTCACAGCCGTACAGTGGTATAAAGGTTTGATCTCACAGCGTACAGTGGTATAAAGGTTTGATCTCACAGCGTACAGTGGTATAAAGGTTTGATCTCACAGGTACAGTGGTATAAAGGTTTGATCTCACAGCCGTACAGTGGTATAAAGGTTTGATCTCACAGCGTACAGTGGAATAAAGGTTTGATCTCACAGCCGTACAGTGGTATAAAGGTTTGATCTCACAGCGTACAGTGGTATAAAGGTTTGATCTCACAGTGTACAGTGGTATAAAGGTTTGATCTCACAGCCGTACAGTGGTATAAAGGTTTGATCTCACAGCCGTACAGTGGTATAAAGGTTTGATCTCACAGCGTACAGTGGTATAAAGGTTTGATCTCACAGCCGTACAGTGATGTAAAGGTTTGATTTCATAGCGTACAGTGGTATAGAGGTTTGATCTCACAGCGTACAGTTGTATAAAGGTATAATCTCACAGCGTACAGTGATATAAAGGTTTGATCTCACAGCCGTACAGTGGTATAAAGGTTTGATCTCACAGCCGTACAGTGGTATAAAGGTTTGATCTCACAGCGTACAGTGGTATAAAGGTTTGATCTCACAGCGTACAGTGGTATAAAGGTTTGATCTCACAGCAATACGGTAGTATAAAGCTTCGGTATATTAAGATATATAAAGCTACAGCTGTGTATCAAGATAAATGTTGTCGTATATATTTATAAAGTATAATGTTTCTAAAATCAAGGCGGTCATTACAATAGATGGTGCCATTCTCTAAAATATGTTCTTCATAATTCTAAAACATTTATATTAATTCTTATAATAATCTCAGATACAACTTCTTATTCCATTTATATAAAATAAAATAGGCTCTGTGCTCAGAGTTAGATAGTCGTTAGACAAATCGCATCTCAATGCTCGCCTATCAGTTGACAGTAGGTTGCGGTGTGTGTAGGTATAAGAGGAAATCTCGGAGAATTTTTTTGCTGATAAACAACCTTTTTGCGAAGTCATAGTCATTAAAAACGATATACTTGGATGATATCTGTAACAGATGGTGGTACCAACACTTGTAGGGATTTAAATAGGCAGAAAAAATGGAATCGGCAAATATGCTCCTGATGATACCGAAACCACACGCTTGATACACTCTTTGCTTCAATTTCTCCACTACTTAAATATTTAACTGATATCTTTCAGACTCGTTCGGTATTTGTTTGAATTGTCATTAAAGTTTTTTTAATGTGTGTGAATAAAATACATGAGCGTCTTATTGCATTTTTGGTTGAATTAGACGAATCATCTTAGAATCACGGAATTCGTACCTGAAGGGGAAACGCAAAAAAGGAAAGAATAACAGACAGTTATATATATATCAACACTAGATTAAGAATAAACAAGAGGGTCAAGATGGCCCTGAAGTCGCTCAACTGAGAAACATTACAGTCATTGCCGGTACTGCTTAAGAAATGAAGAGGTTATAGTGCAAAAGCGCCAAATATGTGTGATGTTCTGATATTGCAAGGGCCTCAAGTGTATCACTATTAATTAAATATCAGCCATAATCAAACTCAACTGAGATATTGTTGCCATTATCATTGTGTTTAAGTTAAATGATGATTACATAATGCAGGTGCTAGTGTGTATAAACAAAGTTAATTCTGGTATTTTTATGTTAAAGGGAGCATAACTCTTGACCTAATATGTCGATACCAGCCATAATTAAACCTAACCAGGAAATTATAGTCATAAATACTGTCTTAAAGTTTGAAGATAATTGCTTGAGAAATGCAGATGCTAGAGTGTAAACACTAAAATTGCTCAGGCGAGCTAAAACACAGGTAAAGTATGTATTGAAATGTGAATTTATAACCTAGTTTCCAAAAATACATTTTCATGCAAAGTACTTTTGATAAAATTAAGACAGGAATAAGTTAATTAGTGTAACCACAATTCCCCAACCATAACTATTGATAAAGTTCGAATGTTTCCTGACACTGGAAACCATTTAAGGACATTGTATATTTACTCCACACGGGCCTCCAGAATATTAAGAAGTGCTCCACAACATATGTCTAAATCGAACGGGAACTGTACTCGACTTAACGATGAACAGTTTCTAAGCATCAACTGAACGGACGCCGTAGTAAATTGGTAATGAAATTGAGGGCTGAAGCTTCAACTCTCATGGGTACAATTCCAATCCGGGTACAATCGAGAGAAGTCAGCATGTTTAGTGATACACGTTTTGAGTTGCGTGTAACTATAGTACCTACATTCTGGGGTCCCATTCTCTACATTTTAAACCGAGTAACCCCTTCATTTTATATGAATGATCGACCGATTGAACAGAATTCTACAACACATGTATGCTGAGATTCAGTCAAAGTGTTGAAAATTCAATTTTTGAGTAAAAAATAAATATTTACGGGACACAATACTTGTTTGTAGTATAAAAGCACAAAAAAAACACAACTATTTTCCCTATGATAATGCGTAACCTTCACTTTGCCACGCAGAGTAGTATAGTTTCTTTCGACGCAAAGGTGGCTTGTGCCTGAATTTGTATGGTGGATATGCAGATCTCGGTTATTTAGTGGTGTTACAATGATCCATATAGAAAGCTTGAATTCCAATGCAAATCCGTGTAACTTACTTATACTTACTTATTTGTTGCTCTACAGAATGGCTGATACCTGTATGTTACTAAGGACACAGTAAGGAGTCACTGATTTGCATCTATAAATAGAAACTGTGCCGTCGCTCGGTAGTACAAATCGAAGTGCTGATAGTGATAAGAAAACAGTATTGTCGTATTTCTTTTGTTTATCAAAGTAAAGTTAATAAACATGGGTCAACTTTTCGCGCAATGCCTATAACCCAGCTTTAACGTTACGTTAACATGGTCATTACAAGAAATTAAAGATGAACGCACCATTTGTTTCAACAGACTAAACAATTAGCACTTCGCCACTCTTACTCTCCCTATTTCTATAGCCTACAAGGAACAATTTTTTAGCATTTGAATATAAGTATGATATTTGACAAAATCTAAGTTACCCGCATATCTGAAGCTCGTCAAACCATCTTCCACTTGAGACACACACAACTTTAGTGCCATCAGCGCTTTGATTTTCCCAGTTGGCATCATCGAATGAGTTTTAGTTAGATTGAAACACCGACAATACTTTTGACATTGCATCTTATCTCTCAGTCATACACTGTAACAGTCATATATTTATACGTGGAAAAAAGACAGTCACTTAGACTATAAAAAATCTAAAAACGTCCATACGAAGTAATAAGGTTGGATTTTTTATTTCTTCCGAAAAACAGTTTCATTTAACAGCAGTCACGTTTTCCTTTATTTCTTTTATAAATATATATAAGAGACACAATAATGATTTAAAACATGGGGTCAATTTTTTAGATGTAGATAAGTGTAAGGTTTTGAAAATTATTCAGGCGTTCTAAATGATGAATGTTACCAAAGACACGCAATGTTTATTGTCTTTGTGCATTTCGATAAACATATATTTCCTTTTCTCTCTTTTTCGTTTTTACACGCGCGCGCGCGCGAAGAGAGAAAGACAGAGGCGTATATATGATACTGGTTAATGAACTAGTATGTCGTCTTGAGATCACATACGTTCATCATTTGAAATATGATACTGTTAATACTTATATCAAAAACAGGATATTAATGCAACTTCAAACCTCGAAATAAAGAAACACAGGAAACCATAGAAATTGATTTCTCTGACAATTGCAAAAGATACATCGTCATGGAAACGGAGTTTAAAGTCGATGAGAAGCAGTATTTCTCCGAGAAAATGGCAGTATAGCAAACTATGCCCTGTTGATCAAGTGTTATGTGTTGTCAAATACTTATCGTGCGGAAATGTTTTGAGAGTGTTTTACCACAAAAAGAGGGCCACTGTCACTGAATTCTGATCCACAATTTCAGAATGTTAAACATGTCTACAAAGATTATAAAAGTACAACAAGCACTGTTACCCGTGTCTTTGATTAAGAAATTGTATTATAGAGGATATTAAATTCATTTGTGCAAGAAACATTCGTATCTCGGTTTCATTTCAAGAGTTTCTATACAGAGTGTATATGGATAATAATGCTATAATGTGAATAGATTAAACTGTAGAAAAAAGGACAAATAATTTAGAGAACATAATACTCGTACATCGTACGATTCTATACTTTGTATTTTCTGTCTAACAAACACACCATCAAAACACGCAAATGCACATTCATGACATTTTTATAACTTACTACAGCATTTTTATACATGTTTACCGGTACACGAAATGTAGTAAAAAAATATAGATATATACTAATATATATTAATGTCAAAACTGCACGACAGTTTAGTAAATTTCTTCTCAGAGCTTTTCTTTAAATAGACGGATTATTATTAACGATTGAAATTAACCATTTCCGTAGACATTTCAAATATGTAATTTTAGTATAATATAATATACATGATGCGTTTACCAGTATATAAATATGTCAAAAAGTGTTTGATGCATGTATGTATATGAATATATATGCTGATAACTTTACATTTCTTTACCTACATTAACTGATATAATTTATCTTATCACGTTTTCATAATTTGCTTATGTTTAAGCGACCTATAGACTCATTGGGACGGGTGTGTAATCGTATTGTGTAGATCTTAGTGATTGTATTGATTATTGGGATTTTTACCTTAATAAACAAATTACTGACTTACTTACTTCTTACTTATTTTCTTTCTTACTTACCCTTTTTACTTACTTACTTATTTACTTACTATACAACATCGATATGGACATACTACAACCTCTACAATATCCCCACAATCAAGGTCTTTGTTAGAGCAATTACGATAAATGTCCTTAGGGAGATCATTTGTGTAAAACAATCTCCTCCATAGAATTTGAATAAGGAAACCAGCTTTACACGTGGGGGCCTCTTTCTTCAAGGGATCAACTTTGCTAAAGCAGATACGACATAGTTCATCCAGGAGATCATTAAAAATAAAGGCAAGAAGAGGGACAAGATGGCCCTGAAGTCGCTCACCTGAGAATCATTACAATCATTGCCTGTGCAAGTTATTATATCATAGCAAAGTCTGAATACATTACTTCGTGCAGAAATAAAGTAAACTCATTGCAATTCCACAAACAAAGCAGTATCCGTAGTCTAAAGTTGAAGGCCACAACTTTCACTTTAAAAAGTAGGTCACTGGGTCATGGATGTCGACGTTCAATTCCACACTCAAAACTGTAACTGTGGTCCAGAATTGAAGGTCATAGCTCTCTATGTAAGTTTATGTAAAAACAGGTTAACATCGGGCATTGTCAATTTTGACCCAAGGGCTGTGATTTGAACCATTTAGTAAAAGACTACTAGGAAATGACATATACCAAGTATATTTATAAAAGTTTTCTCCCGATCTAAGTGTATATTGAATCAAGTGACCCCTGGGACGGGGTCCAATTGATTCCACGGTCATGATTCGAACACACCTGGTAGAGTTCACTAGGCCATGCTACACCTCAAGTTTCTGATAAGTCCTTCTTATTTATAATAAAATTTTTCATTTTTAAAATTCTATTTTAACTTCAGAGAGTAAATCTGTGATTCAGATATGCAACGCACCGGAACCATTTAAAAAAACAACAACTTTGTCATATCACCCAAAGGCAATGTTTATCCCAGTGGAGATGTCCTTGAAACAACTGTGGACGACGGACGACGAGAACGATGGACGACGGATAGGCATTGATCTTAAAAGCTAAAATCTTGGATTACACTCTGACCAATGATTTCAGAGTAGGAAAACACATAGGAGTAGATCATCTTTTAGAAGAGGGTCACGGGGTCAAGGGAACATAACTGGTTTGTTTTGAATCGTCTTTGTAAAAATTAAATATTCGTTTCACGCATGATGGGAGCTGAATTCTTAACGGAATAACGGATCAACTTTGTATGGCCAAATTTAGATGCGTGTCATGAGGTGGTTTAAATGTGACAAATAAAATTAAACTCTGACCACTGATTCATGAGAGGAAAGATTTTTTATGTTAAAATATTTTGGAATGTCATGGGAAAGTGTGTTTTGTGTGAATCATATTTAATTTAGAATTTTTGTGTAGAACACCCCTGACTATTCATCAGTTTCTTAATACAGAACATTTCATTTTGTTTAGTTTAATAATATTTTATTTCATATATATGTGAAATGGGGTTGGGCCACAAGTTCTTACAACTTAGAATCGGTCCTTCCCCTACATACAATTGTAGACAATGGCATATAAATGGTCATGAGAATACATAATGGAAAATATAATCATAGAAAAAAAAAGAAAAAAAAAAATAGAGAGAGAGAGAGAGAGACTCGTTTTTCATTTCATTTTGTATTATGGTATCGACGGAAAACGGACTTCAAATAGCGCATGATTCTCTACGAAGGGTGATCAGAAGAGCTGGACTTTGAGTCAGCTAAAAATAAAACTCATTCATTATAATACTTGTTTGAACACCTATAAATAACATATATTCTTATTGAACATGATAAAGAATAAAGGAAAGGTTTTTGTACTCCTCATCGAAAGAAATTCATTTTATATCAATTATAATAACCAATACCAGCTGTAACCAAGACGATCAGTGTAACCCTAGAACGTTAACCTAAATACTCTAGTTTCATTAAACATTAGATCTGTAATTAGCCGGACGTCGCTTTATGACTGAAATACTGTCGAAGCGACGGTAAACTCATCTAGTCAAGTATATTAGCTCATTTATATGGTGACATATTTCTGCAAACCACTTATCCACTTAGCTATGTCGAAACTTTTCTAAAAAAAAAGTCACATATTCAGTTATTATCTGGCAAGTAGAACATTTTCAAGTTATTCACTTATGTATCTTTACAGGACTAAACTGTCTGCTAGTGCCCACTACTGCCAACCACATATTCACTTAGGTTAACTGTATATCATGTTTTTTTCCAGATACCTATGTCCAAAAATGCTTGTTATCCACATAATTTAACTGACTAAGATGAAAAAAAAAGAAAAGAAAGAAAGTTTTCCAGTTATCTTAATGAATAAATGGTTGGCAGCAGTGGGCACTAAAAGACAGTTTGTCCTGTTAAGATACCTAAGAGGATAACACGAATGTTTTCTACTTGCCAGATACTAAACTGAATATGTGGAAAAGTTTCAGAAAAGTTTCGACAAAGCTAAGTGGCTTGAAGAAATATGCCATAATCAACCAGGTTCAAGATTTTTCTTTCTGACTTAAAGTAAAGTCCCTGTAATGGTTCCGCTACATTTCAGACCTCGTGGCCTTTCACGGAGATAAACAAGGTTGCCTAATGTTTCATTAGGGTTCCTTGGTTATCTTAGTAGATTTTAAGTGGTCCAAGACATAGCGGAACCATTACAGAACGTTACCTTAAATGACGATAACCTATAACCAACACAACTCGCTGTAAGTATAATTTTTAAGGATATGTCCATGTTTAAGCAAGTTTTCTTAAAGATGCAATACTACAGATACGTCATTTTGAAACCTCCAGTCTGTAACAAATCAGTTACATTTATCATCTATGATGACCTTCGGTAAAGACAATGTTCAAATGATCCTTTATATTACCTACGGATTATCTACAATACCGTAATGGTAACAACAAGTACGGAATTTCACGGCCACCGATTCGACTGTTTCTAACATTTTCCGGAAACTGCCTAATTTACATAAATAACAAGAAATATCTTTAAAAAAGATATTCGGCGTAGGATGAAAGAAAAACGAGATTTCCAGTCTTCTAGATTATTCAGAGGAAAAGCGCGCGAAAGACCGACGCACAACAAATTTAGTACGCTCTAGAAATAGTTCAGTATTTTTTCTATGAAATATACTTATTTATAGACGGTAATACAAAACATTATATCTGTAAATAGGCTTGTTTGATATTTGTTCATATCATTATTGCATATGACAATTATGATATAAAAGCGTTATTAATTGTTTTGGTTTTGGCGAATTAATTTTCAATGAGAGCATCTCGGCAGGCTGGAAGAATTCAATATACATAGTAATTAAGGGGTTTCATGTCATAACACGGTGGATTCTTTTTTGTTGTTTTAAATCATTTTCACAAAGTAGCATTCCTCAATTGATGGAAAAGGATTGTATTTAACTTACTGAAATCACTTTCATGTTTACATCAAAAAGAAAAGTAATAACACCAAGCTGAATGATATATACAAGCTGCACCCCTTATTTACAGTAATTTTATAGTCCATAACGATGCGTTAACCAATAACAGGAGTCCTTTTATTCAGCTTAGAATTATTTACCGCTGTTAGCGTACATTTGATTGGTTTAAGATGCGAGTTGATATCGAAATTATACAGCTACGCCGAACAATACGAGCCATCTAAAAATAGAAGTGCACGCACCACTTCATCTGCTCAGCTTTATTGAAATATACGAATGTTATGTAACTAGAAAATACATCATTTTCTCTAAAAAAAAACAGTTGTGGGTTAAACAAACACCTCAATTTTCACGAGGGAATCGTGTTACCGTGCACGGGTTAGACATGGGGACATTCGCCAGACACCTGTTTGGTTATATGCATGACCTACGTGACAGAGCTCGATCGATTCCGGAAATCTCCGTGTGAATATTCGGGAATTATTCATATTATCACATTATTTTCTGCATTTATTGCATTCATTTTGGGCAGTATTGCAACTTTAAGCAAGTTTTCTTAAAGATGCAATACTACAGATACGTCAATTTAGCTCAACTATTTTGAAACCCTCAGTCTGTAACAAATCAGCTACATTTATCATCTATGATGAACCTTCGGTAAAGACAATGTTCAAATGATCCCTTACATTACCTACGGATTATCTACTATACCGTAATCGTATTAACAAGTAAGGAATTTCACGGCCACCGAATCGACTGTTTCTAACATTTTCCGGAAACTGCTTCATTTACATAAATATAAACACGAGCCATCTAAAAATATAAGTGCACGCACCACTTCATCTGGGAGTACTCATATAGTGCTCAGCTTTATTGAAATATACGAATGTTATGTAACTAGAAAATACATCATTTTCTCTATAGAACTGTTGTGGCTTAAACAAACACCTCAATTTTCACGAGGGAATCGTGTTACCGTGCACGGGTTAGACATGGAGACATTCGCAAGACACCTGTTTGGTTAAAAACGCAAATTATTATGCATCACCTACGAAAGCCGAACTGACTACGTGACAGAGCTCGATCGATTCCGGAAATCTTCGTGTGAATATTCGGGAAATCTTCATGAAGGGGTAGGAGAATTAATTTCCTACAGTCATTTAATATATCGGTGATTCTATCGACATCAATCGGGCTAATCGCTTGACCTACAGAGGCAATATTTTGCATATCGTCAAAAGAAAGACTGATTTTTCATATTATCACATGATTTTCTGCATTTATTGCATGGATTTTTGGCTGTATTGCAACTTTAAAGGTTTGCGATTTCAGAAAAAAAAAAAAAAAAAAAAAAAAATAACAATTAAAACAATATGTTTATAGAGATAGATCAGGTGATAATTTCTATGATATTATAATATTCTGAACACTGACTTGACAGCAAGGATTTTGAAATGGTCTATGAGGTTTTATAAAGGAACTAGCTGACCAAAGAGACCGTTATAATTTAAAACGTTCCAAAAAAAGAAAAAAGAAATAAATAAATATAATTATAACCATATTTTTCGCGCAATTATTTATACCTGTAGTTTTAATTTTCATCTAAATATATTACACTCGTAAAGAATTTCCAATAAATTTTATTTTATAATATTTCATTATTGATATATTTACCCAACTATTTACATGAAAGTAAAAAAAAAGATCTTATTATGTATTGTAAAAATATGTCATTATACTTAAAAACTGAAATATACTGAACCGGTCCCGGTGGTTAGAGCGTCCGCCCTGGAATCGGGAGTTTGTGGGTTCGATCCAGGGACGCGACATACCAAATTCGTAAACATGGTACTGGTTTAGCTCCCTTGTTTGGTAGATATAGATATGGGAAAATAAAGAAATGGTGAGGAGGATGAGGAGGGTTTATTCCTAAATAATCAAACATGAATGCCATGCTCTACTACACTAAAGTTGAGATCTAACATGTACTTTCTGTGTATCGATAAAGTATACTGTATACTCATTGCACATGTCATATCATGAATACCTCCAGGATAATTTTCACCAATACATTTGTTCTATACATACATACTCGCTCAATAATTACAAAATACCATATATAAATATTGTAGCATTTCAATATCGATTGACATACAGGTATAAATATTGTGATATTACACAAATAATAACTTTATCGGCTTTTACTTTTTCTGGCGCGTTGGATGAAGTGATTTTTTTTTTTTTTGCAAACATGTTTTAGGAATTTCTGCAAAGCTCGTGTCAATTTTTGAGAAGTTCCGATCCATAAATTTTTGAACGGATGCATGTCATTTTAAGGCTGCCTTTGCTAATGTACATGAAAAATATGAGGGGGAATTATGAAAAAAAAATCCCAAATAGGATTTACCTGCCTCTTTTAAATTTCATAGGTGGGATTATTACGGATAAATTTATTCCGGCCCAAAACAACATGCATACGTGTATGTATATTGTGACTTGGCAGTGATAGCAACTGTTAGAATGAGTAACACACTATATCAAAATGTTCGATTGGAAATTTACATATGCAAAACAACAACTTGTTCATAAAAACCTGAGAATAACAACAAATTATCGATGCTGATTATAATTTGATGATGATACTCAGAAATCATCAGGCACAGAATTACGCAAAACACTGAGTTCTGAAAACTTGAAAAGGACATATGGCCGGTTTTCATGGAAACCGAGGGAGCGATCAAACAATGAATATCGCTTTGATCTAAATCAGTATATACAATCAATATTCCCCAAGGCAGACAAATACAATATATTTCACCTACTACATGTAAACAGGACTTTCAACCTTATCATGCTTCCAGAGGTACACTACGTCGTTTTGATATTGACGTAAAATCCCTTTGTTAACAAAGACTTTATCTTCAGAAAACATTGCGCTTTGACTTTAAGGTTTCTGTATAAATGTCATGGATTATTTGTTTAATTATTTTCCGTCAATGGGAAACAAGTTCTTACAGCTTATACTAATCCCTTACTTTACATCAGGAAAGGTCATGAGAAATCCTTGCCCCAAACGGGGTTCAAACCTATAACTTTCGGATCCACATTCGGGTATATTAGCACTGAACAATGGCGCCTTTCGACATGAATTATTCTTTTTTGAACATGTAATAATGTATGTAATAATAAATGTAATTTTGTTGATACTGATGGGAATAGACACAATTGGTACGACGATGAATGTAGAATCAAATATGAAATGGTTCAACAAGCAATGCAAAATTATAACTGGGAGAAAAGTGATGAAAAACGAAAGGAGTTTTTGCATAAAAAAACGAGATTATAAATAGTGTTGTAGAAAGAAAAAACGTGAGTTTAATTACCAATTCAATAGAAAATTAATAACATGAGACGTAAAAATCCTCGGCAATTTTGGAATTATTTTAAGCATAAGAAACATAGTTACTAACATTAGCAACACGATATCTTTATCTGAATTCCAGCATCATTTTCAAGATATTTTATCATCTCCTCAGAAGAATGAAGATCCTGAGGTGTTAGAATTCTTAAATAATTTTGATAATAGTCAGAAGGATACATCGTTTCCTGAATTAGATAGACCAGTCACGTTTGAAGAAATCAAGCTCGCGACAAGAAAATTAGGGACCAATAAGTCATGTTCATTAGACTGCATTATATATGAGTATTTTAAGGAGGGGGTTGACATACTTGGTAAATCGCTAGTTTTATTATTCAATCATATCTTATACACACAACAGTTTCCACGAGCATGGTCTAACGGGGTACTGGTACCATTATATAAGAAAGGTGACCCTTCGGATCCGTGTAATTATAGAGGCATAGCGATTACTAGTTGTTTTTCCAAGCTGTTTACAGTTGTTTTAAATGAAAGGTTAAAGAAGTGGTCGGTGAAAAATGATAAACTTTTACTTACGCAGTTTGGTTTTAAAGAGAACTACAGTACAGTGGACGGCATATTCGTATTACATAACTTAATAAAATTGCAATTTAGTAAGAAAAAGAACTTGTATACATGTTTTATAGATTTCAAACGAGCATATGATTATATAAACCGAAATTGTCTATGGCATAAGTAGATTGAACATGGCATTGATGGGAAATTTTTTTCTGTAATTAGGTCAATGTATAATGATGTCAAATTAGCTGTAAAACACATGGAAACGCTTTCTGATTTTTTACAGAGCGAAATCGGCTTGTTCCAGGGAGAGATTACGTCACCTATAATGTTTTCTCTTTTCATTAATGATATCGAAAATTGTTTGAAAGAAAATAGTAATGCCGGGTTGTTAATAGACCAATTGTCGATTTATTTATTATTATTTGCTGATGATGCTGTTATTTGTTCAGAAACAGCTCAAATATAACAAGAGTTATTAAATCTATTGAAAATATATTGCAACAAATGGAATCTAACGTTGAATGTTGAGAAAACAAAAATAATGACTTTTAAACAAGGTGGGAAGTTAAAACGGGGTGAAAAATGGTTGTATGGAGGTCAGGATATTGAAATTGTAAATTCGTTCAACTATCTCGGTATTGTCATGTCGAGTGGAGGTTCTTTTGTTCCTGCCACAAATACATTAAGGTGTAAAGCTTTAAGGGCAATGCATTCATTATTAAATATCATTAGAGGGAAAAATATTCCAGTAGACACATTGTTTTAATCTTTTTGACTCGTACGTTTTATCCATCCTCAATTACGGTTGTGAAGTCTGGGGAGATATTAAAGCAGAAAATTTAGAAATTGTTCATAAAAAAATTTGTAAGAGACTTATAAATGTAAAACATTCAACCAATACCCTAGCATTATATTCAGAACTGGGAAGATTTCCACTTTATATTACACGGTATGTACGTATGGTTAAGTATTGGTTAAAATTATATGGAAAAAAGGAGATCATATTATTTTAAAGACGGTAAGAGATAATCAACGACAAGAAATAATATTAGTAAATTTTGAGAATTGGTAAAAAAAAATATTTCAACGCCGGTTCATGAGATTTGGTTATTCCAGAATCAGTAATGTTGACTAGTTTATACTATTAAAGACACGTTTAAAAGATATATATATTACGACTTGGAGAAACAATATGTCATTTTGTTCATCGTTGTATTTGTATAGAGAATATAAAACTGTGTATGAATGCTCTGAATATCTGTTGCTGCTAAGTAATTGTACTCTTAGAAATACTATAGCACAAATCCGACTTTCTTCATATAAATTAAGTATTGAAACAGGTAGACACTCAAATATTGTTAGAAGCCAACGTAAATGTACTCTATGTATCTTAAATGAAATAGAAGATGAGTTTCATTTTATACTTAAATGCCCATTATATTGAGATTTAAGAATACAGTTTATTCCTAAATATTATTACAACAGATCAAATATATTAAAATTCATGAATCTCATCAATACAAGAAAAAAGCGCTTTTGGTAAAACTAGCAGAGTTTTGTATAAAAAGTTTTAAAATTCTATCAGAGACGGTATTCCTTCATGTTAATTGATCCACTCTCACATCTTTATACCACTTCAGTATGCTCAATATATTATAATGATAAATATATATGATATACATCGGTTCAGTAGCCATTTTCCTGCATGTGTATGTTATTTTAATATATGTGTTTTGTATGACGATGAGCGATTGTATGCTTAAGTCAATAAAATTATGTTCTGTTCTGTAAAATGTAAAATATTGAATATATTTCATCACATGTGTAACCAGTAATCACATACATTTGTAACCAGTAATCACATCACATTTGTAACCAACAATCACATCACATTTTTAACCAATAATCACATCACATTTATGACCAGTAATCATATCACATTTGTAACCAACAATCACATCACATTTGTGACCAACATTTTGAGACAGCACACTGAACATATCACATTGCGCCGATTTTACCAATCTGAACCTTACTCGGCACTCAAATTAATAGTGACTTTTTTATCATTCTTGCTTTCCTAATAAAAGCCTATATATTTTTATTTCAAATCCAAATATTATTAAAAAGAAAAGTAAGTACTTATGTCATGTTTGTCATTAACTTAAATATTTGTGTATACGTTGTCATGTATATCAAATGGTCCTTCATCGCCTATCTGAGTACCATCAGATTTATCTAGTTTTCGCAAGAGTTGACCTAATGACCCCCCAAAATAAGCTTTATCCTAGCTTTTGAAAGGAAACTATACCCATGCATAGAACAGATCATCTTGCTTCAGCAATAATAGAAGATGGTAATATGGTAATTTAAGCAAAAATGATATCTGATTGGTTTTGGAAAGAAACTAACCATAAGGAACCTCACCCCCAATGGGAACCTCATTGTGTTATGGATTGACCTTGATTTAGCAAGTACGGAAGAGTTAAGTGGTTCATGTGTGCAAATATAAAATATATTTCTTGCCATGGTTCTTAACAGATAACTTAATACAAACACACACAACGTGTTTTGCCTATGTCAAAATATGATTACCATGATCTCGTGTGTAAATGAAAGCAATTTCGGACTGTAGGTTTCAGAGAAGCAGAATTTTGAGACTTTGTATTAATTAAGGGAACACAGGGAATTTTTCACAGGTTTACAAAATCTATCAAGGCATTATGATAGAGAATCAGCAGCGGGTCAGCAGTACAAAATCAAATTAAACCCTTACCATTGGTTTCAACGAGAAATAATCTTGACGATTCTCTAAAGTTACACGTGTGATAGGAAACTAAGAAACCCTTTGGGGGTGGTTTTTAAAAAAAAAAAAATTATTTGCGCTTTTCTGATATGGCAGATTACGTAAAAAATAGCTTAGTCCATGAATCTCGATTTTCAAGAGATCAGCTTAATTTTAGCAAGTTTGGTAGAGTATTACAATCTGATAATTTGCGCCAAAATTAAGTTTTAGAGAATGGAATTTTCAATGGATGACATTTATTTTGGCAACTCTTACGAAGGACCACAATGTCTCAATAATTTCTGCCCAGTAGTTTCACAGATGTTATTAAAAGCAAATTATTGACGACGGGCGGCGAGTCATCACAATGGCACCTTTATTGGTGGACCTAAAATGAATTGCAAAATGTGTTCCTACCGTAATAAGATGTTTAGCATTTCTTAGCGCTTTGTATTGTTGTTGAAGTTCCAAGTGTGAATGAGCCAGGCTTTGTGTTCAGTGCTCTGAAACCCGGGGAGTGGACATAGAGTACCTTTCTGTTTTCATTAATCTAGAAAAGCATAAATTGGCATTCATGAATTGCATAACTGGATAAAGCTAGAACACAAGTTGAATGTGTGTTCAATTGATACTTAGTGAATCTGACAACTTTAAACTGACTGGTTGTTAAAACAGTTGTCACATATCATAGGGTAAGATGTACTTACTGTTTTATGATGTCCACTTATTTTCTCGAACGTTAGTCGGGAGGCCGACCTTTTGCTTTTCGGTTGGTAAATGCCATTTCCTCCTTCGCCATTTTCGCTCTGTCGTGCTGGAAATGAAAACAAAAGTAAGTCATTTATGGATAACTGACACGCGTTTTCTTCACAAATAATTATCTTTGCATATGAATACATAATACAGATATCGTCAGCAATTGACTGTCGGCAGTAATGCTTGACAAATAATGCAGATACTGGGACACAAAGGATATTAAAACAATGTAACACCCCTTAAGGTAGATTGACTCGTAACTAAACTATATGAACTTAATCGCTTATCTATCAAAAAAGAAATAACAAAAGACATCAAAAAATGCATTTCTTAAATTGAAATGCATGTTTAAATGTGCCGAAACTTTATGGCGAGTTAGATAATACAATTAATATGTAGGTTAATTTAATATAAAAAAACACTCTTCACCAATATTTCGCCACAACACATGCCTTAACACGAATTCTAAAGCCTCTGCATTGTAAACGTTTGTTCGGCCGCCATTTGGTATTTGCTACTGTTTCCAAACTTTTTATAGTAATAGTTTTCGAGATATTAGCATACTGTAATTGGAAGTAATCACAGATTTTGAATTCCGCCATTATTGTGCCATTTTAAGCCATATCTGAAAATCTTTCAAAGCACTAAAAATGATACGCTTTATATCAAGGTCAAAGAAAAGATAATTTGAATTTGACATTGACTTTTGCCATTTTTTCGGATTGCAGAATGCGGTGCATAAATTTGCTTTAAAATGCCATGGCATCAAATTCAGACGTCAGAACATATTTGCTGCCGACTTTTATGTTTGTAGATCACAAGGAAGCTTAACCTCTCTAGGGACATTGGTTAATCAAAGAACCGAAGTCACTTATTGACTGTCGGCGGGTTGGTCGTTGTGAGCAGCAAGAGCGCTAGACTGTAATCCAAATAGGTTATATGCCGGATTCTTATCTGTTTATAAAGGGGGTATGTGGCCTGTATCAATTTTTCAGTTGTCAAATAAGAAACAAGAAAAGATAGTTTTCATTTTTTATTAAACGTTGGGACATGATAATCAAAATTAAATACGTGCAGCTAAAATAAATATTGAACAAGAGCTGTCAGAGAACAGAACGCTCGACTATGGAATTGATTTCCCTATATATAATGCCCTATATATAAAATAGTAAAAATGATAAACCTTGATACTCTGACCCTTTATGTTGATGATGATGATGATGAACAAAAGCAATGATTAACTAACGTTATCTAGAATATTGACTCGAGCACACCCCTCCTAGTTGTCTGTTTGTTGGGTTTAACGTCCCACCGCCCTTCCCTGTTGATAAGGTGTGAGGAAGGCCCTTTAATAGTATGTGTCAATACCACACACACACAGAATTAACAGTTCTAAATTTTATTGATTATGAATATATCAATCATTATTCTTTTTCATAACATAAAATTATTACATGCTGATGATGGTGATTTGAACAAACGCCTAAACTTAATCTTTAATTTCCTTATTCATACTTCTATTGCGTCAGCATGCGCGTGTTTGATTAACTTACTGGAAGTTTGGCATACACGCGCCAGTCAATGCTGTATGGGTATCACCTTAAAATATATCCATTGTGTATGGTATGGTACATAACAAATTTATATTGAATTGAGCAGTTATTATTTGGAGTATTTAATATACATAAATAACATGTCTTTATAACTTGTCGTTGGTAAGAGTTTGCATATGAACATATAACTTTCATCTGCGTGGTATTTTTAAGGTGCAGCGGAATTTCCATTTCGCGGTTATTTACATTGCGCGGTATATGAAAAATCTTGATGATAAAGGTACACAAATTAAAGACATATTGACAATTATCATTTTGTGATATGATGCCTGTTTATCTGGATACACTGTCTATTGTTTTATACCTGGTCTGGAGATTGGAGCTAGCAGTGTAAACATCGTACGTGTGTCTGCTTTATTTAGAGAGAACATATAAAAAAGCGTATACTAGAGCATTAGTATTGTATTCTTATTTTAACCCATGCAAGAATTATATAACAAATTTCAATTCATTGTGTCTAGCAAACATCCTTTGCGTGTTTTATCGAGGCACAATGGACTTTCCCCTGCGCCGAAGCCTATATGAATATATACACTTATAATCTCCAATTTAATAACTCCACCGAGTTAATTCGTATGCTATTATCTTAAATTAATGTTTATATATAATAAAACAGTAATAATGCTTTTCTGAAAATAGAATTTCCATTTCCGTAATCATTTCCATTGCTCCATATATGTATAATCTCAAATTAATAACTCTGAATTTATTCGCATATCATTGTCTTAAAATTAATGTGTATCTATAATTAAACAGTCATAGATGGTTTAAAAGTACTTTTATGGCATTTAATACTGCTATTCTGAAAATAATATTTCCATTGCTCGGTAATATTTTCATTGAGTCCATTGCTCCATAAAATTTTCATTGCGTGTTTTAGGCCTACCGCTTCAAAACATTGGGTCGCATGATCTTCCATTCCACTAAATTATGACCACCTTTTTTCACTTTTCTAGCTTTTGTGTGGCTATTAAGTTTATGAGAAGACAGAAATGCAACGTAATATAACTGAAATGCAACGAGATATTTCATTATCGTGAGAAAAGCTGCTAAACTACTTTGGGTGAATTACGTACTTATGTGAAGCACTATTTTACTTAATTGCATGAGTGGATCTACATGTACTCCAGTTGGGTTAAATCTCTGTTTTGTAAACGACGCAGGTATTTTGTTCACGCTGAAAATGGTTGTATTCAGCTCGAGGAATTCGTAAAAGAAGAGTGGGCACACAAACTTTACACATTAAAAGGGTTTCTAAATGTCATTTAAACGTCGTTGCAACACATCTACGTAACACATTCCACTCGCTTTCGTTAGCTCAGCTTGCATTGTATGGATCCGTACAAAGCGCGGAGTGCTACAGTTAAAAATGTTGTGGAAAATATGCAAATCAGATATGCTCTATTTCACTTTTCAGCATAAGACTGGCTGGCCGCCAGTTTAAAAACGTTTTCCATAGAACTAAGACCTTTTCGAGTTGGCGCGGTCGTAATTTATATCTGTTGGCATTTAGAGAAATTATGTCAAGAAATGACGACTGAAAATCGAATGACGTAATATAAATCTAATATGCATTGCTTTTAAAATGAGGCCCAACAAAAAGACATTCGAAAGGGAAGCAGAAAGCCCCAGTAAAACAAAGCATTAACAAACTAAGGTGTTCTTCTGCATTTGACTCTGAGACAGTCCAAATGATATATTACATCGGCATAAGAAAGAAGGAAAAGAAATATGATATTTATGACGAAAAATAATATACTGACAATTTAAGACTCTGTTATTATTGGAATTTGAGTAAACCCTCGCCGCTTTAAATGGATTGATGTAATGTTTTATGCTAATACCTTTATCAACATGTTTTATACACTGTCTAATATATTCTTCCAAACCGTCACGAAAATGAACCCTTTCCTTTCAGAGTAGAATTTAAGTTTTGGGTCGTTTTACTTCAACATGCGTGAAAATACATTAAACACGGAAATGAATTAAGTTATATGGCGATAATTTACATTTCATGAACCATTATCTTTGTATCTCTTCAGTCGTGCCCTGTATAAATGAGATGCATCTACACTCGCCATGCTCGTATTGTGAGACTGTACATTAAATGTAACATCGGAAATGGATTTCTTTATTGTATGCTATTTTGGGATGAACGCTCTGCAATATAATTTAACATTCATTGGATATTCTTTTTAACATTTTACTTTAAAGAATGATCTCCCGATCAAAGGATTAATCATTTTTGAAACTTCAAACTGATGTCATTACTTCGAATGTACTTTTACGGTTTATTTCAAAATGTTTGTTTTGTTGTTGACGTTTATTTATTGCCGTGGCTTCATCCCTATTAATTGTTATGTATACATATATGTATTTCGATTACATTTTTCTTTCGGTGCATTGTCGTACTAATAGTTGTCTCACTTTGATGGGACATTCATATTTTCACTGTTCGTCTCAGAGTAATACCAATAAGGGCAGATAACTCAATATCATGGGCCAACAACACTTTATTTGATTTCAACTTGATATTTGGTACTGTATTCACTGTCACTGTTTAAACATTTTAAATATTTTATTCAGCAGATTTTATACTATATTCGCAAAAACAAATATAGAGAAATTTTCTTTAAATTCTTTCTTTTTTCCCCAAGAAAAACGCAGTATGTTTATTTGCTGTATTGAACAGAATTTTTTACACTTTGCATAATGACTGGAAATGAAACAACAGACAAGAATGTGAAATAAAATAAGGTATCGATAGGCTTAATTTTGAGAGTTATCTGCCCTTAAAATTACTGAAATGAGCAAACAACTCATTTTCAGAGGCAGATAACTCAAAAAGTATAACGGTGACCCCCACCCCTCATGTTTCCCCATACATTAGTTTCTAATGTATTTCTCTATAAAATTATCATGGCTTGCTTTAATTTTCCTTCAACCCGCGTCGGTGAATTTATGGAACGTCGGTATTTTCCATAAACTTTTAACGCCACTAATGCCTATACACTAATTACCCATGCATACCCTGAAAGAGCATAGTTTCCAGTTTCAAAGGTAGTTTCTTTAAGAAAATCCATCCCTAAATAAAAGAATACAGTGATTTGAAATCACCATTCAATCTGATATCCTTGACTTTCTCCATTCTTTAAAATTCAATAATTTTAGATTTTTTCGTTTTGAAAATTTTGTTATACTTCTCCGTTCATTATTATGAACTTCATGTGGCAATTATCTTCATGTGGCAATAATTTTGTTATCATGAACTTCATGTAGCGTTCTTATTTTTGGTATGATAAAAATCTTCGTTATTATGAACTTCGTATGACAAAAATCTTCGTTATTATGAACTTCATACATAATAATCTTCATTATTATAGATTTCGTATGACAATAATCTTCGTTATTATTATGGACTTCGTATGACAAAAATCTTTGTTATTATGAACTTCGTATGACAAAAATCTTTGTTATTATGAACTTCGTATTCATCGTTATCGGGAACTTTGTATGGAAATATGACAAAAATCTTTGTTATTATGAACTTCGTATGACAAAAATCTTTGTTATTATGAACTTCGTATTCATCGTTATCGGGAACTTTGTATGGAAATAATACGATATTAAAAAATGTATAGTTACATACCAGCATTTAAATGCAGAATAAGTTGACCGATTTTCACAAGCCCTGAATTCTTTTTCATACTTTCAATCTTTACCCATGTATTGAAAATTTAGATCTTATAAGAAAAATAACGCTGTTCAGACATAATAAAGGGTCGTTGAACATCAGATTATTTCCTGTAATATGTAGCAAAATACGAGTTAATGTATTTTCCACTGATTCTATACCGGTTTATATTCACAAGTGAAATATAATCCGATTTCTATTACCATACTGGTTTTAAATATTTGCTTTACAGTTACATAAAATATTTAAAACAAAGATTGAATTTTTTTTTATTATCCCCACATTTTGTATGTAGGTTTCCCCGAAGCTTAAGCGTGATTAATTTAATACATTTAATTGGTGTAAATAGGGCTATTTGAAATTCATTAGAGCTTCTATGAGTTTATTAAGAACAAGAGGGCCAAGATGGCCCCGAATTGCTCACCTGCCTTCACTGCCAATTATTGTATTATGAGTCATACTGAATACATAATCTATGCAGAAGTACAGCAAGACCATCTAAATTTCACAAAAAAAAAAAAAAAACTGAACCTGTCATCCAAAATTTTGAAGGTCACAGCTCTAATAAGTCTATATAACATCAAGTGACCCTGGGGTGGGGTCAATTTTGACACAGGGCCATGATTTGAACAGACTTAGTTGAGGTCCACTAGCAAACATCTTAACTCAAGGCTTTGTGGTTTCTGAGAATATCTTTTGAGGGTTTTCCTACACAAGTCTATGTAAAATCAAGTGACCCCTAATGCGTGGCCAATTTTGACCCCAGGGCCATGATTTGAAGAAACTTGTTAGTGGTTCACTAGGCCATATTACATATCAAATAAGTAAACTCCAGCCCTTGTGGTTTCTAAAAAAAACCCCGGGCAGGGCCAATTTTGACCCCTGGGCCATGATTTGAACAACTTGGTTGAGGTCTACTAAGCCATGTTACACAACAATTATCTAAACTCTAGGTCTTGTGGTTTCTGACAAGAAGATTTTTCTAGTTTTTACCAATGTAAGTCTATGCAAAATCAAGTGACCCCTGAGGCGGGGTCAATTTCAACCAAAGGGTCATGATTTGAACAAACTTGGTAAAGGTCCATAAGACAATGCCACACACCAGATGTCTTGAAACAATTGTGGACGACGGACGGACGACGGACAGCCATTGATCCCACAAGCTACATGAGCAGTACGTGCTCAGGTGAGCTAACAAAAATTGACACAAGTTTGGTTTAACGTAGACGTTAAGTGCTTGCCGAAACAAATGTAACAAGCATAAATCAACACTATAAATCAAAGGGACCGGATAGTCCGGTATTTACAGATCCCAGAACTTACAAAATATACATCGAAAAGAATTGTATTGAGACAAATAAGATAAATAAAAGAACTAAGTTTTCAGAAAATGTATTCTTTTTAAGATTTCATTTTAAATAAGCGTATTTATATTAATATATATCTTTTTGACAATAAGCTATAAAATGTCTACATCAGTGTGTGTGTGTGTGTTTTGTCTGTTGTTCTTTTTTTTTTTTAAATACAGAAACAGTTTTGTTGTAAGACAGCAGTAACGCAGTAGGCATTAAACATTTGAAAAGTAAAATAAGACGCGATTGCCTTCGGCAACCAAATTATGTTTGGACGAAAATTGAAGAATACAACATTATATAGAGAAGGCAATTTTGACTTGACTATTTGAGTTTACCGTCGCTTCGACAGTATTTCAGTCATATAGCGACGTCCAGCCATTACAGTTGGAGGAAGATCCCGAGAGCACGGAGGCATCCGGGTAGAACCACCGACCTACCGCATGCCAGCTTGAAGGCTTCCTCACATGAAAATCCAAATGACCCTGCCGGGATTCGAACCCACGCAGTGAGGGGCTGAGTGAGTGCTAAAGTCAGCGACTTTACCCTCTCGGCCACGGAGGCCCCGAAGGCAATTTTGTGTAAGTAATGATTTGCATAGTGACCTTGAACTAAGAGATAGCCTTTCATGACTCACCCAGGCTTTGACATAATGAAAATTATAGCACGGTTGTTTACACATGGTTAGGTTAGTTTTAAAGAAAAAAACATGTAGACAAAAATTGAAGCAGTGAAAAGCTCAATCATTCACACCTTGTTCTCTGGAAAATAAAATTATTTCCTTTGCATGGGTAGTACAAGTTATTCAGTTTACAAATCATTGTACGGGAACATTGCTATATGTCTTAAAGGTCCAAGTAACCAATGGACATAAAGAAAGGAAACAACATTTGTACTTTGAAGATATACAGGGAGAGGGAGAGAGAGAGAGGAAATGGGCGGGGACGAGAGGTTTTGTAGATTAGCGAAACGATTACACAATTCTCATTCTAAAGTGTAATAAATGCCTTATGTCAGACATATAAATCCAGAGTCTTGAACACGCATCAATTGTGATATCTTAATAAAAAGTTAATTTAGAATATCATCGTAATAGTTTAACCAACAATGCATGTCTCATTCGGTTTTTACATATACTTAATAAACTAGAGTTAAACTGTTACTTACAAGTCTGCCTCGTGGTGCTGCTTTTTCGCCTATATCTATCCATTCTACAGGTAAACTTAATCAGAAATGACGTTATAAAACATGAATTGCGATGAAAACTCTTCCTTTATTCCATACAAATCTGATTATTTTTGTGGACTGCCACAATTTCCATACATGAACATGTTGCCATAGAAACACTCATGTCATAAACGAAAGTGAATATGATACCTTTGTGCGATTGTACAACGAGCGACATAATTGATTTAATAAGGCTGATGCTCAGGTAAAGAGAGATAGAGGGAGGAAAAACAGATATTGGGAATATCCAATGATGTATACAAATGTTTCTATTACATGGTGTTCCCACCAATGACATACCAATTTCGCCATTGGTACAAAATACCATAGTCTGCCTCTATGAAAATATAACCAAGGTAACCAGTAGGTTACGTATTGCTTATTAAAATATTTTGTAATATGTATATATATTTGATTATCAACCTGTGTGTAAATTAATCTGATATTTTTATTATTATTACTACAAACCCATAAACTCCTATTACATATTATTATATTAATGAGATCGAATTGATGTAAACAATATTTTACCAGATGGTTATGCGCACAGGTGTTTACAATATTGTGTTTGTATTTAGTGATCTTATTTAATATTTCAAATACTAAGGATAATCGTTGCTAATATCCAGACGTGATAGTTCAATTGTATTGAATTTGTTTTACATTGGTCTAAGAATGCGTTGAACTTTCTCTGCCCTAGTTTGTCATTTGTCCAAAGAGTTTTCAAGATGCAGCGAATGAAATCACTTTAACCAAGACTGATGACGTGTTCGTGAGATATGAAGCTGAGGATTGCTCCTTTATTGCATCTACACAAAAGTCAAATGACAAATCCTAAATACACGGATAGAAGATTTGTCAACAATCAGAGGACAGAGTGCAAAATGGAGATATCAAATCCTATATCAGTAAAGTTTAGTATGGCTTACACAGAATACTCATTTCAAGAGAAAATGGCTATTTCTGTAGCGGTAACTACTTCGCCGTGTATTCCTCGATAGACATTGATATCATCTTGGGTTTCCCACATCATAACTATGCAATAAATGTAGAAAAAAAACAACAGCGCCAGGAGACAAATGACTATAAAAAGAAAATGCTCATTCTAGCTAAATGGTGTTAGACTGAGGTGTGTGAAGTTAGCGCGTAGATCGTAGATCGTAAATCAACACTATAACTAATTTTCTTTGTCGACCTGGGTCGTAGATCGTAGCTCAACCACTCAAATAAACCAAAATAAATTGTTGAGCTGGGTCGTAGATCGTAGCTCGACCATTCAAATAAACCAAAATAAATGGTTGAGCTGGGTCGTAGATCGTAGCTCAACCATTCAAATAAACCAAAATAAATGGTTGAGCTGGATCGTAGATCGTAGCTCAACCATTGAAAAAGTTCGCGGAATGGTTGAGCTGGGTCGTAGATCGTAGCTCGACCATTGAAAACTTTCATAGAATGGTTGAGCTGGGTCGTAGATCGTAGCTCACCATTAAAAAAACAATAATGGTTGAGCTGGTCGTAGATCGTAGCTCAACCATTGAAAAGTTATGGAATGGTTGAGCTGGTCGTAGATCGTAGCTCGACCATTGAAAACTTTCATAGAATGGTTGAGCTGGATCGTAGATCGTAGCTCAACCATTGAAAAAGTTCACGGAATGGTTGAGCTGGGTCGTAGATCGTAGCTCGACCATTGAAATAAACCAAAATAAATGGTTGAGCTGGGTCGTAGATCGTAGCTCAACCATTGAAAATGTTGATGGAATGGTTGAGCTGGATCGTAGATCGTAGCTCGACCATTGAAATAAACCAAAATAAATGGTTGAGCTGGGTCGTAGATCGTAGCTCAACCATTCAAATAAACCATTATAAATGGTTGAGCTGGATCGTAGCTCAACCATTGAAAAAGTTCCCGACGGAAACTTTTCCGACGAATGAGATATTCCCGACAAGTACAAAGATTTTCGAAGGAAACTCCTTTCCCGACGAAAGCATTTTTTTCCGACAAATGCAATTTTCCCGACGAGTACAATAATCCCGACGAAGATAAAAATATTAACAAAATACAATTTTCACAACTAATACTAAATTCCCGACATATAATTTTTCCCGACGAACACAAAATTTCCCGACGGAAACTTTTCCGACGAATGAGATATTCCCGACAAGTACAAAGATTTTCGAAAGAAATTTTTCCCGACGAAAGCATTTTTTTCCGACAAATGCAATTTTCCCGACGAGTACAATAATCCCGACGAAGATTAAATATTAACAAAATGCAATTTTCACAACTTATACTAAATTCCCGACATATAATTTTTACGAACAGAAAATTTCCCCGGAAACTTTTCCGACGAATGAGATATTACCGACAAGTACAAAGATTTTCAAAGGAAACTCTTTTCCCGACGAAATCATTTTTTTTCCGACAAAAATGGTGAGCTACGATCTACGACCCAGCTCAACCATTTATTTTGGTTTTTTATGGTGAGCTACGATCTACGACCCAGCTCAACCATTCTATGAACATTTTCAATGGTCGAGCTACGATCTACGACCCAGCTCAACCATTTATTTTGGTTTATTTGAATGGTCGAGCTACGATCTACGACCCAGCTCAACCATTCCATGAAAATTTTCAATGGTCGAGCTACGATCTACGACCCAGCTCAACCATTCCGCGAACTTTTTCAATGGTTGAGCTACGATCTACGATCCAGCTCAACCATTTATTTTGGTTTATTTGAATGGTTGAGCTACGATCTACGACCCAGCTCAACCATTTATTTTGGTTTATTTGATGGTTGAGCTAGATCCCCAGCTCAACCATTTATTTTGGTTTATTTGAGTGGTTGAGCTACGATCTACGATCCAGGTCGACAAAGAAAATTAGTTATAGTGTTGATTTACGATCTACGATCTACGCGCTAACTTCACACACCTGTTAGACTGTGCGATATACTAAATTTTTGATGCAAAATAAGTGTTCATAAAGTTGTCTAATTTGGTATAAGAGGCTTTGAAATACCATTAAATTTGGAAAATACGAATCGTATCACCTTTGAAAAATATAGAATATCTTATTTCATGTATTTCAAACGATTTTACGTTATTTAGAATTGTATTTAAGCATTTTCAGCAAAAGATCGGTGCATGTTTGCTGCCCTACTTTTATTTTATTAGACTTGAATGCGATATTCGTGGCAACACTATATTAGTCTCATGTAGACAAAAGTCCCCAAATGACTGAAATAATGTTAGTAGGGCGTTTAATCCAAGCAAACAAACTACTGCTACTTTGAAGATTATGATGGTGCTAATGTCAATCATTATGTAAACTTTAATACTGGCATACGTTAAGATGAGGGACCTATTTCAAAAGTGTATGCCTATATCCAACGTATATAGCTCACGTTAGCTGTATAGGTTGTCAACCGATGTACGTGTATATAGCTCACGTTAGCTGTATACGTTGTCAACCGATGTACGTGTATATAGCTCACGTTAGCTGTATACGTTGTCAACCGATGTACGTGTATATAGCTCACACGTAAATTGTACAGCCCCGAAGATTTGCGGAAGGATTACCGATAAAATTATGCTAGTTTCAGGAACCTTTCGGGATCATTAATCAGTAAATGGGCGGAGTTTTGCGTTCGGGGTCAAGTGGGATGCCAACACCGTTCCGAATGTTTCAAGAAACCTTGCAGAGGACATCCCGATGATGCCGAGCGAGTGAAGAAGGGTTCCCGAGCATCCTGAATAGTTGCCGATGGTTTGCCGATGATCCCGAAGCCGTCCCGGATATAACATTCGGC
>CM037789.1:9722898-9772898 GCA_021229015.1 Solen grandis
GCACTATCGTAAATCTGGTTCACGAGCAACACTGCACTATCGTAAATCTGGTTCACGAACAACACTGCACTATCGTAAATCTGGTTCACGAGCAACACTGCACTATCGTAAATCTGGTTCACGAACAACACTGCACTATCGTAAATCTGGTTCACGAGCAACACTGCACTATCGTAAATCTGGTTCACGAACAACACTGCTCTATTGTAAATCTGGTTCACGAACAACACTGCACTATTGTAAATCTGGTTCACGACAACACTGCCTATGTAAATCTGGTTCACGAACAACTGCTATGTAAATCTGGTTCACGAACAACATGCTTGTAAATCTGGTTCACGAACAACACTGCCTATGTAAATCTGGTTCACGAACAACACTGCTCTATTGTAAATCTGGTTCACGAACAACACTGCTCTATTGTAAATCTGGTTCACGAACAACACTGCACTATTGTAAATCTGGTTCACGAACAGCATTGCCTCATTGTAAATTTGCACTATTGTAATTCTAGTAAATTTTGTATCTTGCTTCTTGAATACTGGCATGATTTAGGGTCTACTTACTTAGCGTATGTTTTGTAGAAATCAGTATGATGATCTCAAATAGAATGTATACAATCATGTTAATGTAAAATCATTCAGTACGATCTATTCATAACATTAAACATGAAATGAATAGTATTCATTTAAATTTTGATGTTTCCAATTGTAAAAAGTTTAATTTTGCTATGTATTGTTTTCAAGAAAATCTTTTATTTAGTTTATATTTTATAATATTGAATATGTTTGTATTCCCCCCCCCCCCTTAAAGCATGTATTATAGGAAACAACACGATTTATAATATTGCGTTACACACACAAACACAGTTTTTAAGATTAAACATAGCTACGCTCATTACTTTTACAATGTGGCAAAACCACGTTGTATGTGACGCCATTTTAATCAGCCACAAAGACCCTGATGATTCTTTTAGATGTACGCTATTTCGTAAAATTCTGGAAATCCTTCCGAATTCGTGATTTCTTTGCCATCGCGAAATACACAACCCTATATGTTTCCCCAAATGTTAGGTAATGATATCTGACAAAAGCATGCAGGGCACAGTTATCCGCTTTTCGTTAGCTATATCCCATTAAAATTTCTGAAGAAATAATTACAGCGGTTTTTATTTCCTAATAGAAGCAGAAGATGCTGCTTGCGATACCTCAAAATATCGTCACATACCACTTGTTATGGCCACATTGTGTTATTAACTCAGTTATCTTGAAATGTATAAATCAGCTTTCTTTTATGACAACGTATGCATAGTCTTATATCTTTAAACTTTATAAAACCATCGTCCAGCTGTACCAACACCGATTTTACAACGCCCTAAAAAATCTACAAGACTATCTCTTTAACATTATATAAGCAGAGTTATCTCCCCCTCTAATCAACTCTTCAGACTTTATGGATATAAGCAGAGTTATCTCCCCCTCTAATCAACTCTTCAGACTTTATGGATAAAAGCTACATAAGCTTTAATAATGCAAGAAAATGTTAGACTGAGTTCACAACTGGTAGTTGGAATTTCGTTTGAATTGTCTCATTGACAGAAAGAAGATTTACAGTCTGATAAATTGCTGCTTCAACACAAAGTTTCGAGCAAGGTCATGCCCTGATGATGTCTGTTTGTGGGTGAAGCTACGATTCTTATGTATGTGCCATGGGTGTAGCAAGGTCAAGGTTGTTTTTGTTCAAGGATTGCTATTTTAAATTGCTTCATTACTGTTTTTTAACATTGCTTGAGGCCAGTGGGTTACCTTTACATGTGTTTATACAGGTTTTAGGCTTGTAGCCTATTAAAAATTGACTGTAAAATTTGGTGACGGGTGTAGCTTATATCTTGTTAACCCTTTCCCTCATAGAGGAAACCATGAAAAGACCTATGCGAACAGCATAAAACCAGATCAGCCTGCGAGTAACTCGCAGGCTGATCAGGTTTTATGCTGTTCGCTGCTCCTCAGTGGTCTGGAAATGAGGATTTTACAATTAAATTTGGTAAGGTTTGAGTTTGGCTTTCTGCAGATCAGGCTTTATGTGGTACCTATTGAGTGCGTCAAAATGAGTCTATATGAGGGAAAGGGTTAAGATATACATGTATTCAGAAACATTTGTTTTGGAACCTAGTCATATCAACATTGGTATTGCTCCCAACACTGTTTCTGAAGCAAAGGTTGATATTTGAAAAAACAAAACAACACCAAAAAAAAAACGTGTTCTATTGTTTATGTAAGTAATTTTTATTTATAATCTCGTTGCTATCAGAAATAAGGGGGTTGTCTTATTTGAAGCAGATGATCGAAGAGAAACAGCTTCAAACAGATTGAAGCTAAATTAAAGATATTTTATTTGGTGAGCATTGTGTTTGTAACAATAATCGTTAATATCGAGCTGTTTTTCTGCACGTTTTACACGCTTTTTCTCTGGCTTGAGAAGATCAACTCGTGTTGCATTTTGTACTAATTGGTGGTCACTAATCCATCAGGATCACATTAATGACTTAACAACAGCAGTAAAAGAACTGAACTTGATGCATCTTAGGGACCTAATGACCGTAATAAAACTGATGTCGGTGCCACACTTTTTTCACTTTGAATTAAGTCGATATTTATTGACTACTGGTGATCTTTACTTTTGCATTTAAAGCAGTTTTGCCCCCTACGACTCAAAAGCACGAATAAATGACATTTATATTAAAATTACGACAACAAAACAACAACAAAAACTACCGAACTATAGAAACTGTAGATTTCTATCGAACACAAGGTCACTTACTTTTCAAATGAAACGTGCAGTAATTATCGATGCAAAGGCCATTATGATTTTTTAGCCTAACTAGACATACTTTAAGTCACATTTGCTATGATAATTAACATTACGAACATATACCAGATTCTTTTTTTTTACAAACTTCCAAAGATTCTGTAAGATTTTTGTTTTTAAAGTTTTAAAATGACTTTACAAAGGTTTGAAATCTGATCAACTTTCGTACTCATATTGTAACAGGTGAATATGCCGATGTGTAAGTGGACATGAACGTATGTCCTTCCTAGAAATATTTTTAAATGAATACGATAAATGACATATGTATTTGTAAACTATACTACCTGGGGTAAATAATTCAAGAAGTGGAGAGTAGAATATATTAATATATTACCATATTACATGTGATCTATATGATTATGTATTCTAAGAGAAAACCTAGATGTAAGATGCTTACAACATGTAAAGCCTTTTTGTGGGATGGTGAAAAAATGTGGGGTCTTTATAACAGCCCACTTTTTCTCGACCCGATTTTCATGCAGTATTTACAGTATGCAATCTATAAAGAACAAAAATCGAAACAATTAGGAAACCATATATATATCACCCCGTAACTTTTACCTGTAAATATATAACACCTCATTTTTCTACTCAAACATGAATGGCTATGTTATCTTAGAAGTCATCTGGGGTCTGGTAAATCCCCGTGGATGCAATAATATATAAATACATCGCTTATTAAACGACGCGAAGGTGAAAAATAATTATTTAATAATATCTTACCATGCCATAATTAAAATGACTGCATGATTGGTAAAATGTTTTCCTAACAAAAGATATATTTTCTGCGCATATATTTCACCCTTTAATTCAGTAAATGCTGTGTGTGATCTATGTAATGTTTGATTATTATTAAATTATATGCTCAATTCCAATATCAGATATGACAAATATATCACATACATTGTAAATGAATGTCACTTAATATTATACAACATCGAACAACAGAATTTATTCTTTTATATTGTTTTTGTTCAATAAAATTGCATACACTATACTTACCTTTTTTAGTTTAATTTTAATTTTTTAAATAGTTTTTTTTTTTTTTTTTTTTTTTTTTTTTTAGATTATTCCTTATACAAATCCATTGAAAGAATGATACCCTCGTACATCAGATACAAGCATAGCTGACAAGGGTTATAACCTAAATTCATAGCTGACAAGGGTTATAACCTAAATTCATAGCTGACAAGGGTTATAACCTAAATTCATAGCTGACAAGGGTTATGACCTAGGTCATAGCTGACAAGGGTTATAACCTAAATTCATAGCTGACAAGGGTTATAACCTAAATTCATAGCTGACAAGGGTTATGACCTAGGTCATAGCTGACAAGGGTTATGACCTAAATTCATAGCTGACAAGGGTTATAACCTAAATTCATAGCTGACAAGGGTTATAACCTAAATTCATAGCTGACAAGGGTTATAACCTAAATTCATAGCTGACAAGGGTTATAACCTAAATTCATAGCTGACAAGGGTTATGACCTAGGTCATAGCTGACAAGGGTTATAACCTAAATTCATAGCTGACAAGGGTTATAACCTAAATTCATTTGCTGACAAGGTTATAACTAAATTCATAGCTGACAAGGGTTATGACCTAGGTCATAGCTGACAAGGGTTATAACCTAAATTCATAGCTGACAAGGGTTATAACCTAAATTCATAGCTGACAAGGGTTATGACCTAAATTCATAGCTGACAAGGGTTATGACCTAAATTCATAGCTGACAAGGGTTATGACCTAAATTCATAGCTGACAAGGGTTATGAACTTAATTCATAGCTTACAAAGGTTATGACCTAAATTCCGAGACATGAACCAATACATCATGCACTTAGCCACTTAATTTTAAATTTATGCAAAACTAAAAACCAATACAAGAAAAGTAAAATATTCCCCGGTTTCACCACAACCCCTTATAACCTTGCCTCATTCGATATACTTTTGTGGTCCCAATCCCATCCCTTATTGTTTCTATATAAAAAAAAACACCCTGCGCTACACAAATGTGTGTTCTTCAAAAACATTGCCTCATCCTATATGATTACTCTATGTTACTTTTATTTCACCCAGTTGTCTACAAAAAGAGATATTGCCATCACATTCACATATACATCATAACACACATCCACATATACATCATAACACACATCCACATATACATCATAACACACATCCACATATACATCATAACACACATCCACATATACATCATAACACACATCCACATGTACATCATAACACACATCCACATATACATCATAACACACATTCACATATACATCATAACACACATCCACATATACATCATAACACACATCCACATATACACACTTTAAACATACATAACTAAAATTGTACATGTAGCTATTCTTAAAATAGATTTAAAGATACTATATAAGACATGACAAAAGTAATAATGTCTACATATATAAAGCAATGATGATGTGTGGTATAATGCTATTGTCAAACTGAATGTAAGGATTAATCATTAGATGAGGTGGATGATTTACTGTTAGCTGGCTTGATATATAGAATGGTGGATGGATGAGCGCATGACAGATGAGTGGATCGATGAATGAATGAATGAATGAATGAATGAATGAATGAATGAATGAATGAATGAATGAATGAATGAATGAATGAATATGTGTACTAAGTGATTTACAGTGTATCAACCTGATGGATACATTAACCTATTCGACAAATTGTAGGGAACATCTGTAAATCATGGCATCTTAATAAGTTAAAACCTAAAATGTATAAAAGACCATTTAGAATGGACATGGTATGCAAAAGCACTCCAGTAAAGAGAATTTTAAAAAGATCATGTATCAGATTTAATCATTAGTATAAAAATTAACAGACATTTCCAAGAACACAGTAAAACACTTACGATGTTAAACCAATATCATCCTATATAACTAAAACATTTTCATAATCTGTATTCTAAAAAATAATTATGTTTTTATTACATAAAAACATACTAAGTATGGAAAACCTGTTTCTGATTAAAAGACGGCATATCATAGGCATCAAACTGGTGTAGGATTTCATTTAAAATGCTTTTAATTTGTTATTAATGCACATCAACTTTGGGAATCATTTGTGTGCATATAATTTTACATGACTTGTGATTAATGAAGCCTCTTTAACCATTTGTAATTTGCTTGTATTTCAGTGTGTATATCTTAACTGGGTGATATGAAAGTAACAAAGATAGAGTAAATTATTTCAAAATGTTAAAAGTGACTACATATTTATTAAGTCAACGTTTGTGCATCCGGTATTTGTTTGTACTCATATGTGTTGTTCCATGATGGTAAACGTTACTTATATTTTCCATTTGTACATAAAAAGATAAAAGTTATGAAATAATAAAACAAAAATCGATTTTCGTTTTCATTTACGTTCATATATTACAGCAGAATATAAATGGCACATGTTTTACTAGCACTGCATAAAAAGTGGGTGGGATGGGCTTTTCTCTGTACGATTGTCTTGATTTTGGGTTATTCGAAACAATGCCAAATTCGAAATAAAGACATTTCGAAAAACCGGGATTCAACTGTATTTCTAAAATTACCAACATTAGTGTTTCGCAAATGTGGGTGCATACAAGTATATACATTTTCTATGCATATATTTCACCCCGCAATTCGGTATATGCAGTGTGTGATTTCTCTAGTTAATATTTGATTATCATAGGATTATTATATGCTAAATTTCAATATCAGAAGTGACAAATATATCATATAAGTGTAAATGAATGTCACATTATACCAAGCGACTGTACTTTGTTTTACGCCGATAAACTTATTCGTTCGTTTGTATACAATTGATATTTCATTATTCGATTGTAATATAGCAAATGAAACGTAAACACACTGAATGTGGTCTGTCATTTTCCACACTTCATAATGAGAATGTGCATATAAAAGTGCAGTAGATCAACAAACGCAAAAAAATGTTGTTTATTTCTTTCAACCCAGATGCCAATTTAAGCTAAAATCTTAACCATGATACAATAAGTTCGTTGAGGTATATGACATCTTCAAACATGCCTTTGGGGCCGCCGTGGCCGAGCGGTTACAGTCGTTGACTACAAATCTCTCAGCCCCTCACCGCTGTGGGTTCGAATCCCGGTAGGGACTTCGGATTTTTCATGTGAGGAAGCCTTTCAGCTGGCTTGCGGTAGGTCGGTGGTTCTACCCGGGTATCTCTGTGTACTCGGGGTCTTCCTCCACCTGTAATTAGCTGGCCGTCGCTATATGATTGAAATACTATCGCAGCGACGGTAAACCCCAATACAACAAATCAAACATGCCTTTATTTAATTCTAACACGTTCCCTGAATTTGACAAAGCTTACATTAATAAGTATAACTGTTGTAAAGTCCTAATTCTCTTGCTCAGACGACGACAATAACTGACCACATTACCATGTTACATAACGCCTGCTAACTGATAATGTAACTAATTATTATTTAATATTCACTTACGCTACATTATATCTTAAATCTAAATTCTTAGATAATTAAAACAATAACAACAAAACGATATCCATGAAACACATAACTCCTTTTTTGCTCACATGAGCAAGAAGTGCTCAAGGTGAGCTATTCTGGTAGGCCAATGTCCGTCGTCCGTCCAGACGTCCGTCAACATTTTCTTGTGTACACTATAGCATATTCATTTCTTTCGCAATCTTCTTTACACTTTATGACAATGTTTATAGCCTTAATCTTTCAGTCTAGTTCGATTGTGGCAGATATCCACCCATAACTTCTGGAGTTATTGCCCTTGAGCAATAAAAATGCCAGATATCACTTTGTGTACACTCTAGCATCTTCATCCTTCAACATTCTTCTTCGAACTTTATGACAATGTTTATAGCCATAATCTCTCAGTCGAGTTTGATTATGGCTGATATTCATCAATAAGGTCTGGATTAATTGCCTTTGAACGATAAAAATGCAAGATTTCACCTTGTGTGCACTCTAGCATCTTCAATTCTTCAACAATCTTCTTCAAACTTTATGACAATCTTTATAGCCATAATCCCTCTGAGTTCGAGTATGGCTGATATCCACCCATTAGGTCTGGAGTTATTGCCCTTTAGCAATAAAAAATGCCAGATTTTATTTTCTGTAGCATCTGCATTTCTTCAGCAATCTTCTTCAAACTTTATTACAATGCTTATAGTCATAATTTCTTAGTCTAGTTCGACTTTAGCTGATATCCGACCATTAGGTCTGGAGTTATTGCCCCTGAACAATAAAAAATGCCAGATTTTATTTTCTGTACACTTTAGCATCTTCATTTCTTCAGCATTCTTCTTCAAACTTTATGGCAATGTTTATAGCCTTTATCTCTCAGCCGATTTTGATTATGCTGATATCTGACTATTAGGTCTTAAGTTATGGCCCTTGAATGATAAAAAAATGCCCGATTTCACTCTGTATACACTCTATCATCTTCATTTTTCATTCAGTCTTCTTCAAACCCCAAGACGATGTTTATAAACATTATCTCTCAGCAAAGTTCAATTCTGGCTGATATCTGCCCAGAAGGTCTGGAGTTATGGCCCTTAAATGTTAAAAAAAGCTACATCTTTTCAAATTATGGCCCTGGGGTCAAATGCCTCCGGCCAAGGAATCACTTGATTTGATACAGGAATTTTTTAAATAACTTCTTGAAGCAACAAGACCTAGAGCTTAGAAATTTGGAATTTGTCATTGTCTAGTGGTCCTTTACCAAGTTTGCCATCATATGCCCCTGGGATCAAAATTAGCCAAGCCCAATGTTCACTCGTTTTTATATATAGTCTTATATAGGGAGCTATAACCTTCAATTTTTGAGTACAGGTTTAATTTTATTGTGAAATTTAACTTAGACCATAGATGCCCTTGATCATGACCCAGTGACCAACTTTTGATAGTTTAAGCTACCACCTTAAATTTGGACCACAGGTACAGTTTTTTGTGTGGCATTGAACTTTACTTGTATGACTTCATTATGACCTTGTAACTTACTTTTATATTTTTAAGCCACGTCCTTCAAATATGGTCCAAAGATACTGTTTGATGAAATGATTTTGCTGTATTACTGTATAAATAATGTATTCAGTATAACTATGCTACATATATTAACTTGTACAGACAAGCAAGACAATGTTTCTCATGTGAACGATTCAGGACCACATGGCCCTCTTGTTAGCACATGTAGTTAATTTTACAACTATAATTCTTATAAAATCACTTTTTATGCCTTACTTTTTAAAAATAATACTCCTATTAAAACTGCTCTTTTCCCTACTACTATTAGTACTACAACTGCTGCTGCTCCTTCCTACAACAAACTGCTACTGATGCTACTGTATCAATACAATACCAAAACAACTTCTTCTACTACTGCTCGTGCTGCTGCTACTACTAATACTACTGCTGCTCTCATACCCCCTCCTCCTACTGCTGCTAAAAATTACAGCTACTATTACAACAACAACTACTACTATAATTACAACTACTACTGCTGTTACTACTTGTAACTACTATTACAACATCAGCAGCAACTACAACTACTACTGCTTCTACTACTACTTCTACTACTGCTGTTACTACTTAAAATTAAACTTATAACTACGACAACAACAACAACTACAACAACAACTTCAGATCTACTACTATCACTGGTGCAGTATTATAAGCAAATTATAAACTATGGTGAAATGCCAGTACTCAAGTTTGAAAATAAAATGTCTGCTCTTTTTCATCGCAAAAAGACAAGAATGTTGGCTGCTAAAGAATAAATAAGAGTAGTTTGGTTTGGCTTATCAGCAACGGTCTGCAGTTTGTGGGGATAATAAATTGATCATGCTGTGAGAAGTGTTACTTTAGTTGCATGGTCAATATATAGTTAGGGCTTATAACTGTATAAAAAAATTATAAAAAAATGAGGTGATTTTGTAGAAAGCCGTCGTTATGAATATGATTGTATTTTCTAATTCTCCATTTTACGACTGTACATTCATCTGATCAATTTCATAAAATTCTCATATTAAATCCAAGAATAAATGCTGTAATTCAAACGTTGGAATATGCCCCTCTTTTGTAGACCTATATTTCATATGCCTACCAAATGATTTCAAAATATTCAAGACACGTCCATAGACACATTTCAATTCGCGATAATTTTATCAATCTGAGCAAAAAAGAATATGTATATGTATCAGCTAACTAAATATTACGGTTTTTATTTATATATTGGAAGAAATTATAACGACACGATATATTAAAGTGCTGATAATTTTGGTGATTTTTATGTGTGCTACCACACTTCAGTATCACGCCGTTGACATGTAGCATGATGTCACACCTAGTCACATTATCCTTTTAATATTATGCTCACTGAAGGGAGAGCATATAGTTGCCGTCCATCCGTCCGTTCGTTCGTTTGTCATAATTTTGTCCGAAGCATAACACAAAAACAATATCAACATGAAAGTTCATAGGTGGATAGATCTCAGTAAGGAAAAGTGCAGTGTACAAGAACCATAACTCTGTTTTGCATAATTTAGGAGTCATTGACCTTTGTTATTTTTCATACTTAAATTTTGTCCGGAGCTTTATAGCATGATAAAGTACCCATCAAGTTACAAAATGCAGTTCGGGATCTTCCAGTCCTACCGGCACTTGTTATTACATGATGAGCTCCAAGCAAGGGAGGTACACCTGTATCATATTTTGCGACACCAGTATGTTGCGGCCGGGGATCGAACCCACGACGCCCTAGCCAGTCGGTCACCTGGACCGGTGATTTTCATGTTTAATATGTATTTGATGTAATGTATAGATCATCTACGCCCCACAATGATGGAGATAATGTTGGAGATAATGTTGGAGATAATTGTATATCAAGAAGTGTAACACTGAATTTGCATCACTCTATGTATCATTCTGAAACGTGTACATTTTATTGTGTTGTGTGAGTCTTATGCTTTTGCAAGATTGAAACGGTTGAAGGTAATTAGACAAAATGTGATCAAATTTTGATCACACACACACGCACACACACATACATGTACACACACATGCGCGCGCGCCGCACACACACACACACACACACACACACACACACACACACACGCAAACACAAATGGTTGTGTGATGTAAATTACAATTAAGTCCATTTTAAGAATTGTCTCCTGGAGACAGTTTTCGTGCATCAAAGCTGGGCATGTTATATACTCCTAGCATTTTCTTTCGATATGTTGAGTCCAGTATTAGACCATGCATCAAGTTACAAAGCAATGCTATAATTACTGAGCACATAAAATATCGATTTCTATATATGATTTAAGTTATCTTTTCACAGACACACATTTTTTAATTAGATTACATACGTTTTCTCCCTCCTTTTTCCCGATTGAAATGTTTAATCAGCAAATAATAAACTACTTGCAACATAGTAAGAATAATTAATAATCTTTTACGGTTTTGCCCATATGACTGTGATTAAAATCGATGACCCAGTTTTGAACCAACCGACCCGTCTTGACATTGTACATTGTATGTTGAACTTTAACATTACATTGAATATTCAAGCTTATAAGTGAGTTATAGAGCTACATCAATTACTGAAATAAGATTCAACGGTAAATAGATAAACATGTGTTGACAATTCGAATTAGCCAGTAAAGACGTCATGAACTACTTTTTTTTCGAAACCACTGTAATTTGTATATTATGCTCTGCCTCTCTTTCATGTTATATACCTCTACACCGGTTCATTAGTGGCGTAGGAAACTTTGCCATAAAAGTAAGTAATATAGAAATCGTAAATCTAATTCTTGACCTTTTTCACAAGGTTATGACTTTCGCGCGAGTGATTAGAAACGGACCCAATATAATTATAAGCTGTCAATATGTCAAGTCTTCTATACACATACTCCGGGCTTTATTTCTAAGAGCTACGAGCAATGTTATATCACGGCCAGAAACCTTAAAAACGTAAAATGATAAAAAAAAAAATGACAAAACTCTTTGAGGTTTTGAGTATGGTCTGGTGATATAAAGAGTTTGATAACCTCTGGTCGATGCCGTTTGCAATGACAAGAGCTTGGTGTTAATCACACAGAACAGAGAAGCGGCGAGGGATTGGGAATTTCCGCTTTCAAACCGCAAGATGGAACGGAGCATTCCCGGACGTTTCACGGTTTATCACAATGGTTGTTTCCAAAGCGATGTGCAGTTTCAAATGATAAATGTCTCGAAATGATTCGATGATGGAATTTTATAAGTTACATATCATTCTGTGTAAATGACAGGAACGCGAATTATGAGAAACATTTAGTGAAATCTTACAGGAATGATCTGAATATAAAAATAGACAGCTCCACAAATGCTCGGTGTGTTGTTTGGGGTGTTGTTGGCATTGTGATTTTATATGATAGAGCCGATATTGCATTCAGCTTCCTTAGCGCGTGTTTTACTTTCTTCTCTCGCTGGTAGTTTATTTATGTAAGTGAAAGCTAGTGTTGCTCTATACTGGATTACATTCTGTAGAGGTACATGAACCTATAGTCTGTAGAGGGGTGATTATGTGCGAATAAGGTCTAATCGTGATTTATGAATGATTCACAAAATATGAGTTGGCTACAGAAATCAAGGAATGGTTGGAAGGGTTACAGATATGGTCACGTGAGTGCATCACTCAGGAGGGACATGCCGGAGGGCGAGGGGAGCCCTATATCTGATGGTAAGGGTTTGATATGATATGGCAATATCTTTGGTATTTTAATTATTTTAGGTCCCTACTAATTGCTTTTTTGCGAAAGGGAAATTGTGCACCCTTTCTGATATTCCAGTTTTATCAAAGATCGAATACATCCTACAAAGGAGGTTGTATTCAACATGTATTCGTGTTTTATCACAAAGTTTTAAAAACACGTTGTCATCGTTGTAGTGTACTGTAAAGACTGAACAATGTATTTAACATATGGGTAGTGTTAATTTTGTGATTTCACTCTCGTTACTTCATTTTTTTTTATTAATGTCGTTATTTTGACAGGTTTGTTTTTGTGATCACACCTGTCGTTGTTGGGCGTCCGTCGTCAACAACATCTGTATAACCACTAGGCAGAAAGTGGTTGAGCATAAATGATACTTGGATGCATGAACTTTTTTTTTCGCTGAACTTTATTTGATACATGCAGAAATATAATTTTCAATGAAATGATAATAAAAAAAATATGGACGTCGTCGAACCACGCAAGGATTTTTCATGACTTTTCCCAGGCGGAAAGTACTGGTCAAACCCAAGAACCGACGAGAAGGATAAATTAAAATAATATAAGTTGTAAGAACTTGCTTACCGATCGACGTAAAAATTAGTTTAAACTAATAATTATGATAAATCTATTCTTCCTGTACCTGGTGATCGGTTTTTAATTTTATTTTGCACAAATTATTACCTCACGGCCCTCTGTAATAATTGCTCTAACAAAATTGCTTCCATTAAAAAGAGGCGCGACGGGAAGGGTTAGTTTGGTCATGTAATACATATAACAAAACTATTCCTGTCTGAAACTGATGGTTTCATGTAATTGTATTGTGCACAATGTCACAAGGAAAACCTCATGCTCATCTACTTAAATAACTATTGAACAAACTATATGATTATATGATAACTTCGGGGGAGTGAGCTAGCTAACATATTTAACATTTTTGTGACGTAATCCTTTGTTATTTCAGTTCATTATATATTAACTTATGATACAGTATATCAATAAAATATGACAATTACAGTCCAATAATAATATTTTGCCCGAAGTGTTTACATAAGACACTCATGCAGAGGTCCATTTCCTCGTGTTTCTTGCTTTACAAAAGAAAGCGTGAATGCTTCCAATTCCTCGTGCTGATTATACTATTCAAAATTTGCTAAGGATAACATTAGTTGTGTACTTGTGTAGCTCATAGATTTACATTTGACGATTACCATTTGAAGTTGTTAGATACATTATATCCCAAACAGGGGATGGGGGCGCTGTATGAGCTTGTAGTCCTGTACCATTGCGTTACGTCCGGTCTTTATTCTTCTTTATTTTTTCATAAGAGGTTTATCTTAAAATATTCATCACAGTATCACCCTTTCCAACGGAATTGTGACCTTCATCTTCATGTGACATCATTGTAACCTTTTTATCATTAAATTTAGCAATGTAGCGGGGGTATGAATCACCATCTGTGGTAGCTCTTAGCTACTTTATTTGTTATTTTCGGCAATTAATTTTTTAATCATATTAAATCATTCGAGAGTCCTTATATGCAATTAACAGTATGTGATCCTTAGCAAATTTTAAGTTGCATATTATAGTAACAGGAAAATGATTTTAGAACGTAAGGAAGAGGGATTCAAACTTTTCTATGAAATATTTGACAGTTTTTTTTATCTCTCTCCCTTACGTACTGAACGTTTCAAAATTCTTCATTTTAACCGATGGCACAGATTGTTGTTTTGTGCTTGATTACTGAGGCGCCTAGACGATGTTCTATTTTCCATATATATTTTGGAAATATTGTATTTTAATTTTAATTTGCCAAAATAATAATTTAAAAAAATCTCGAATCTAGCTGCCAATGTAAATTCCCAAGTAGAATGGTTTTATTTAGGTTAGCGCTAGGTATGGCTATCTTATTGGTATTCATCATCATCATCATATCATCATCAATTCTATATTTTTTTTCATAATTTCACAAACAGTTAAGTCGAACTGATTAAATTCCAATTGAACATCTAGAAGTCATGGGACGACCTGGCACTAAAACCTTAGCATATCTGATTTCTAGACAACTCAGTGTTGGGTTCTGTATACAAACATTCTCTTAACCAAATTATTCTGTTGAGACAAATTTATTCTTTTAACTTGGAAACAAAACACATTTTGCTGCAAGAACATGTGTCTTTGTCAGTGTAAAATTTCATCCATGAAATACTGGTAGATTAACATTTGATGTATATACCACATATTCGACCGAATATTAAGTTATCTTCTTTGAATTTTATTTGAATACACATCACTGTTTTAATGAATGCAATGCTTTGTTTTAGAAGTAAAAGAACTACCGATGTATCATATTTTCTTTAAAAAAAAGGCGTTTTTATTTTTACTTTCGGTAGACACATCCAAGTTTAAGTAGAAGATTCCGATGTGATTTATTTGGTTAACAACTCCAGCGTCTCACTTGCTGTCTGACTCTTGTCATTAATTACATCAATATTAGCATATTGTCTGAGTGGAGCATGTCCGCTTGCAAAACAAAACTTAAAAAAAAAAAAAAAAAAAAAAAAACAACAACAACAACATAGGAGCCGTCTCTTTTTGTACTATAATTATTTCACCGATCTAACCTTCTCCTTACAGATAATAACGGTTGGTGTCTTGTTCCCTCGTGATAGAACATATTGCGTCTATTTCAATTTAGCATCAAAATAGATACCCATTATAGCCTTTGAATAAACAAACGGTGAGAGACAGGTAAAACTACACAAACAAACAATGTTGCATGTCTCAAGATTCTTGCGCTGGATAACAAATAAACCCTTTCCTGCGACCGTGGCTGACTTGAAGTATTATTTTCAAATGCGAGAACATATTTCGGAAGAAAAAAAAACTCCTTAAATTGCTTGTCTCAAACATAAGGTGTTTTTATTTTTACATTAGGATTGTCTGCATATAAAGTATACATATAAAGTACTTGTTATCTTCGAAGACATAATTTGAATGGTCGGTTTTTAAACATTCCGGGGGCTTCCGTGGCTGAGAAGGTAAGTCGCTGACTTTAACACTCACTCAGTCCCTCACCGCGTGGGTTCGAATCCCGACAGGGTCATTCGGATTTTCATGTGAGGAAGCCTTCCAGCTGGCTTGCGGTAGGTCGGTGGTTCTACCTGGATGCCTCCGTGCATTCGGGGTCTTCCTCCACCTGTTATTAGCTGGATGTCGATACTGTCGAAGCGACGGTAAGCTCAAATAGTCAAGTCAAACATTCCGGGCAATCCACACGGAGACAGTGTGAATAAATTCATAGTCACAGAAGCAGAACAGGCGCTGAAACCCAAACATGTTCAAAACTTGGTACAAGAAGGACTATGTTGTCCAGGGGACCGGGCCTTGTCTTTTTGTGACGTATTGATTTTTCCATTGTAACGTAGTAACGTTGACGCTCCTTTCTCTGAATTACGTCTTTAGCTTATTTTTCTCCTAATTTCCGTTGTACTTGATCGGAATGTAAAAAAAGTCTCCAGTCTACGTGACATGTTTAATGATACCGCTTTATGTGGTTGCGTGACTTATTAACAAAAGAATTAGCTTGGTTCGTATGAAATAGATATTTTCTTATTAAAATAAATATGATATTTTATAATAAATTAATTTAATGTAACGCTAAAGAAAACAACACAGCAGTTTTGATCAAAACATTTCTATAATAAATTATTACTCCCATATTTCTCTAGATGGACATTAAATCGACCCTTTCATCCTTTCTGTATAAATTCGGCATTATTGGAAGTTTGCTTTCATGATTTCCCATATGTGGCGTTTCTTGAAAATGACAATTTATCTTATTTGTTTTCCGATATAGAATATCATTGAAACAAAGGTTGAATATATATGTATTTGAGTAAATGGCATTTTTGGATACTGTAGCCTTTTCTGAGAGTAAGAACAACAGCAACATCAACAACTTTAGCTAACCTTGGACAAACGGTAAAAAATGTGAATGCTTCAGAAATCGAAGTATTTTTTTCGGCGTAGCTGTATAATTTCGATTTCAACTCGCATCTTAAACCAATCAAATGTACGCTAACAGCGGTAAATAATTCTAAGCTGAATAAAAGGACTCCTGTTATTGGTTAACGCATCGTTATGGACTATAAAATTACTGTAAATAAGGGGTGCAGCTTGTATATATCATTCAGCTTGGTGTTATTACTTTTCTTTTTAATGTAAACATGAAAGTGATTTCAGTAAGTTAAATACAATCCTTTTCCATCAATTGAGGAATGCTACTTTGTGAAAATGATTTAAAACAACAAAAAAGAATCCACCGTGTTATGACATGAAACCCCTTAATTACTATGTATATTGAATTCTTCCAGCCTGCCGAGATGCTCTCATTGAAAATTAATTCGCCAAAACCAAAACAGCTAATAACGCTTTTATATCATAATTGTCATATGCAATAATGATATGAACAAATATCAAACAAGCCTATTTACAGATATAATTTTTTGTATTACCGTCTATAAATAAGTATATTTCATAGAAAAAATACTGAACTATTTCTAGAGCGTACTAAATTTGTTGTGCGTCGGTCTTTCGCGCGCCTTTCCTCGGAATGTTCTAGAAGACTGGAAATCTCGTTTTTCTTTCATCCTACGCCGAATATCTTTTTTAAAGATATTTCTTGTTCACTTTATAAATGACTGCAACTGTTATAAAATGGTCAATCGAAGTTAATTAACTACGTTAAAATGTTGCTGTATTTATTTACCAATTAGAGACATATTTGGCAAGTAAAAGCGCGTAGGCTAAGTTTAGTCTTAAGGAAATAGCTCCAATAAAAATAGTAGAATATGGTTTCACAAAAAAAGTACAAGAATGGCATAGCCGTGTTATGATCAGTTTGTTTTCCTTTTGATAAAAGAGGAGACACGTTGTCAATTGTTGATAAATTATTAATGCCAAATTAAAATCGTCAAAATATGCTGCCGATCACAGGAAGAGGCGATGGGCATCGATATAACTAGCAAAATACTAAGCAGCTGTGTCAACTTTCATTCCATTCTATTGATTGGTTTATTGTAGATTTAGCGCTAACAAAAGTGTTGACCTGCAAATTGTAACAGTTTTAAGTGCTGAAATAAGATAAAATAATCCCTGACTGCTATGTTGTAGTCATCAAGTCTTGTACATTTCTTTCTTTCTTTTTTTTTTTTTTTTTTTTTTTTTTTTTTTTAGATAGGGGTTTCAGAAACAACCGTAACAGCAAATATGGACTTAATAATATGAAAAGAATAGAACAGAACACACAGTTATTTGCGTTAGCACATAGAACTTATAGTAATAAACAATATACTTGTATAAATGTATTCAAATGTAAATTAACAAATACATACATGTACATGAAAGAGATTGGCATTTCTAAGAAAAGAAAAAGCTACATAATACTACAACGTTTGTAATTTTCTTTTTTCAAAAGCTTTAGATAGATATCGGCAATATTTGTTTAGAAACTTTTAATTAGTAATATTCAGAAGTGAAACGAATTTTAACATATCTGGGCGCAAATAAAATAAAACTCATCTGCAATATCATTAAAAAATATGTTACAACGTTTTCGTTTTCGATCGGACCGTGATATATTGTAATGTCGACCTTCTTCTTACTAAAGGAATGTTATGAAAGAGGAATTTTATGAACTATTACGAAAGACTTATTAAATGCCTTTTTAAAATTGTTTTAGGCTTTGTTTTATACGTGTAGATAATTTCAGTTATTTTGCATTTATCCAAATCAAATCATAATCCGTTTTTTTAAATTTTGTAATGTAAGCATTGCTATATAAATAATTTCAATTGTTTGAAATATCCATTATACAGTTTTATAATATTCTCTTAACTTAGAACTTGTGTCTTTTAAATTCTTAAAACCAACATTTGCACTTACCCTGCTTGCATTACAAACTGATAAATCGCGCTCAAATCGGATTATTCTCCTTAAGTAAAACAAGTTTATACGTTCTGTTTCAGACTTATGCTTTCTACGAGAATGAGAGCCTTAAGACTTTAAATACTGGAATTTTCTTGATATATATCACAGTTCCATTATTACTTTCAAATAGTTGTAGCTTCAAAACTAAGTTAATTTTTATTGTAAATTTCGTTGTTTGTGTACTTCAGGGAGGTACATGGGTAAATCTTTTCGTGGATTCTTGTTGTGGAATATGTGAGGGGTGTAAAAAAGAAATCAACGAAAATTATTTTCCCGCGATAATAACAATTTCACAGTAAATTAGTGTATTTAAAGAAGTAATTGAATGCAATTTAATGAATATAATTATACATGATTGCAATGTTCCACCTTCACCTTCATTGCTTAACCTGAGTCGGAAACGACGTGAATATCCAAGTAGCCTGTCGTCACATTTATGCATCAGGTTAATATAGAACCATTTGCCAGCCAGACATACATTCTCCTTCGTAATCTTGAATTGTTTTTCTTGGTGCTTTCTTTCTGTATACCATCTAGAAGATCGGAATATTTGGCAAACGTTTAACCTCATGTCTGATTTACTCCGGACTAGGGACGTGCCAAATGCAAACACACGTATTCGAAATCGAATCCTTGCTGCTGAGTGACACTGACCTTGAAGCTGAGACATGAAATGAATAATGTACCAAACTTTGTATTTCATCTGTAATTTTCCCGGATGTTTGGTGCGAATTAAAAGAAAGAAAGTTGCTAGATAAGGCGAAAAAAAGTTGTTTATTTCCACTAACATCTCCGGTAAAAATAGGGTCGGTAGGTCGGCTATTTTTTTTTTTTTTTTTTTTTTTCATTTTTACCTTATTATTTTAGAGGAATTGACAAAAAAGCGCTTTACAACCGTAATAGCCCGATTGTTACGAAAAAAGCTTAGGGTCGGTACAAAAAATAGGGTCGGTCGGGTTAGTGGAAACAAGTAACTTTTTTATAATACGCCGAAGCAATTACTCGTATATTAAAGAAGCTCATGATATTAGAAATTGTAGCCTTAATATTGTTGTTGGTGCTGCTCACTCCTACCTCATATCTATATAGTATTATGCAAACTAAGAGTTATTTCATATATCCATTCTCTTGCCTGTTGTTTATAAGTTTTATTGTGTGTAATGCACATGACATTTTTTTTCCGTTATATGTTGAGATGATGCACATTGCACAAGTCTGAATAAAATATATGTTCTGTTCATAATAAATAAACCAGCTACTAGACAGGGTAACTTATACATCAATATATGGATGCAATATCTAATGTGCAATATGCATTAAAACAGAACCAAATTCGCAGCCACAGTTGTATTTAAGTTGTTTTACTACATATAGGACACGTAACGCCAATTGCTACAAAACATATCCGTGCTTTATTTAATAACAAAACATAAAAACAATCCTTTTAGTTTAGCGTTGATGCTTTACGAAATATCGTAATTACATTAGGCTATGCTCACAATTCGGGATAAAACGAAGCTTGTGATAAAACAAATTATTAGTAAACAAAGGGATTTAATAGCATTTTTATCGGAAAAATCGCAACTGTTTTACCGGAACATTATCAGTAAATGGACAAAGCAGACGTAATGGGAAAATGCTGTCTATTAACAGTTGTCCGTTATTGTCTGGAATGATATCGTTCGAATGTTAGATTAACAAAGTTATTTCTTCTTCTTCTACATCAGACTAATCTCTATCCCCCTGTCATTCACCTTGGTATACACATAACTAACTTCGGTGATCTGAATTGAAAAAAAAAATACAAAAAAAAACACACACACACACGATTACATCTGTTTCATGATTACCTTCTCACTAAAGGAGATGCATTCTATGATTTTATGATTTAATACGGTCTGTAGAGATTTGTATTGATAAGTTCAGCATTCATGCACAAAGTCATAAATGGTTATGTCTGCTTTATAAATTTGTAAAATCGGTTGTAATACTCAAAACCATCAATTTTCACCGCGAAACACCGGGGAGAGCGAAAAACATATTTATGGCACTTGTTCTTCAGATATCGTCTTATGAGATATATCTTTTTTACCCATTACTTATGAATATTCATGAACAAAATTATCCTATAATGGCTATTGATTTACGGAACTTAAAATGATATATGAAATAATGGATTTATCTTTGCGGTGTAGGGTCTGAGGTGCAAACAGAGAAGACCCTGATTAGATAGTTCCTGAAGCAGCCGTCTGATCTGGGTCTGCTCTGTTTGCCAATTCGTCAAACTGAGTCCATATGAAGCAAAGGGCGATCCACACTGCTGTATTTGATGCTAACTGAACTTGACAAGAGCCCAGTATTTGATAAATGACATTGTCATACTTAATAGGGCGAGAGTGTTCCGCTATTTATTCAGACTGGATACATTATGATGATAGTGATTGTATGCTATACATGTTCAGTATCAGATGGTATCATTATGATTGTTTAGAATCGCTATTTGATGATAGATACACTATACATTAATATAGCATTGACTCCATAACTTGGTATATGAATATGTGGAAAATACGTGTAAAAGCGAACGAGCATGAAAAACAAAACATATCATCCTTCCTGGCCTTCTCGCTTCTCTCTCTGTTGCATGCAGAAGACAATATATTAAATAAGTTACAAATATTAAAACACTAAAACACTTCAAAAGCGAAAGTTGAATAATACTTTAAAATTATTCAAACCACCACGGTGTTTATATTTAGTCGGACAACCAACGTGAGCGATATATATGTAAGTAGTTGTTTCCGAATTGTACGATCATCTCCAATTTTAAAGTGTGTTTGTATCTCAAAAACATTTTCATTTGCTATTAATAACGGAAACATATCAGAAAATGCTTGTGTTCAGCTAACTCGGCTAACCAAAATAAATATTTGAATTTGAAATCGTTACAAACCTATTAAATATCTTTTTTTTTTCTTTTTTTTTTTTGGAAAGAAGCTTCATGGCGGATCATCAGTTATCAGCGATCTTTCTACAAAATAGTTCCTGAAATATTTAAGAACTCAAGAATACACAAAAACATGCGAATACGGGTGCGGGTATGGTGTCAGACGTAGACATGAGGCTATAAATCAGGATATATTGATTAATACAACTTAAAATTTGTTTGTACGAAGATAATACATAGATATACTGTATTCTGTGACGTTACTGTTTCCACATATTAAAACACAACTTAGGTCGTATTGTTCCGCTAACAATAGAGTTTGGAACATTTCTTTATAGGTAATTAAACGTTTGGAAACGGACTAAGATACACAAATGTGTATGCATACATGTATATATATAGAAATCAGGAATGGTCATCCTAGCATTGTGTGCAAGATCGCGAGATACTCTCCAAAGCATGGCGATGTATGTTGTTAGATCAGGAGAGTGTAAAGTTGTTCTGTATCGAGACATATTGTCAGTAAATGTATTGAACATCAATATTTTTATCATGAAATATTTTGATCATATGCAAAAGAAAGTGTTACATAGGTAAAAATGACCCATGATCAAACAGATTAAAAAAATACACGAACAAAATATGTCAGTGACAGTTCAAAAGTCTCAAATATATTAATTTTTGGTGATTCTTCATAAAAAAAAATTATCATAAATGAAATTAGGAAGATAAAGAAGTATGGACTGGGAAATATCATCAAACTAATGCATATACAGGGCTGTCTGACCAAAAATATTAATTATAACATATCAATTTATAGATGACAATGAAGTACAAGTTCATTCTTAAGAAGGATCATTTCTAGTTTGACATTGTAACTTTCTAATTTCCAGAGCCTCCTATTTAGCAAGCTATTTTTTAGATCCCTTTTTTCTTATCTGTATCGAAGAAATATCTTAATTTAGACAAAAATGATTTAATGCAGTAGAACGATTTTATGTATTTGATTCTTAAAATGTTGCATTGTGGGCATTCTAGAACAAAATGGAATTCATCCTTTATTACATAAACTATATTTTCTCTCATTTATGAGTACAGGTAAATGTTTGTTCCATCTTTTACAGCTTATATTTGAAGGCACTATGAGATGACAAACGAAGTCGACTGAGCGCAAATTGTATTTCGGAATATTGACCAATATGAACTGTATCCAAAAATTATTAATACACTTATTAATGTTATGAATATATGAAGTGTGAAACATTTACTGATGGTTTTGTTGAGCCTATACTACGGCACTGTATTACATGAGGTCCGAAATGTAGCGGAACCATTACAAGGACTTTACCTTAATATCAATATCTTGAATCTAATACAATAGAATTAATGGGGTGACTTAAATTCTCATAACTGCTTACTTTTCAACGGATGAAAATTGTTCTAGTGAAGTCCGAAATACACATCTATGAATTCATATTTTGCCTTTGAACATTTATTAATTGTGATGTTAAGGTTTATGCCCTATAATAACCATCAAAGCCATGCATATAACTTCACAATATAAGCTTTTAAAATGTCAAACCATGGAAGTCTTAAAGGCAAATTGACATGACATATGACAGAAATTCTTTTATTACCTTCCCCTTTATAATTTTGTTGTCATGAGTTTTCTCCCCTGAAAATTTTCTCCATTTTCCTTCCGTAAAGTTTAGAAGTGTTCATGAAATTTTGAATGAAAATTATATAATGAATCTATCTACCGTGAGTTTTCCTCGAAAATCAAATTCAGTTTTTCATATTCACAGAAATTGTATATTACCGTAGTCTTCAATGTTAAATACAGATATCTCCCCTACATCTAAAAAAACCTGGAAAAACTCTCGGTGAAACATTTTTATTTTTGGATGTCTTCAAAGTGACAAAGTTTCATAGAAATATTTCCATCCAGTGGCAAGATATGGAATAATGACCATAACTTGAAAACACAGGATTCGCTTATTGCAAACGATCTCTCTGGGAATAGATATATACTTGGGTGGCTTGCGTGCACATTTAGTTTTTTACGTTTTTTTAGTCTGATTCTCGGTCGTCCACAAGATTACAGATAACTTAAGGTAAAGGGTAGGTACCCTAGCAAAGAACCAGACAAAAAACAACAACAATAAACTTTAGAACCCATTGAAACACATTGTGTGAGCAACTCGCCCATGTCTTCAGTTCTGAATATTCATTCTATGCCAATATTCATTCTATGCCAATGGCCGATCAAATCACCCGTTATTTGCTCTATTTACGCAGGCTTCAATCCTTTACCCATCATGTTAATTCATGTATAAAATTATAACTTGATGAATATCATTTTTGGTCTTAGTCTGTTCTGTTTACAAGGACGTCAAAACTAATCTGTATTAGGTAGAGGATTAAGGTATATCTGTAAAAATATTTAACAGTTTGCAAAGTTATGTCAAAACCCACAATTGAGACTTTTCATATTCACAGAAATTGTATATTTCCCGTAGACTTCAATGTTAACTTAAATACAGATTATCTCCCCTATACGCGTCATGCTTCACTTTTTCTTCTGGTACCACTTTGGTCAAGCATGTTACATTATATCAGAGATGTTTCCCGGTCTTGTCTGCGGTAAAAGTTTATTGCCTATACTGATATCAGTTGGGCCTATTGTGAGTATAAAACATCTTGGCATTGTTTCACCAGATCAGAGATTTCTTTTATTGATTTTATCATGTCGTATACCTAAAAGAAATATATCCACGAATTGAATTGAGAAACTTCTTTCATCTGATATATTCAAAACCTTGCCAGACAGTTTGTACATTTATCTCTAGATTGTTTACCTAATCAATAAAAATCCACAGCTTTTAAAATTGGCTTCATAAAATGAATTCAATCCATTGTACATTTGTACGAGAAATCAAATGCATTCGTCGTAATATCAGATTCGGAAAGGATATGACGATGTATAGAAGAAAGCCACTCTTTCACACACTTTTGTACGCAGACACCGTATATATCACTGTATATATTCTCATATATCACTGTATATATTCTCATTTATCACTGTATTCTATGATATAGCATATATTCTCTTCTCGTGAAGAACGCATGCTGCATTTAAAAAAATAACTTACGAGAATGGCTATACTTTTCATTTAAATATAAACATTAAGATGAAACTATGTTCGTTGAAATATATTTTAAAGTTTTAAACTTTATAGAGTGTTATTCCTATGCACTTTATATAGTATCTATTTAATGATATTAAAACAGCCAAACACTCCAAAGCAGAATAGTAAACATCACCTTTACTACCATGGTGATTTTGTTTAGTCTGACATCTTAATTCTGGACCAATGACATCGAAAATACGTCTGATATGTAAACAATTGTAATTCTCTTCGAATTATGAAATCACTGTGTTTGTACCTTAAAACATTTGTTTTTCTGTCAATAACAGCAATGTATTAGAAAATGCATGTGTTTGGCTAATTAAATGAAGCTGTATATTAAAGATCTTTGCAAAGGTAAAGCCATTTAAGGTCTTTCCATCCTATAATAGCGATCTAGTCCATCAAAGCCATACATATAACTTAACAATACACATGTATATTAGATTCTAAAATATCAAACAATGGTAATCTTAGGGGCATATTGACATGTTATTACAAGTGACAGAAATTATTTTATTACCTTCCCTTGATTATTTTGTTGCCATGAGTTATCTCCCCTGAAAAAAAGGTGATTTTCTCCATTTTCCTATGGAAAAGTTAAGATTTTTTCACGAAAGTTGATACAAAATCTTAAAATGCATCTTTCTGCAATGATTCTTTTTTTTCATAAATCAAACTCATTTTTTTTTCATATTCACGAAAAAAGTTGAAAAAACTCTTGGTGAAATATTTTTTTTTTTTTTGGATGTCTTCAAAGCGATAAGAGAAATATAACCATCCAGTGGCAAGATATGGAATATGGCTATTAGGATGGGAAGACCTTAACGTCATTTGGAAAGTGAAGTCTATGGAACGCCTAAACTTTTGTTTAGAACAACCGAAATGCCTGGTCAACTAGAGTTATGTTGAGTCTGAGATGCAATGTGCTGGGCGATAAATCCATTGTCTCCAGTTATTGAAGCGTTGTGCTAAGTCTGGTGACATTTTCTTCCGTCAAGACAATGTGTTGTTAGGTGATATTATTGTTATGTTTAGTCCTTAAACTAAACAGGTAAGTGAAAATAAAATTATGTTCAGTTACAACAGTATAATATTGGGCATACCGATATTTTCAGTTATAATACTATTCTGCTCGTTGTTTTATTCATTATGTTCTGTCATGAAAATAAAATGCTGTGATTTCATCATTATGTTCAGCTGAGGCTGTATATAAGTAAGTGAATAACATAATGCTAAGTCATGAAAAAAAGTGTTAACTGGTGATATCATTTTGTTCAATTAAAATAATGTTGGATTTAGTGGAACTGTAATTATGTTAAGATAAAGTAATATGTTGATGTGTAAAGAAGTCATTATGTTCAGTTGAGAACACGAACTGAAAGATTAATTAAATAATCTGTACTGCTAGTTCATCAATGGAATCTGCGGTGAAGCGTTATGCTATCTTCTGATAATATTCTGTTCGATGCTTAGATCATTACCCTCAGTTAAGATAGCATTCTACTAGGTATAGTGCCAATTATTTTCAGTTGATACAATTAAGTGTTCAGTGTAGTTGTCATGTTGTACAATAAGCAAAAGAGCTGTTGGGTTGAGCTGTCAATATGTTTTGTTAAAATAATAATCTATTCAGAATGCTATTTTAGCCATTAAGATGTGAGTGTTAATTTTGATACGAAGTCGGGCTGGTCATCCCTCATAAGTATATGTTTCACATTCTACATATTTTCTTGGGATCATTTCAAAAGTATCGGTTTTTTTATGTAAATATGGATGAAACAAAAACATATTGCTGTATTTCAAAGAGAAAACAAGGTGTGTTCGAAAAACACTATTCCCCCGTTTGAGCTGTTAGATTAAATAACTGATGCCAATTTAAAGTCATTCATGAGTGGAGTAAATAAACTTTATTCCATATAGTAATGAAGCAATGCTTACGACAAAAAAGGAAATAAATAAATAAATAAATAAATAAATAAAGGGAGATAATTAAAAAGAAGAACCTGAAATAGTTATGTTCCATAATTATAACCCTTCTACTTCTCACTATCTGATTATATTTTACGTTTCAAATCATTGCCTTGTATAGTTTATGAGTTATGCTCCCAACAAAAAATGGGGAAAAAAAATAAAGGGAGATATTAAAACAGATTAGATAGAGTTATGGTTCTTGGTCACTGCACTTTTCCTAGTTGTCATCTACTTATATATGAAGTTTAAAGTCAATACCCTGTATAGTTTTTCAAGTATATAGTAAATAAGCTATTATCTGGACAGAACATAATTTTAAAAATGGGGGAAAATTAAAAAATTAATCAAGGTAGAGTTATGGTTTTTGGTTATTGCACTTCCAAATCTCACCATCTATTTATATTCTACGTATCAAGTAAATACTTGAATAGTTCATGAGTATGCTCTGAACAAAAATTGAAAAATAAAAATTAAAAAGGGAGATAATTCAAAATTGGGCCAGATAAAGTTATGGTTCTTAGTCACTGTGCTTCACCTAGTGGCATTCTATTCATATATGAAGTTTCAATACATTTTATAGTTTTCAAGTTATGGCCAATGTTAAAGTTACAGACAAACCAACCAACAAACCAACAACAGACAGATAAAAAAACAAAATGCCCCCGAACACAGGTTTCGGGGCCATAAAAAAATACACCAGATAGTATTTGCGATTTATTGATGTACGAAGTAAACTGTTTAGAAATTGAAAACAGTATGTGCGTCGAGTCCCGCCATTTTTTCCTGGAAATGATCCGAAGATATCCGAATGAACCCAACATATTTGAATAACCACCGAACACAACGTCAAATACACACAGGACATTTAATAGACTAGTCATAAAAGTATCAACACAGAACAGCACGTTTTACCAACCAAGCATGATAGTTTTACAGCTCAAAAAAACACTATCGCAATTAATTAAATTTACGTTATCACCCGCAGTACATTTCACGACTGAACACGATGTATTAAACTAAGCACACTGTTGCCAGCAGTCACTAGGACGTTTTCACAACTGAATATAATGACAATAGCACCAAACAGCACACTATTTCAACTGAACACAATGGCAGTACCACTCCACAACACACTAACGTAACTGAACAAAATGATATCGCACTAAACAATTCATTTTCTTAACTGAGCAAAATTATTTTAACACCAAACAACATATTATTGTAACTGAACATAGTGATAGTACCACTCAATCAGACATTATCGCACAGATATAATGACAGTGCTACTCAACAATTTATTGTCATGGCTGAACATAATGTCTGTAGCATACGACAGGTAATACTGTAACTGAAAATAATATACGTATCGCTCAATAATACACTGTCACAACAAAACATAATGATACTAATACTCAACAGTTATGTTATGACTGAACATGAAACGTGGAGCACCAAATATTATATTATTACAACTGAACACAATAACTGCAAAACCTTATAATACAAGTGGACTAAACATGATTTGTAACCACTTGCCAGCTCAGTGTAAGGATTGAACATAACAATCAGTGCACCAAAAGGAATTACTACCCAACATATTGTATCTCGGACTTAATACTACTGACCATCAATATCAGTCGTTCTCAACATAAGACAGTTCTGGCGTTCCATAAATTCGTAATCTCTATTTAGCTGCGGGTCTTAAGATTCAATAATTCCTGAAATATTTTCAAAAATATTAAATGTTCACACTTTCTCAATCATCTACTTAACAGATATGAATGACATAATAATGTCTGTGTTAAAAAATGTTTCTTAATCATCTGATTGCTCCTTTTAGATTGTGGGGTTACATGAATGTCATAATTTGATGACTCAATAATCACACAACGTGGGTACAGTATTCTTATGTACTTTATATAGTTTTTGGTGCGAGAATGTAACTAAGGAATTTCACTGTGAGATATTTATAAACAAATATGTCAAATCTCAAAGTCCAGATGTAGTGTTGTTACATTTATTCTTACTTTTTTTCTTTTTTTTTCCTGTGGTAATCCTGGCATTAATACTATTTAGATCATTAGAGAGTGGATTAGAAGTAACAAGAGAAATAGTATTTTGACGCTTCTTATTTATATCAATGTCTTTAAAGGTCCATTATTCTTAGTTTAGTTTAAACATATTTTATTGATATATTTTACATATAAAATTCATTTAAACATAGTACAAAATAGGATGAAATCGAAAGCTAAAAGCTTATTGAGATTTTCTCCTTGAGATTAATTGTGATATATGCGATCATTAAGAATTACAATTTTTACATAAACATATAAACAAAAGAAATATGGAAAATAGAAAAGAAAAGGAAAACATAATAAGAACTCATACTCATTTAAGAGGGGTAAGAGAGGGAGAGGGAGAGTGGGAGAGATGTTTAGAAGGGAAATGAAGCCATATCTTGAACATAGACATTTACTGTGACATACGAGTATGAAAACATGTCATATTACTTATTAGAAATACGTAAAGTAAGGACTGGAAGGTAATCAGAGAACGTTAGATTTTCAATAATAGATGCACTGCGGAAAAGTTAATATTTCATCGGTGACAATTTCTTTCCAAAGAAGATATTTAGGTTATTTCCATTATTCTTCCGAATCATGTTATTCTCGACGGAAAAGCAAAGTATGTGCTACATATTTGCTACGAAATGCAACTTGTACATACTAGTTGACGAAAACGTAACTACAATGCATAAGTAAGAAAGAATCTTTTACTTAAGATCAATCAATTGTTTACAAATATAAATAATTTCCATATTCCGCATATCTTCGTAAATTTTCTATCGTTCACGAAAATTGATGACGTAGCAGATAAACAAAATGTGATTCGGCGACCGTTTTTCAAATTAATATTATTTCCGATTACAGACCGTCTTCGGGAAAAATGTAAACAATGAGAATATTTTGACATCCATCCAAAATATTAAATTACGTAATTTGATCAATATTTTCTATGCGTTTAAGTGTTATATTACAGCAGATATTTGCTCATTATGTACCATTTGTGTTAGTCTACAATATGTCCATGTTATTTTGTATTTCTTTTTTATGAAATCTGAATCATTATGAAACATATATCACAGTATATTACCGAATTTTGTACCCTAAATTTCTCATGGAATTTCTACAAGAAGTCTCACCGCTAGCAGGATCCTAGTGTACACCCCTTTATCCTAGAATCAGTCTCTCTTAATGATACGAAACATTCCCTTCACCCGTGACCGGAATGGTCAGTCACACCATTATTTGTATACATATAAATACGCAATGTTTTTACTGCAGTCAAACCCTGGGGATTCCTAACGCCCTTAGTACTGAAAGACAGTTCGATTGGCTGAGGCAAGATACTTATTGATACATATAAATAACGGATCGAATATAGAAATGTTAGAATATTGCATATCAATATATTAAATGATCTTTTCTCTAAATTAGTTAAGAAAGACATTTTATGGGCATAGCTTAGAGGTAAATTATTAGAGATTTATTTACCGGTATGGCAAATGTTCACACTAAATATTTATGCGCTACAGCTATAGACTCCAATTTAGCAATATATTATGCAATCAACCGAAACTCATTTTGAATACACCTTTGAAAGAAAAAAGGAATTCCGTGACACCAAAATGCTTTTATTATTTTTAATCTGATATATAAGTTAATGATGTTCAAGAGACTTTGTTTTTTTTATTATATTGCGTGTCGTCATTTTTTTTCTAATCCAAAACACATTATGTTTTCCCCCATCGCATTCTCGATCGTGACTGTCAATTTTTGGGAGACGTTTTGTGTTCTGGTTGTCATTCTTGTTTTTTCTTTGCTTCCATGATGAATTATGATGCAGTCAAGTTGCTGGTATTGTTATTCCGTTTGTGAAATAAAGCGTTAGAGAGATCATGATCTTCTGAAATTGTTCTTGGCGACTTGATATCTTTCTCGAGGAAATTGAACGATCCAAAGAGATACTGGAATCTGAGTCAAAGTGTTGAATTGGATGCAATTTATTATCGTACCCAATAAATATTATACATGTCATATACTGTTTTGTATTATTTTCAAACGTATTTCATGTTATCAGTAATATCACTGAACACGCATTAATACAGTATTTTGTCTAGTATTGACCAGATTTTAAAACCTGATACATAGATAATCGAGGGGTTTGGTGCTAAACGTTAGTTAATACATATAGGTTAGCACAACCAAGACCTCGCATTGTACTATTAGTTTGAAACTTATTCGCATGTATTCCCGGTCTTGCATATCTGAGGGGGCCTCCGTGGGCGAGAGGGTAAAGTCGCTGACTTTAGCATTCAATCAGCACCTCAGCGCGTGGGTTCGAAACCCGGCAGTGTCATTCGGATTTTCATGTGAGGAAGCCTTACAGATGGCTTGCGGTAGGTTGGTGGTTCTACCCGGATGCCTCCGTGCATTTGGGGTCTTCCTCCACCTGTAATTAGCTGGACGTCGCTATATGACTGGAATACTGTCGAAGCGACGGTAAACTGAAATAGTCAAGTCAAGCCAGCATATATGAAGTGAAAATATATAAATGCGGGAAATAAAGATAATCAAACATGAATTGAAAAAAAAATGATTGAAATCCATTAACAAACGTTTGCATATATGTGCATGCTAACTGTTAATCGTAAATGTGGAGTATTAAGAAACCCAATGGTAGAGTAGTTTCGAAATGGCTTCGAATTATATATAGGAATAATAACTAATGCAATAATTGGCACAAAGTCATATGGAAGGCGTCATAAGTGTTTAAGTTTGAATCTTTTAGCTTCAGTTGATTGTCAGTGGTTGAAAAATCTCTTTAATGCGAAAAGAAGAACGTAAATAGGATAGTTAGTGGTTGTAAAAGAAATAATATGACTGCTAAATTTAATATTTTCTTCCTCTTTTATTGTAATGTCTAGCAATCTTTTCCTGGTTATTACTGCAATATTTTAGACCTTGCAGTCAAGGATTTCCCACATGTGGATCCTGTTTTTTTTGCTGAAGAGACGGCATCGGAAGAGGCAGTTGATGGATACAAGGGGGTCCGGATGCGATACCCTAGCTCATATTGCGAACAGACATCTTGGTTCTTTTAGATGCCTGGTGAATAGCACCAATACATGGGAGACAAGTTCCTGGGTAGAACCAGTACTGAGTTCTCCGAGTTCCCATAGCAACCCCATTTTTCCGAAAACGAGGCAAGGTTGTTTAATTTATTCAAAATCAATTGTATAGAGATAATCGAAATAATGGTAAAATAAAGAAAAAAAAATAGTACCAATATTGGCAAAACTTGTATTGCGAAATATATGTGAACTTTAAGAAACTTCCTATAATGTTATAAGTCATAAGACTTAACAAACTAGATCTGATAAGTGATATAGATAAGTGTTATAAATGTGTTTACAGAGTCGAGAGGAGCGCGATAACAAAAACAGCAAACAAAAAAACATAGGTATGTATTTAATTGTTTACATGTGCACAAACCGTTTATCAAAACAACAACAAGCTATATAAGATTTAGAAGAAATCAAAATTTCAGAAATTACTCTGATATCTAAGGCTCTAGATAAAATGTGAAGTAATGTTCAATTTTAACGACGGGATGTACTGAGACATTTCCTAGTTTGCTTCACGTTTCTGAGTTTAAGCGGCCAGAAAACAAAACTGAGTGATATGGCCGAGTTTATCTAACGCATTTTGACATTTGGACCTCTTCTGAAATTTAAAAACATTATGTTCCGCATCGAACTACACATCTAGGGGTGAGAACGAAACTATGCTAACTGCTTATATATTTATATGCACTTAGCATAGTTTCGCTTTCAACCCTCGACATGTCTAAATTAGCGAGTACGTCGTAACCAGGTATCAATCGGATGTTATCAACGACCTGTCTAAAATAAAAATGGCCGCTAGGTCAAAACAAGCCAAACAGTTTCGATTTTTCTTGATCTTTATACACTGCCAAACCTTGGCCTTAGTGGTTACGAGGTGCAAACATAGCATATTAAATTCATCATCAGTGCTGTTTATTACACCCCAGGTACGAAGTATAGGGGGAGGTGGTGGGGTGGGAGGGGGTGCCGGGGGGATGGCGTCACGTCCATCAATCGGTCGGTCAGTCGTTTGTATACGAGATTTGTTCGCGATATTCCTCGGCTACCGTTAGTCGGATTTTAATTAAACTTTACAAGATTCATAAGCACAAAGCATACTTGCGTAAATTGAAGTTTTGTCATGTTTGCTTCAGTTTTCACCGTGTTATGCCCCTTGTCATATTTCTTGCATATATTTTGCCCGCTTTATTTTTCAGCTACTATTAGTCAGATATTTATTTAACGTCACATGACCTATGCAAGTACCAACACCTATCATCGACACACCATGATAGGCTTGTTCATTGTTTTATCTAATGAATATATCTTATCTGGGACATTTTTTGTGAAACACTTGTTTGATTTGAGTAAAATAGGCATGGAATTTTAAACCTTAATGTACCACTATAGCTTGTGCGTTTCTATTTTAATCCTTCAGTAATGTGAGCCATTTATTTCTGATACAGATTGTGATTTACGGTCTAAAACTGCGTAAATACTGTCTCTGATACGGCTGGCAAAGCAGTATTTAGGGGTGATGATTTTCTTTCATACCAGTTCTTGTTTGTTGAGGTTAATGGTGTAGCTTTTATTATTTTCTTTTGTTTTCGACAGTGGGATGACAACATGGCGTGGTGTATTTTTTATTTTCAAATTCAACTCATTAATAAATCCTCAAATTCAAAGCAATTTACATTAAAAATGTTCGTTGGGGGTCCTTGGGTACGATTGATACTGTACATATATTTGTTTATCAAGACATCTGCATCTACATTACTGTTGCAGTTCCATCCTTTTAATTTGAATTGATTGCGTAAAAGTAATTTACCAAAATATTAACCAACACATTTCTTTCATTTTAATGGACTTCACCTTGTCGAGATTTTAATACTTAATTTAATGGCAATTTATTTAGGCGAATATGATAGATACTTAAACAGTTTTGTCTCTAGTGTATAGTATAGAGAAATAACTTCAGAAACACTAAGAATTATCTGCGTTGACAACGAGAGCCAGAAGGGTGACGTTTCGAAGGCTTGCGCATTTAAACATAACCAGGCGTTAGAACTTTGTTCACTCAAAAGTGATTTACTCATTTCAATCAATCTCAATCAAAGACTTTTCAAGGTCATCTGATTTGATGCGACACCCTCAAGCTTCTAAGTCGTCTGCTTAGTTTGGGTCTCCACCGGATAGCGTTCAGCCTCCTCTCAAGTTTACTTGATTTCCTTTCATTTAATGGGTGAAGACTTGCAGTGAAAATGCTCGGCTTCGCTCCCTTGTCTTCCTTCTATAATATATTCCTGCCCTCCTAAATCCCCCCCCTCTCTCTAAAACCTCCCGAGTTTCTGTAAACCGAACTTCTTTGATTTACTTGCAGTCCTAAATTCTACAGTACATGCAGTGTATATTTAAAATGACATGTACATGCAATTCTGTAAAATTGATAGCATGTCTTAGCTTATATTTATGAGCATATTCTACTAGATAAACCGCATATAAAGACTATCTCTAACGACGAAACACGATGAAAATAAAGATGACAATCAAATAGAAAATAAATCGATGATTTGTTCTCAGTATAGAAAATGTTAGCGCACTAACCACACTCGTAATGTTCACCTGGAGACTTTTACTAAGCTTAATGACAAATTGATATCCATAAACAAGGATTATGTTGAAAGCACGATAACTATCACTGATTTAATGTCATGGTGACATTTACCTCTACGCTTTAAACTTCTAACTTCAAGTAAAAAAACTGTACAGCATTGTGAGAAAATGTTTACTCTGGTATTTGCGATATGCGTAGTTGTCGCTCCATGAATACTGTAGTTTGTTAAAATAATGTTTGATGTCAGGTATATTGTAATAACAATCCGTTTCCAAGCATAACTTAATACGATAATTTGAATTTGACTATTTGACTGTTTGAGTTTACCGTCGCCTCGACAGTATTTCAGTCATATAGCAACGTCCAGCTAATAACAGGTGGAGGAAGACCCCGAATGCACGAAGGCATCCGGGTAGAACCACCGACCTACCGCAAACCAGCTGGAAGGCTTCCTCACATGGAAATCCGAATGACCCTGCCGGGATTCGAACCCATGCGGTGAGTGTTAAAGTCAGAGACTTTACCCCCTCGGCCACGGATTTTACGTAGAATATTTCTAAGTAGAGAACACATTTGTTACTGCAGAATCATTATTTTTCGTGGGGGACTAATTTTTCGTCGTTTTCATCGAAGGTTTTATCCACGAATATTATACCCCTAAAAAACAGTTCAATCAGTAGATATTTCATGTTCTAGGACATGCATCCACGAATATATGTACCAACGAAATTGACTTTATCACATAATCCACGAAATTAAATATCAACGAAATTAATGATTTCACGATATTCATCTATACATATCAACTAATATGTTCAAAACCGAATAGATGCACAAAGTCATCGTCACCATACCCCACGGATGCTGATTACGCTTTTCTTCATACACCGACCGTGGGGTTTTCATTTAGATCGAAAGCCTCGTGAAGTAAATAGATTGGATGAAGGATACCATTATCCTGCTTGGCGTTAGCCAATCCAAACGTATCATATTTTCCATTATCCTATATGATATATCTCTTACATCCACCTGGAAAAAGTCATTTTGATTAACTCAATAGTTTTGTCCTTACTGGATAAAAACGTTAAAAACGTAGACTTGCTTGTTGAAAATCCCACGGTTGATAGATTGAGCGTAACGGAACAAATTGAAATGGAGAAATGGAGAGTGACGGAACGAACTGGCCGTGGTTGTCTCACGATGTCTAAATTATGATAGAGGGTAAAGCAAAATTAATAATACAATATACAATATATGGATATACAAATTATTGACATTTGGCTTCTTTCGGCGTAAAAGCTTTTTGGCAAACATGCATTGGACCACGTTGGAAAGAATGTTTATATGAATATTTTTATCTGTGTAAACTTCTCTCTTCTGATTGGAAAACCAAGGATTAAATATCGAGCATGCGAAAAGTTTTTTAACCTTTCAATAAATCCGTTATACAGTTTCCTAACAGGGTACATGACTTTCCTCAGCCGGGAATAAATAGTCATGTACCCTGTCAAGAAACTGTATAATAAAAATGTTATCGTACTTTCGTATAAAATCACTACTTGCGTAAATGAGTTTGATATGTTATATAATAATAGACAGGTATATTCCAATGAAATTCATTCCCTACACAGTCATAGTCCGTGGTTCTAGTAGAGGCGTCATAAACAAAACTTTTTAAATATAATGTTGGTGCGCGCGCGTGTGCATGTGTTTGAGTGTAATGTTTTTCTTAATGCCACAGTTCCGTAAAGACTAAGATAAAGAGACTGTCAGAATCCTTCTTAAACTGGACCTCGTAGCGAAATGTATTTCTTTATCATGCACTGTACTATACTTAGTCTTTATAAACTTGAGAAGGTGACTAGTTCGAATAATGGCCGTCCTACCTACCCCTGCAGAAACAGCCTTGTGCATGAGTTTTGAATAAGCGCAAGAAATGTTTGTAACCTACTGTCACATGCTATGCTCCCACTATCACGATTCGCGCCATGATTATATCGCGGTTTCAATCGTGGACTTATCGTGGCGCTCGTATCAGATCATATCAAATCTTGAGGTCAGTCGTGGCAATCGTGTGGATCGTAGAAAAGTTTTCGCCGGTCGAAATATTTTCTACGATCGACACGATTAATTCTCAGTCATCATCATCGCATCCGTTCATAATGCATCGTAGCAAAGCGCCACACAGCGCATCTAATCGTGCTTCCAAATCGTGGTGATCGGAATCATCAGTTTTGGACATCAACCCTGTGTAGTTGTGGAAGGCGACTTGATCTTCCAGCCTTAGATGTGTGTCTTGGAGGTTGGAGAAACTGACCAAGCCGTAGTCTTCACTCCTCTATGAGCCATGGACGCAGCCAAAACTACCTGACTGCAGCTCTCATGGTTCTCATGGCTCTTTTTTGTAGATGGTCTCGCTGCACCTTGTCTTCTTCCTCTCTGGCGATGATATAGGCATATAGCAATACTGCAAACGGTCCGTTATTGTCCAGAACTCCCCATTATCAGAGGTTGTGGCTTTTATTTATTGGTTGAAAATATCAATCCTGAAAATCTAGAACGAATTCGATAGTCGGGCTGTATATATATGTATACACTTCGGAGTCCAATCGTAGCTCGAATCGTGATTATCTTCGACCGTGATCGTGAGAGACATCCTGACCACAATCGTATCCTGTCACAACAGAGAGCAATAGTTCGTGATGACCGTATCAGAACGTATATGCACGTGCCAGATCCTATCGCACCTATGCGCAACAAATCGCATCAGACCGTATCGAATCCCATCTTTGCGTATCTTTCAAAAGATTCCGGCGATAAGATACGAATGGCCAATCGTGGCGTTTGTGACGGATCGCACGACAGTGGGATCGTAGCATTACCAAAGAAACATGCCTTCGTCAAATGACTTGGCTTATTGTACATCGGAATGAGGAAGACAGTTATGACAGCGCATATTCATGTACTTCTCTTTGAGCTTTAACTGGCGGTTTTTTTTTTTGGTTTTTTTTTTTTTTTTTTGGGGGGGGGGGAGAGAGTTGAAAACAAGCTTTCAAAAACTTATGTCTGATCTGATCACTTAAGTGCATAAATTGATCAAAGCTTTAGAGATATACGCGATGCTCAATATACCCAACCCACCTGCTTTTCATAACTTTGTCTTCTCACGCGCTTCCCATTCAAAGCTATCGTGACATTTGTATTAAGTAAACAACACTTGTACAAGGACTATAAACTTACATGTATGTTCTTATTGCAATACAATTATTTTAACTATTCATATACTGAAAGTATTATACAAAGTTCAAATCAGTATAAAATTATACGCGATATAATTATACAGCTGTGTACATGACTATATCATGACATCATGCACACTTAATATAATGTTCTATCAGTTTCATTATTTCTCCCTGTAGCCACAAGCTGTCACATTTATTAGTTTTTGATTTGGATCAATCAATAGAATCACCACGATATAGGATAGTTTGCCTTCTCAAAGATTCAATTACTTCGTAGACCTAGGGTCTGTCAAGCTCCTTGGCTGTATTTGATTGATATGTAGTCGTCAGTTATTAAGATAGACCAACAAATCCAATCCCGATTTCATGCCTGACAGAAATAAAAATCTTAGCTAACAGGAAAAATATCGGGGTAAAGGAAACCATGCACAATTCATACACAGAAAAATATCCACGTGGTCCTACATGAGAGGTATATTCGTAAGCAGTAGTTGACTTTTATTTGTCACACGATTCACATTGAGAGCATGTTTGACTGATCTTGATTGATAGTTTGTTTGTTGGGTTTAAACGTCAAACCGACAGTATTTCAGTCATTTGGAGACGATGTCGACTTGAGACAGATATATAATGCTGCCACACTGCAGTATCACGTCGTAGACATGTGGCATGATACCACACCCAGTCACATTATCCTGACACCGGGCCAACCAGTCCTAGAACTACCGTTACATGCTGAACGCCAAGCAATAAGGGAGCTATACCAGTACAATTTTTCATGACTTTGGTATGTCGCGGCCGGGGATCGAAACCACGACATCCCGCTTCCGAGGCGGACGCTCTTACCACTCGGCCACCGGGGACGGTATTGATCTTGAAAGATCTTGAAAGAAATGTAAATACCTTATTTTGAATATCGAATAACTCTTGTGAAGCATATCCTTTTTCAGCTAAGTCTATACCGTGCTTTCTTTCTTTGAATTTTTCTTTTCTTACGAAGCTACCAGCCAAAACCCCTTAAGAATAGTTTATGAGAATAGTCTACTTCAATATATAATGTTAATTGAAAATATATAGCCTTCTGGAATATTACGGTGTTCGTGCCTGGTAAGACATCAAATATTAGCTCTTTGTCTAGAGGGCAGTAGAGACCAATACTTCAGATATACGTCGTGATCGGTAATAATGATGCCGTGATCGGTTGTACTTTCCAAAGACAGTAATCACTTTCTTATGTCTAAAGCTAATACTTATGTACACTGCCTTTTACATCAGCTGAAGCTTTATTTATATTTTGTGTTAATGCAATGTAAAACTTTTCACAACTGTCAGTAATTACTTCTTGCGAAAGTAGTTTTAAAAATACCCTAGAATATGTTTCAAACGTTTTAGTTACAATGACGAGTAAGCAAGGGAGTATGGGAAGGGACGGAGTCAAAATATACCTAAATTCTCTCGTACATCACTCAACTAAGGTAAAGTTTTATAACCTAGACTGGTGCCCACAACCGTGACTTAGTGCTAAGTAGCATTTAAACTATTTAAAATAATTCCACTTTACCTGTCTTATGAAAAAAAAATGTACATGACCACGTCAGCATACAATACTACCTTAAAGGTTATGACTGACAATATCGAATATAAAGGTGATCAGATATGATGACATTCGCCCTGAATTTCTCAGCACTAAGTATGGCAGGTGAAACTCGAGCTAAATGCAGGTAAAATAAGAACAACATAAATCCTATACATCACAGGTCAATACCCTTCATACTTGCCACAGAACACGCTGATAGTATGCAAGATAAACCGGACAATAAAAATAAAACTCAGTCTACGTTTAATTGTCAAATAACATGAATTTAAGGCTGTTTTTTAAAGGTGTTGGTATGAATATCGGACACATTCGGAATAATGCATTAGCGAATCAAGAATAGTTCAGAAACCTTTCCCGTGGTTGTGTGGTTAGAGCGGTCGCTCTGAAATCGGGAGGACGTGGGTTCGAGCACAGGCTGGGAAATACCAAAGTCGTAAAAAATATGGTATAGATCTCAGCATATAGGGGTAGTCCCAGGACTGGTCGTCCCGGTACTAGGTGTGGTATCATGCCACATGTCTACGGCGTGATATTGCTGTGTTGCAGCACTATATCTGTCTCAGATAGACATAGTCTCCAAATGACTGAAATACTGTCAGCGGGACTTTAAATTCAATAAGCAAACAAGCAAACAATTCAGAAAGTTAGACTTGTCTTAATATTTTTATGATGACTTCATTGTGTTAAATTAAACACGCAAAAATGGTTTTAGTGACTTGACGAATGACAAATGCTGAAGGTAAGGAGAAATCTTCTTGGCGATAATCATTATGTCTTTATTCATTTATCAAAACAAAGTAAAGAAGTTTAAGTCTGATTTATGATATTGGAGCATCATCTTATTCCAAAGATCAAATAGATGAAATATCAAATTAATTTTGTGTGGCATTACATGGCACTAAAGTAAAGTGTATACAAAATCTCTAAATAAATGAACTAGACCGGCGAGGCGTAAATCAATCATGAAAAGAAAGTTTATGAATTAAAGCCGAGGGTTGAATTCTAGCGCCATTTAACTATATAGACAAATAAGGAAAATCAAAACTAGCGAACAGATTTTTTTAAAACTTGGCATAATTATAGAAAATCACACTAGAAACAAATGTATGGAATACAAAATGGGGGTCTCCGTGCTACTTTTTGAGTTATCTGCCCCTGAATGAGTTTTTTGTCATTTTTGTCATTGTCAAGGGCAGATAACTCAAAATTAAGCCTATCGATACCTTATTTTATTTCACATTATTGTTTCTTGTTTCAGTCTTAGTCATTATGCAAATTTTAAAACAAGTCCATCAAACTGATTTCTCACAATGTTTCAGCAAATAATTATACTGCGTTTTTCTTGAAAAAAATAAGTTATTTTTATATGTTCGCGTTTGTGACTTAAGTATAAAAACTGTTGCATAGAATTTCAACAACTTTTACACAGTGATAAGGGATAATGTACCAAACATCGAGCTGAAATCAAATGAGGTGTTACTAGCCATAATATTGAGTTATCTGCCCTTGAAAATGACAGAAAAAGCCAAAAACTCGTATTCAGGGGCAGATAACTCAAAAGGTAGCACGGAAACACCCATTTTTAATCCATAAATTTGTTTCTTGTGTGATTCTCTATAATCATGCCATGTTTAAAAAAAAAAAACTCTGTTCGCTAGTTTTGATTTTCCTTCTTTGTCTATATATTAAAATGGCGCTATTTTGAAATAATAAAAATACTCAAGTATTTATTTCTCAACATGTATTTGTTAGTTATAAAGGTAACACTTCATTTCAGCTTAGTCATGTACTTGAACATTTTATAAATTAATAATGGTGGAATGCGAATCTACCTAGTTTAAGAAATTTAGTGATACTTAGTGCTAAGTATTGTTGGTGGAATTCGAGCGAGTTCCTGAAAACTAGTCAAATCTATTTTGTCAATAGACTCATTGATTCTGAATTTCCCGGACCACAAGATTAAATTGGAGTAGGTTTAATTCTTTTTTTTTCACTGAGAGTTAATCATGTCTCATATTTTCACCATTCCAAGGTTTGATTTTATGGCTTTAATTTAATTATTAATATTTGTCGATTAGAGTAGTGTCCCTTTGAAATCAACAACGGGAGTACGCGGTTGGTTTTTGGAAGTAAAATCGAATACGCTTTACAAAAGCCCGAATCAAATATCTAATTTGTAACATACATTGTATATTGTAAAACATGTATTAAATTGTAGTGTCTAATTGCATATACGACAGAACTAGTGTATGACAATTTCATTAAATTGAAGAAATCATCACACTTAATAAGCGTTGTATTACAAAAGTTTCATAAGGTAAAGGTATGTATGTTTTATTTTCGATTTTCCATTTCTTATATTTAGGCAAAGGTTTATTTTCCAATACGAGTAAGAAAAGGATATGAATGTTTCCCTAATAATTGTAAAAAAAAAAAAAAAAAAAAGACACACTACATGCATGAGGTACTAATTGTATAACTGCGGAGTTAAGATTGTCTTAAAACGATAAGTATTGTGTGGTATATTTTTTAATATTTTGTGTGTGTGAGCAAGCGCACGTGTGTGTGTATCTTTGCGTGAAATGTATATATCTGTGTGGTATATTATTTACTAGTGTGTGTGTGCTCGCGCGCGTGTGTATGTGCGTGAAATGTTTTGTGTGGATTTGATATTGTGTGTGCGCGAGAGCGCCTGTGAGCGAACAAGATATGATAATGGATAATTCTTTTTCATTGAAATAACTTTTTTTTTATTCCATTTCTAAATCATCAGATCTTGGTTTCCTAAATAAGCAAATTCATATATTAAATTATCAATTCACGAATGACAAGCTGCATAGGTTGTAATTATCACCTGTATGAGCATAGAAATCTTAACTTGACTATTGTTAAGTCATAAAATTTCGTGGGACACTAGTTTTCGTCGAATATTATTCCCCACGAAAACCGTTTTATATAGACCTCATGTTCTCTCATGAGTCCTCGAATAAAGTTACATGTACCTACGAAATTTCCTTGATTGCAAAATCAACGAAATTTATTGTCAACGAAAATAAATGACTTTACAGTATTGTGTTTACTTAACAATATTTACGTACACAATTTAGTTCTCGTAATACACTGTAATGCAATGTTATTTCATATTTATAAAAATGTATTTTTTTTAAATTTTGTATATATATTTCTATATTTAAGCCTAATAATATAAATCACAAAATATGGCCTCAACAAGCCACCAAACTTCCTAATGGAACAACGTAATTGCCTTAAAGTATTCTGTTTTATGGCTAAATCTTTACGACAAAATCTTCCAGCTTAGACCATCAACCAGAGGAAAATGGTCTGGCAAAATCATTATGTTTTCAAGTTTATAGCTCGTTTCAGCAGATATTTTAATGTTAATTTTATCTCGCTGAAAACGGTTTCCTGATCTTATATATAACATATATATACAGAGAAGCAGCACTTTGGCGATTGTGCTGGCAGCAGTAATATAAATCAATACTTGACAATGATAAGAGTTTGGTGATGATAATTTTCAGGAAAGCTTTTACATCTTTTCTTTATCATGCATTTAATCAGCATGATTTTCCTTCAGAGTTTCAGAACAGCAACTGAAACGCTTTCATCCAAGAGCAGTTATTGGTAAAACATTCTAAAAGTGGCTTTTTATTTGCACAGAGCAAAATGCAATACGCCAAAGGCCTCTCTCGAAATGCATATTTCTGTATTTATATGAGACCATTTCAAATCTCCATTTCCTGATGCTATGAAAATGCGTCTCGTGCTGAGAGTGTGACTGTGTTGAATACATGTTCTGAAGGAAAGGCGGTAATGTTTGTTTAAATTGATGTAGATAATGTTTTCTAAGTTATGATGACAAAATAAATTGTTGAAACAGTGAGAGATGATTCACCCGAACACCAAGCGATTTACGTTTGAAATCCACGAGAAAATTCGCTGAGCCTTTGTAATTTACAAGCAGGCAATTTGTGGGAAAATACTTTGGGATTCAACGCAAGATACGTTTTTACCCCAAAGTGTGTTACGTAACGTAGGGTCCGACCGAAAAGTGCGGTCGTCTAACACACTTTGGGGTCAGCTCCGAAAGTGAACCGTAAAGGGCGTTGATATGTTTTATACTAACGCACTCTGGGGTCTAGCATCGTTGATATGTTTTATACTAACGCACTCTGGGGTCTAGCATTGTTGATATGTTTTAAACTAACGCACTCTGAGGTCTAACATGATCGATTTCATCATTGACACTGATGAACCACGAGTGCGAACAACATCCTCATTATCATCATCACCCATTACTCATCATCATCGTTATTTTAATAGTGTCTGTCATGGCCATCGCTTTCACTATCATCCATGTGTATTACAGTTGTATTGTTTATTTGTAATCATTATAAGACAAGTACAAGCTCAGCTCAGCACAAGTCATCATCATGACACGATTGCCCCCCCCCCCCCCCCGTTTTAGACTGCGAAGCGCATGCGCCTAGCAGGTTTCAATAACCAGAACTGACAACAATAACTAATGTATAACGACGCTGGAGTAGTTGTAAGGTCAAAAATAGGTTATGTTGAGACGTATTGGTTAATAAATAAGTCTCAGTCATTTTTTATAATTTTATAAGCAAAGGGCGATAACCATACATGTATCTGCAATAAATGTATTCATTGGGGTATCTTAGCAAGAACAAATAAATCAAGCAAACTAGTCATGTTAGGTCTGTTCTTTCATTAGCTATAAATTTGATAATGATGACCATGATGGTGATGTTATAAATCATAATGATAAGGTAAGTACGTTTCAGAATGTGGTATAAAACATTTTGTTGATCATAGATAAAGCCAAATTTAGTGACGTCTTTTTATTTATATATATGTATATCAATTAAGTCTAAGAAAATGACATCGAGGTGCAAAACGAGAAACGTCCGTCTATCTCATGTCAAATTCTAAAATTCGTCTGTTTTATTCATGTCAATTTGTTAATATTGTCCAAACAGTTCCCATAACGTTCCTTAAATCATTAACTGGCAAGCCTGGTAAAGAAAATCGTGAAAATCACTTCTGTTAATTCAAATGTATGCTAGATCTATTTCAAAAACATATGTAAAACAGTTCAAATTTTTGACCCCAAAGTGCTTTAGATGATATTGTAATGCAACAATGCAACGCATTTTGGCATCTAGTTCTGATCTCATATTGCGTATTGTATTATGTGGTCGGACCCAATAATGCGTTTGACCCCGAAGTTCAACAGCGCTTAGATAATAAATGCACTGGTCAGAGTACCCAATCACACTGTTTATATGCTCTCCCGTTCTCCCACGGAAACCTCACGGAAGCCTCCACGTCACTGTATCAAGATCTCTCTAGTAGTATTAACCTAATTAATTCCTACTTAGGTCTCCCGATGACCCGATATATGTATTTGGACCACTAGGAGATTTACATAAAGAGATCATGAATAAATTCCAATACATCGACTTAGATCTAAATCAGGTCATAAAAAAGTATGAACATTCACCGTGATATTAGAGTTTATTTGGGGTGAATGCCGGACAGGTCTGCTGGAAGCTACCATATGAATATCATGATCGACCATTAATCTTTTAATGATTTCTTTGCACTGACTTGAAAGGAATCAAAAGAAATGAACTATATAGATATTTAGTCACTTTTTCTCATACTGTGCGGGTTGTATAACCGGAGTCCATTGATCTTGTATTTTTGTCACATAGAAATCGGAAACAAGAGTACACGCTAATATTCAGCTTGCACAGGATATTGACTAGCCTCATTTCAGAGACTAGTTGTTGAATCGCAGTTATATAGGAAATTAGTTATCAATATAGTTTAAACATATTTGTGCACTAAATTTAAGTGATGAAAAGGGTTAAATATATTTTCAGTTTACTTGTTTTCATAGTTTTTTGAACCGTACTTTTTCGGGTTTCGCTTTTACAACAACGGGTGACTAAATTTTTTTTTAATTCGTAGACAGCTCTATCCACGAATATTAATCCCCACGAAATCTATTTAATAAATAGACCCTGTCTTTTTCTAGAAAATGAATAAACGAATATAATTATGTTCAAACGGAATTAACGAAATTACAGATTCAATGAAATTAAATGTCAACGAAAATGAATGTTTTTTTTTTTTTTTTTTCAGTAGATAGATAGATAGATAGATAGATAGATAGACGATTAAAACACGAGGTGCCTAGATAAAAAAGAAATCTGAGCTTGTACAGTCTTGCCAAGTGTGATCGATATTTTAAATTAACGAACTGACGTTATCAAAGAAATGTAATTAACGAAAGTTACAATGCGGAGGATGGGTTAGTAAGATGGATGGTGTCTTCTCTTTCTTAAATAAATATACCATGACTGGAATCACTTACTGCTGCGTCGAATAACCTGGTTTTCATTTTTTTTTTACATATTTCTGAAGGGGCGGGAGATAGTGCTTTAAGGATACGTACAATGCTTTCCGATCCGGTGTCTTTCGTTTTGATTTTAAGCAGCTTAGCTATGTCTAGTTAGGTAAACATCAATTTCAGTTCTATTTGAATCACCTAGTAGTTTAACATATCTTCATCAGAACTTATGATCAAAGATTTGAAATAATGACAAAATGCAATACAATTTTGTTTGATAGATAACGTTTTTATTTACTCGTTCAATATTCAGAATTATTCCGCGTCGGTCATTGCCTACATAATTCAATCTCCAACGCAGGAGATTTCGCTGATTTCTGTCACGGTGGGTTGAAAAATAGTTGATTTACTCTTGAATCGCAGGTAATCAATAGCGTTAATTTTGATACACACCATGGTCACGTGGTATTCAGTGTGGCAGTGATTGATGCGGAGTTTGTAGGAAATAGTAAAATACATGTTCCATCTCACGTGGTTGTTACTTCTACACATAATTGTTCCACAATCCAAGGTATAACATGAAATTATACGATTATGGGAAATAAGTATATGTGACGAGAGTATATACTCGTATTCTTTGCACCTCGCGCTATCAACCTATTGTAAGCAATCAGTTTTGACCAATGTAAAATCCTCTAAATAACATCAAACTATCAAACTCTGCTTTTAGATAAAAAAAGGCACATTGTACATCGATTTTTTAAAAGTTTATTTTGATTTTTAGATTTCTATGAAGACACGAGTCAAACATATTGCCCTAAGTTAAGTTGAAGATTAAGCACTGAAGCCCTCTCAATTTAATATCATACTTGTATAATACCCCTTTTTCATGTTTCGGATACAGAACACAGATTAAACTAGACTGAATAATTTCGCATAAATTCTGCTCAAGTTGAAAAACTATATTCTACGCCGCTTTCCTTTCTCTGTTAGTGGAATCAACTTTTTACAGTTGCAGTTCAATATGGTTTTAGATCCGAACGTTACACACCGTGTTAGAGATATTAATTTGGTATATTTGTTTTTTTAGAGACAAGTCTGTGTCGAGGAATAGTAGGAATAATATCGGGACGGTGTGACGAAGTCTGCATTGTTAATCTTCTCAGATATACACAGCATCAACAAATGGAATATTTTCTTTTAATTTTATGCTAACGGCTGATGAAAGAATTGATCTATTTTGTGTACAGATGTATATCACCCACTCTGTGAGACATCGCTTTTATCTCACTGATTTCACCTGTTAGTATTAAATAGGATTATTACTATAGGGATGCATGTATTAGATCCAAAATTTGAAGAGAAAGGTCTAGCTCATAAACAAAACCTGGTAAATCTATTGATGTTTAATGGCTAACATAAAGATATTATATGAGCTCGGTCGCACATGGTCAAATTATTTATGGGACCCGGCGTCCTTAAAGAATCTTGGTCACAGATGGTCATTAACTAAGAATGTCATTTTAGCTATTATACGGGTGTATTACGTCTGAAAATACCCATCTACAGACGCATGGTCACCCAATGCAACTATCCATGATAAAAAAAATGGGCGGTTTCCCTATCACAGGCATTGTCGTCACAGACGGTATTGAAACTTTATTTAGAGTTATAAAACCTGTATTTAGAATTTCTGTTTACATTTGCCGCCGTCAATTGGCTGGTTACATTTTAAATTAGCATTTGCGCATGCGTTAACTTCATAGATTAAACTTGCGATATCGCTAATTGAACTGGTGAAGACGCCATGTTGCGGAACCTCAAGCACCTGCTTCGGGGACACCGTATTCTATTTTTATCCAATTTTGCCGAAGTTTCGTGTACGAAATAGCGTATTTCCGTGTAATGGGACCTCAATTGCCGAGTTTATTTGTCAGGAAACAAAGACATCAATAACATTATCTAGGGAGAGTAGGAATTTATTTATTTTTCTTTCAATTAATTTCTACCGTTTATCTGTGAACGAACTGCTTTAACCTCATGAGCAAGATGCAACAACAGTAACTAAATTTGTCTTGTATAAAAAAGTATCAATGCTGAGTGTATTAAATGACATAAACGTCATTTGTTCTCATTAATTGGGTTTAAACGTCCCACCGGCAGTATTTCAGTCATTTGGAGACAATGTCTACTTGAGACAGATATAGTGCTGCTAAACTGCAGCATCACACCGTAGACAGGTGGCATGATATCACACCCAATTATATTATCCTGACACCGGGTCAACCAGTCCTGGAACAACCTTTAAATGTTGAGCGCCAAGCAAGGGGGCTATACTAGTGCCATTTTTTACGACTTTGGTGTGTCGCGGCCGGGAATCGAGCCCACGACCTCTCGATTCCGGGGCGGACGCTCTAACCTCTCGACCACCGACATCGATACCAATTACGTTTAATAAATTAGACCCTTGGAAACGACTAAAATAAAAACAAAAACTTTCCTTAATTTCCGTCTCTTGAATCATTTTAGAGCTTAAATTTCAACGGTCATATCACGTATTTTGTCTGAATAGTGTTACGGTTAAGTTGAAATCAATATGCACGTCTAAGCTGTCTTTGCTTTAAATCAGAAATGTCATTTGGGTGCAGTAATGTACACAATATCGAAGCCGGTAACTATGTGAAATCTTGGTTAAAAATGTCTGAGTAAACACGTCCATGATATGAGCAAATACTCGGCGTCACACTGTGCATACACGAAGGTAACTAAAACTGCAGGTTCTGAAATAGATTCTCACTTCCTTAAATATGAAACTGGGAAACCAGTTTAGAGTTTGAGACTTTCATACCAAACTAAGTCTGATTGCAGTGCATACTTTCAAGGCAGTTTCCATATTTACCCAATAAAAGATAAAATGTATTTTCGATGCAAATATGGCTTCTATTCTTTTCCACATTCCGGGCGTCTGTATTTGCTTTGTGTTATCAACATTTCCCTCTCGCCATCTTATTTTCAATCTACCGATTTAATTTTTCATTTCACCGAAAGAGTTTTATTTGATTTGATTTGGAAAAATTATTAGACAGCGTCAAACTGCAAATCCGTTTTACAATATTCAAATAACTGATTTCAGTTTTACAAAATGAGATTGTAGGTCCGACAACTGTGTCACAACTGGCATGAATAAGAATAGAACATACTGAATAACTCTGGAAAGTTTTCGCGATTACAAACAGAAAAATCAATAGAATATATATTTTTCGACATGTACACTGTACATAGATGCATAACACACGTAACAATGATCTGTCACTGTCAGTGTAGAGTTATATATCACATCGCCACACAAACACGCGCAACCTCCTTTATTCCAAACTCCACACAGTGATCTCCCTTGCAAGCAAAAATCACTGCCGTCACATGATGTCACGTGATGATGGTAAACTAACAAAATGGTGTCTCCGTCTGCTGTCACAACAACAAAAATATTTCTTAAAATGATTTTTTTTAATACGTTAATACGAGGCAATATTTGATGATTATTAAAGAAAACATACTTAGGGATATGATATGACACTCGCAGTAAAATAAAAAAATTTTTTGGAAAAAAAGAAAAATTAGCTAAATTTTGCCTTTATTCGTGTAGAAAAAATACTCAAGCCAGACCCCCCACCCCCTATTCCTGTCTCATAATCATCATTATCATCTTAATCATCTTTACCTTGACCCACACAAAAGATGTACAATGCACTTTGTTATTTATGGTCAGAAAGAGGCCCTCAAATAATAACGAATAATTTGCGCCCAATCCCATGTGGTAGCCGAGTACTTACCACGCCCACCCTTGGGTAGAGGAGTCGATGCCCGGTCGCGAAATCGCTGTAACTGATGCCGGCATATTCTTGGTGCATAAGGGCAGTCCCAGGACTGGTTGGCCCAGTGTCAGGATAATGTGATTTGCGATCCTTTACGGTGCGATTTCGTACAAAGGCAGCACTGTTGCACCGTATATAGCTTACTCCGTATACACTAAGACCCAGAATGGTTCCCGAAGGTGGAATTAGCAAATTTGGGATGCTTCGGCAAGTCTTCGCGATGTTCTGTGGGACCATCTGTGTCCTTCCTCAACACTTCTGGAAACTTTCAGGCACTTCGGGGTTAAATCGGAATTGAAAACACTTCGGCATCAAAATTTTAAAAGTTTTAAAATTTGGAC
>CM037789.1:9772998-9822998 GCA_021229015.1 Solen grandis
AGTGTTGTTCGTGAACCAGATTTACGATAGTGCAGTGTTGTTCGTGAACCAGATTTACAATAGTGCAGTGTTGTTCGTGAACCAGATTTACAATAGAGCAGTGTTGTTCGTGAACCAGATTTACAATAGTGCAGTGTTGTTCGTGAACTAGATTTACAATAGAGCAGTGTTGTTCGTGAACCAGATTTACAATAGAGCAGTGTTGTTCGTGAACCAGATTTACAATAGAGCAGTGTTGTTCGTGAACCAGATTTACAATAGAGCAGTGTTGCTCGTGAACCAGATTTACAATAGAGCAGTGTTGTTCGTGAACCAGATTTACGCAAGTTCAGTGTTGTTCGTGAACCAGATTTACAATAGTGCAGTGTTGTTCGTGAACCAGGTTTACGCAAGTTCAGTGTTGTTCGTGAACCAGATTTACAATAGTGCAGTGTTGTTCGTGAACCAGGTTTACGCAAGTTCAGTGTCGTTCGTGAACCAGATTTACAATAGTGCAGTGTTGTTCGTGAACCAGGTTTACGCAAGTTCAGTGTTGTTCGTGAACCAGATTTACAATAGTGCAGTGTTGTTCGTGAACCAGGTTTACGCAAGTTCAGTGTTGTTCGTGAACCAGATTTACAATAGAGCAGTGTTGTTCGTGAACCAGGTTTACGCAAGTCAGTGTTGTGAACCAGATTTACAATAGTGCAGTGTTGTTCGTGAACCAGGTTTACGCAAGTTCAGTGTTGTTCGTGAACCAGATTTACGATAGTGCAGTGTTGTTCGTGAACTAGATTTACAATAGTGCAGTGTTGTTCGTGAACAGATTTACAATAGTGCAGTGTTGTTCGTGAACTAGATTTACAATAGTGCAGTGTTGTTCGTGAACTGATTTACAATAGTGCAGTGTTGTTCGTGAACCAGATTTACAATAGTGCAGTGTTGGTTCGTGAACCAGATTTACAATAGTGCGGTGTTGTGCGTGAATTAGATTTACGACATCTTAGTGCGCCTCCTCTCCATAAAAACCTTCTGTGGATGATGGGCATATTTTCTTCAATTATACTCCATTACGCCGTGGAATCTTACGTCTTTCGTGGCATAGACAAAGTCCTTCCTAACATGTCGTATACCTTGGGATGGAAGCTCAGTAAAAACCTACTTTTGTGTCAGCAAAAGACAAAATTCGTTAAGCATACGGACTTCACTTTGTTACTGACACGATATTGTAAAATTGTGTTGGTATTGAATAGTTTCCGAAGAAATTATATAAACTACGACCAGTTTTAAGCCGATATCGTGCACAAAATGCATCATTCAAGTCAGGCAGAAGACGACGTTAACCTACATCTATATAACTCTGAATTCCATTTGCTTTGGCTGTAAAAAAATTTGTCTAGAGTTTGTTTCAAAACCTCTGAACTAATGCTGAATTGTATGTTGACGGTCCTGTACATTTATCTTTTGTAAACGATGAATGCCTATATCGGTGATACTTATAGTTGATGATGATGATGATGATGATGATGATTTTAAGGTATATACTGATGACATTTTATCTCAGTATACTATATATTGTACTAGTCAAAGTGGTTTCCGTTTTACTAGCGACATGTATCACTGAAACGCACTTTGGGATTTCAATCGAAATAATCAAAATGTATTTGCTTTATTGCGTTCGTTTGTTTGTTACTTTATTGGGTTTTTCGTCTTATGGGCAGTATTTCAGTCATTTGGAGCTTATGTCTAATGGAGACAGAAAAAGTGCTGCCACACTGCAGTATCGCGCCGTTGGTGACAAAGGACCAATTAGTCCTAGAACTACCCTTTTATGCTGAGCGCAAAGCATAGGAGCTATACCAGTGCTATATATAACGACTTTGGTATAACGCGGCTGGAGATCGAACCCAGGACTTCCACATTCCGGTGCAGACGCTTTAACCACACGGCCACTGGGCTCGGTTATTGTATTCTTCATTCATTGTTCATTGCCGAAGTAGGGTTAATGTAGAATCGATGTGTTGCTTCAAGTTAAAGCGTCACTTGCATTGATGAAATGCCTTTTCCCACATAATCTTGCATCACAAAACATTACTGAGATAATGACGCAAACCAATGTAACGATGTATCTAGATAAAACTAAACTTAAGAATGTCATTTTCACGAAGTGATACCTTCAATCCTCAAGTATAGAGACATTTTACAGATATTGGTTTACTAAAAACCTTGAACCTTTGCTTCCTGATTGATGATAATTCCTGTAACTAACTTCGATTATTTTATCGGTATATATTAACCTATTTTTCAGCTCTCAACATGCAATGGTAGTTCCAGGACTGGTAAGCTGGTGTCAGGATAATGTGACTGGGTTTGGTATCATGCCACATATCTACTGCGTGATACCAAAGACCTAAACCTAAATTTTGAGTTTAGGTCCTTGGTGATATTGCATTGAAATAGGACTATATCTGTCTCAAGAAGACATAATGACTGAAATACTGTCGATGAGACGTCAAGCCCAATAAACAAATAAACAAACAAACCGATAATGTATGCTATCAAGAGATAATTGAAAAAAAAATCTATAACAAATTATGATTTGTACATACTAACTACATGACAAATAAAACCAAATAACATAGTGGACTACAAAATCGTCTATACATGGTTCTCGGTGTCCGTTATTTGCATGGTTCTCGGTGTCCGTTATTTACATGGTTCTCGGTGTCCGTTATATACATGGTTCTCGGTGTCCGTTATATACATGGTTCTCGGTGTCCGTTATATACATGGTTCTCGGTGTCCGTTATTTACATGGTTCTCGGTGTCCGTTATATACATGGTTCTCGGTGTCCGTTATTACATGGTTCTCGGTGTCCGTTATTACATGGTTCTCGGTGTCCGTTATTTTACATGGTTCTCGGTGTCCGTTATTTACATGGTTCTCGGTGTCCGTTATATACATGGTTCTCGGTGTCCGTTATATACATGGTTCTCGGTGTCCGTTATATACATGGTTCTCGGTGTCCGTTATATACATGGTTCTCGGTGTCCGTTATTTACATACTGACTCACTTTATTCACGTGGTTAGCTGGTTTTCATCTATGATAAACAATTTTTAATTTTATTTTAAAAAATGTATTACCAAGTCCGATTTTTTATTATCTCCTTTATCTATTATTTTTTGTTGGGAGTAAAACTCAAAAACAACAAAGTAAGGACTTTGAATTTCAAACATAATTATTATGATAGCAAGTAGGAGCAGTGCAGTAACCAATAACCATAACTCTGCCTGGTTGGATTTTTGTAGTATCCCCCCTTTTTATATCAATATTTGTCAAGAGAATACCTCCTCAGCCAATCGAGGTATTGATTTGAAACTTTAGATATAAATTGATAATGAGCAGCAGAAGTGTAGAAATGTAATGATTAAGAAATAGATCTCCGTCTGGTTCTTTTTTACATCTCCCTTTACTTTTAATGATTTTTTTTGTCTTAAACATTACTCCATTACTATATGGAATAAAGTCTATACATTTGACATATAATTACTCCACTCATAAATGGCTTTCATTTGGCATCAATTATTTAGCATCTGACCAGCTCAGGTGGGGGCATATGCTTTGCGAACACATTTTATTCTTACCGTTTTCGGCTCCAGGCTTATAGCCCTGTGTTCCTGAAGCCAAAGTCAGTATGACAAACGACAGACAGTTACTCATAAATAAATGCAGTAATCTTATCATGGATCATATAAAGTCTACCGTAGATAACATAACTGTCTAAATTGAATATATGAATATTAAGATAACTCTAAATTGAGTCTGTTAGTCTCATCATGTAAACATGAATACAAGGTCTTCAGCCAAAGGACAAACGTACGACAGTTACGCATTTTATAGTAAATCCTTGTATGAATATTCATCATATGCGCGGTAGATATATATTGTAAAAAATCATCGATTTTGTTGACTGTATGTACATCTATGAGTGCTTGAGAATTTGCTCCAGTTCAACTCTTTAAAGGGTTAACACATAGTACAGTAGTTTGATTTTTTTCTTCCTGAAACGATCCCAAATTCGACTATTCCTGTAAGTCGGTTAGTTTGTCTCTCACTCACATATTATATTGATTATATATTTATCATGTGTAATCTTTAAATATGCTGCGTAACATTAAACATAACAAACAGTGACTTACCGATAAAGCAGTGTGTCTCTAACGACATTTGAAAATTTACATAAATTTTGTTTAAATTGACAAACTCGAACTTAAAAAAATATTTCAATAAATTATAGATAATTACTGTAAAATCGTTAATTTTCGTTGACATTAAAATTTCGTTGAATATGTACTCAAGAGAATTTTATGGGTACATTTATTCGTGGATCTATGTTCTAGAAAACATGAGGTCTATATATGAGACAAGTTTTCGTGGTGATTAAAATTCGTAGTAACCCCCCCCCCCCCCCCCCCCCCGAAGATAAGTCTCCCACGAAAATTAATGATTGTACAGTAACAGTTTAATGTACTCTGTATATAATATATAATAGCAGCTTTTAAAGAAACTCTCAGAGTAAGTTCAGATTTCTTTATTTATCCCTAATTTAGTAAAGCAAACGTAGAAAATGATTCTGATTCTGTTTCCCTATAACCCGGAGGTAGTGCGTTGGATTACTGGTCAAAATATTCCGGTATAGGCCCAGTTTCACTAAACTACGTACGAACAAATTTGATCTTAGTCGTAAGTTCCTTATTCCACTTATATCAATTTAGGTCTAATATGTATAATGAAACATAAAGAAAGACGACCCATTTCATTATAGAAACTCATAATTATTTTATGAAGAAAAAACTCACAAGACTAATACTGTTTTAGATCTGTGATTTTTCTTACGTATGCAGATTTCTTCTGCATACGGCATTTAGTAAAAAAGGGCCCCATATTCCCAAATGAGGCAGTATTATATCTGTCTCATATGGAACAAAATGTATTTGTAAAACACAATAACTCGTCCGAGCCTTACCCCTCTAGGTCTCACCAAAAGAGATAAAATGCAAAATAAGTTACTTCATTTGGAAATCCTTCTTTAGAGGAGTAAGGATGCCAACAAACATTAGGCTCTCTTCACACAATCGGTAAGACGTGCAGATTTAGCAAGACATCGTCCTGTTTCTCTAAAAAATATATATTGTGCCTCACTTTTTGTGTATGCAATTTTGTTTATAAATGTTCAAATGGCTATGAATGTTTAGGAATATGTTCTTTGTCTTCCAACAGCAGAGTATATTCTTCGGACTTAAAACGTAACTACGATGCATAACTAAAGAAGAATCTATTACTAAAGGTCATTCAAGTATTTAAAAAATAACTTATTTGCATACTCCTCATATCTTCGTCAATTTTCCATAGTCATTTCATATGTCTCCGTTAACGAATCACGCGTTCATAAATTGATGACGTAGCAAATAAACAAACTGTGATTCGACGACGGTTTTTCAAATCCAAATTATATCCGATTGCAGACTGTCTTCGGGAATACTCACCAATGCAAAATTTTGACATCCACCCAAAATACTAAATTGCTTAATTTAATAAACATTTTCAATTTGTTTAACTGTTATTTTGCAGAAGATATTTTCACATTATGTACCGTTTGTGTTAGTCTACATCATCTCCATGTTATTTAATATTTCTTTTTCATGAAAATTAAATCATTATGCCTTCAAGTTTCAAGACAATACCCTGTACAGTTTTCAAGTTATGACCAAGGCTGAAGTTATTGCAGAAAGGCAGATTGGCAGGATAGAAACAATATTGTTCCACCCCGATCTACCGATTAGGGAACATTAAGACCATAAATAACTAAATTATCATCGGCCTACCCTTGGTCTAATTTTGAGGAGGTAATAAGTTAGAACTTGAATATATTCTGGTCAGAGTTATATCCCTTATATTAATGTCAAAGAGTTACAATTATGTTCTGCGATACATATGTGATAAACATGCTTAATGAGCTATGTATCATAAAACAGAAATTCTCTAGAAGAGCGTGTACTGAATTACACAAAATTGCAATAAACACCATTGGCAACTCATTAATAGCTTCCATCCTAAAACCCGCAGCTATAAGCGCGAAGTTACGAGAATTGTGTGGAAAGCTTTTAACTGGAAATATGGCAAACAATAAATTGGCTGTCTTTGTTTAAATCAAAGTGAGATAATTGAGTGTAATTCTACTCGCAATATTCAGCTTTCTTCGTTATGAGCCATACACAGAGACAACACTCGCCGGATTTAGATTTTAGCTCGCCTCTGCATTTTCACGCTAGCAACATCTGCGTAATAAAGTTTGTCTCTAAGTCGCTAGGCTCCGGACTGCTAACTGCATATACAGTGAAATTAAACCTAGACCCCTCCAAGGCAGTAATTGTTGATATTACTGTATTTTATGAATGCCCTGTCTCCTTAATACATATGTGTTGTTGTTATTTACCTGCTGTAATGGTCATTCATCCGACATTAGAGGATGATTTTTTTATTCGGTCATGCTTAGACCTAAGACTTTTCACATAATTACATCATAATAACCGCGGAAGTTATAAATATATATATTTTTTGCAACGTCAAATAAATGCTTGTATTTCGCTGTTTTATACTTTAGATGGAAATATATTTGAAATAAATGTTATTCATTGTAATTCGGACAAATAAAATATTTCGTCAAACACAAAGATATTTTAATCAGTTCAAATCTGGATGCGAAAAAAAGCAATAATGAATACGTATTTACGGGGGGGGGGGGGGTGCATGTGATTGTCATGTGACTTGAAGGATCCGTTAAACTGAATGATGCCCTTTTCCGGTGTTATGATCCTTTACTAATGCACACACGAAAGCTCTCAGGTGACTTCCACTGAATTGAATTCACTTCAGATTGTTCACAATAAAGCACTATCAATAATCACATGCATTGCATTTTTTTTTCTCTTCTCTTCTCTTCCCTTCTCTCTCTCTCTCTCTCTATGTATGTCTAATATGTAAATCTATGTTACCTGGTGCGAATAGAAAATGCTTTGAATGTTTATAAATATAAACGAAAACTGTTAAACATCTCCTATGAACAAAGTTGCTGCTCGACAATTACAGATAGATTGGACCTCCATAAGATTGGCCAGGAACGAATATAGAGTTAAGGACGAACGCATACTTAAGACCAAAAGAATCATCAGCAACAACAATAATACAGCCATGTCATTACAGTAAAACGAATGTCGTCTTCGTTACACCTGTAATATAGTAACATAAAACATAAAGCGACGTCTTTACCAAGTTAATACAAGGAACCTACTCTTCACAGCACAGGAATACTGTAGCACAGAGGGGCATGGTGGTTTTCTTTCTTTTTTTACGAATATTTATTCGTGGCACGAGATATAACTAAGAAAATCAACAATTCTCGCTATCTCGTGGCCACGCGATAGAAGAATCAAATCGTTAGATTATCTCGTGGTTGTTGTTTGTTTTTTTCTAACTTATATCTCGTGGCCACGAGTTAGCAAGATTTATTTTTCGTTTTTTTTTTCTTAAAACACCATGTCCTATCTGTGATTCCGTACAGGTTGACTTGAAATACGACAAAAATAAAATGGGTCATTGAGACACCCGATGTTGTCATATTATACTAAACATCTGGTCCGTTATGTAATCATCGGCCCTAGTGCAATAAACATAGTTCAGTATCATTTTACATATTTATCACTGAAACTCGCGCAGGTTGTTTGTATTGGTAATGGTTACATATTAAATATATCGGCTTAATCTTATGAAACTTGCAATGTGACATTTACCGCTGTTTGGCAGTTCCCTGGATATTGATATATTAGAAACAATTATCACTTAAATTACGGACACATTTTTTATACGCCCAACGGGCCGTTAAATGTCATATGTTTGTTATCCGTCCTTTTCATTCACTATGCCCATGTTTGTTTCCGTTTTCCGCTTGCCATAGTATTCCAAAGTGACATACGTGTATTTTATCATATACTTTTCAATCTTTCATTGGTCATTTTAGATGTGTCACTTTTGCAGACTGACAACATACGTAGTTTTCAAGAATGTACTGCTGTTACATTTAACACAATTTAAATGAAGTCTGAATCACGGACGACTAGGATCAGCCAGTTAGCACTTTCAACAAAGTTAACAAAATTTGAAAATAAAAGAAAAAATCAGAATACAAATGATTGGCGATTCACATTACCATAATATATAGAAATTGGATGGAAAAAGCTAACAAACTGGAACACTGGAGATAATATCACAAAATACTCATGCTAAATGTATTATTTTTCAATACATATCATGATTATTAGTTAATTATTTACTATTATTAGTGTTACTATAACCTCATAACGTCGTAGACAAATGACATTTGGGGACTTTTGACACTTCAAATGAAAGTTTATGGCAAGCAAATGAGTAGGATGTATTTTACAATCATAACATCGCTTAGTGATTAATATTGTACCTTGATATGAATATTAAGTGGGGCGTGTAGTAATATCGACTTCTCTCTCTCTCTCTCTCTCTCTCTCTCTCTCTCAAAATGATCTAATGATAATCAGAGTTAGAGTGTGGGAGAGTTTCTGGTTCGGGTGGTAAATGTTGAGAAAATATGTTTTGATCACAGAAAATGACCCCGTCTTGTTCAGTTTCAGGGTCATTTTATTATGTCTTCCTGTTATCGAGAGCGCTCTCCAAAATCATCTACTCTGTTCAGAGGCGTCAACATCTTATTGATCGAGAGCGCAAACCACTAATACACATCAAATTTCTGCGACCTCACTTTGTAAAGATGGAAAAAAAAAACTTCAAATGAGATTGCAGATTTCTTGAACAAGTACTGGTTTTAAGTTGTAAGAAAAGAAAATCCAAATCGACGAATAAGAAATACTTTAGAAAAAAAACACATAGATCCGAAGTTTGACGTGGTCAATTCGGGACTAATCTCTGATATTGTTGGATCAAATAAAATAGCAATATTCTTGTGAATTGAAAAGTGAACCTGAGAGGTGTAAAATGCAAAGTGGTTATAGCGTCATCCCCGGAATCGGGGTTGGCGTCAATGGTTCGATCTCCGGTCGCTTCATTACAGAGTCAAAAAAAAAGAAGATATCTCTTTTGTTCGATACCCTGCATATAAGGGTGGTGCACGTTGTGGTATCATGCCACAGGTCTATGGTGTGATACTGCAGTGTGGCAGCACTGTTTCAAATAGACATAGTTTCCAAATAACTGAAACACTGTTGGCGGGTCGTTTAACTCAACTTTCAAACAAAACACAAATCCGCACCTGGAGTTGTGGCAAGAAATAGCAATCGAAGTCCATGTCAGGTCTATTTTCTTTAATTATCTTATAGACTTTATTAGCGCATTAAGTAATATATGACTTGTTCAATGATTAGCTCAGACAATTTACATATCAAAAGCAAAGTGTTTAAATGGTCGATAATTTACACAGGCAAGTAATAGAAGTAGGTCAGGGTCAGTCGAATGAAAGTATGTCAGGGTCAGTCTAATAGAAGTATGTCAGGGTCAGTCTAATAGAAGTATGTCAGGGTCAGTCTAATAGAAGTATGTCAGGGTCAGTCTAATAAAAGTATGTCAGGGTATGTCTAATAGAAGTATGTCAGGGTCAGTCTAATAGAAGTATGTCAGGGTCAGTCGAATGAAAGTAGGTCAGGGTCAGTCTCATATGAAAGTATGTCAGGGTCAGTCTAATAGAAGTATGTCAGGGTCAGTCGAATGAAAGTATGTCAGGGTCAGTCTAATAGAAGTATGTCAGGGTCAGTCGAATGAAAGTAGGTCAGGGTCAGTCTAATAGAAGCATGTCAGGGTAAGTTTAATAGAAGTATGTCAGGTCAGTTTAATAGAAGTATGTCAGTGTAAATTTAATAGAAGTATGTCAGGGTTAGTTAAATTGAAGTATGTCAGTGAAAGTTTAATAGAAGTATGTCAGTGTAAGTTAAATAGAAGTATGTCAGCGTCAGATTAATAAAAGTATGTCAGGGTCTGTCTAATAGAAGTATGTCAGGGTCTGTCTAATAGAAGTATGTCAGGGTCTGTCTAATAGAAATATGTCAGGGTCTGTCTAATAGAAGTATGTCAGGGTCTGTCTAATAGAAGTATGTCAGGGTCAGTCTAATAAAAGTATGTCAGGGTCAGTCTAATAGAAGTATGTCAGGGTCTGTATAATAGAAGTATGTCAGGGTTTGTCTAATAGAAGTATGTCAGGGTCAGTCTAATAGAAGTATGTCAGGGTCTGTCTAATAGAAGTATGTCAGGGTCTGTCTAATAGAAGTATGTCAGGGTCTGTCTAATAGAAGTATGTCAGGGTCTGTCTAATAGAAGTATGTCAGGGTCTGTCTAATAGAAGTATGTCAGGGTCTGTCTAATAGAAGTATGTCAGGGTCTGTCAAATAGAAGTATGTCAGGGTCAGTTTAATAAAAGTATGTTAGGGTCAGTCTAATAGAAGTATGTCAGGGTCTGTCTAATAGAAGTATATCAAGCTCAGTTTAATAAAAGTATGTCAGGGTCAGTTTAATAAAAGTATGTCAGGGTCAGTCTAATAGAAGTATGTCAGGGTCAGTCTTATAGAAGTATGTCAGGGTCAGTCTAATATAACTATGTCAGGGTCTGTCTAATAAAAGTAGGTCAGGGTCTGTCTAATAGAAGTATGTCAGGGTCTGTCTAATAGAAGTATGTCAGGGTCTGTCTAATAGAAGTATGTCAGGGTCTGTCTAATAAAAGTATGTCAGGGTCTGTCTAATAAAAGTATGTCAGGGTCTGTCTAATAGAAGTATGTCAGGGTCTGTCTAATAGAAGTATGTCAGGGTCTGTCTAATAGAAGTATGTCATGGTCTGTCTAATAAAAGTATGTCAGGGTCTGTCTAATAGAAGTATGTCAGGGTCTGTCTAATAGAAGTGTGTCAGGGTCTGTCTAATAGAAGTATGTCAGTGTCAGTTTAATAGAAGTATGTCAGTGTCAGTTTAATAGAAGTATATCAGGGTCAGTTTAATAGAAGTATGTCAGGGTCTGTCTAATAGAAGTATGTCAGGGTCTGTCTAATAGAAGTATGTCAGCGTCAGTTTAATAGAAGTATGTCAGTGTCAGACTAATAGAAGTATGTCAGTGTCAGACTAATAGAAGTATGTCAGGGTCTGTCTAATAGAAGTATGTCAGGGTCAGATTGATAAAAGTATGTCAGTGTCAGTTTAATAGAAGTATGTCAGGGTCTGTCTAATAGAAGTATGTCAGGGTCTGTCTAATAGAAGTATGTCAGGGTCAGTTTAATAAAAGTATGTCAGGGTCAGTTAGAAGTATGTCAGGGTCAGTCTAATCGAAGTATGTCATGGTCAGTCTAATCGAAGTTTGTCAGGGTCAGTCTAATACAAGTATGTCAGGGTCAGTCTAATAGAAGTATGTCAGGGTCTGTCTAATAGAAGTATGTCAGGGTCAGTTTAATAGAAGTATGTCAGGGTCAGTCTAATAGAAGTATGTCAGGGTCAGTCTAATAGAAGTATGTCAGGGTCAGTCTAATAGAAGTATGTCAGGGTCAGTTTGATAGAAGTATGTCAGGGTCAGTTTGATAGAAGTATATCAGGGTCAGTTTAATAGAAGTATGTCAGGGTCAGTCTAATAGAAGTATGTCAGGGTCAGTTTGATAGAAGTATGTCAGGGTATGTCCAATAGAAGTATGTCAGGGTCAGTTTGATAGAAGTATGTCAGGGTCAGTTTAATAGAAGTATGTCAGGGTCAGTTTGATAGAAGTATGTCAGGGTCAGTCTAATAGAAGTATGTCAGGGTCAGTCTAATCGAAGTTTGTCAGGGTCAGTCTAATAGAAGTATGTCAGGGTCAGTTTAATAGAAGTATGTCAGGGTCAGTCTAATAGAAGTATGTCAGGGTCAGTTTAATCGAAGTATGTCAGGTCAGTTATAGAAATGTCAGGGTCTGTCTAATTGAAGTATGTCAGTGTCAGTTTGATAGAAGTATGTCAGGGTCAGTTTGATAGAAGTATGTCAGGGTCAGTTTGATAGAAGTATGTCAGGGTCAGTCTAATAGAAGTATGTCAGGGTCAGTCTAATAGAAGTATGTCAGGGTCAGTTTGATAGAAGTATGTCAGGGTCAGTTTTATAGAAGTAAGTCAGCGTCGGATTAAGAGAAGAACGTCGGGGTCGGTTTAGTTGAAGTAGGTCAGCCTCTGTTGAATAGGTTCAAAATAAATTACTTGTGTACTTGTAATAATAATTTATAATTGTAGAAATCTTTGAAATGTCGTACTTACTTATTTTCATTTCAGAAAGGAATATATATGGCAAACTGCCATTCTCTATGAGTGTCACTTAACCGATGTTGAATACTGCTTCCATATATAACGAATCTGAGTATTTCACGTCTACCAAAACAAAACGTAAGGAATTAAAGATGCTCGTCTGCGTACAACTGTCAATTTATAAAGCACATAATGATCCTCTGAATTACTGACCGAAAACCGCAAAGCACTAAAAGGAACTTAGTTTTCCCGAAAGTTATAAACTTGTGATCAGTAACCCTCTCAATCCATTCCCGTTTAAGGAAATATCTCTTTCACAGTAGACAGCTGACAATCAGTCTGTCAATGATAACAACCCCTAAGCAAAGAGTAAAATGTCTGATGTGCAATACCCAGCATTAAGGGTCCAGAAGTAAAGACTAAAACGCTCGTGATAGGGAATGGTTACACTTAAACAGAACATGAAAGTTAAAAGCTTTCCCAAGGTGCTAATCATGTTCAACGTCTGACATATCCTTGTGTCGAGACATGCTGACTTGAGACTTGTGCCTGGCTTAGCTAAGAAGGATTTGTTATGTTTAATTATCCGTCGCCGCAAGATTTAGAAACATCTTCCCACAGGTGGAGGAAGACTCCTAAGCACCAAGATAAACAATCGACTTATCCTCGAGTTATTTGTAATAAAAGAGAAAAAACATAATTCCGTGTCTAGTGGATAGTCGAAACTTCAGACATTTTATGCCCCTTAAAAATCTAATGCTCTTCTCGAAAATTGGAATATCAAAAAATAAATAAGTAAATAAGAAATAATAAAAATATAGAAAAATATAAAAAAAAATCAACATGCCAAAAGTTCAAAGTTCACTTTATGTTTAAAGTCCGTCTTAAATCTTAAATCATTTATACATATATCAAAATTATTAGACCAGCTAATTTGATGTCCTGGTGTACGTTTAGCTTTAACAAAAAAATCCAGACATTTTAAATCATGGGTATACTACTTCAAACTAGATCTATCACTGGAGGTGATTAATACGCGCCGCATATTGCTTTGACACAGAAACGAAAGCAAAATTATTTATCTACACGTACCATATACAGATGTATCTAGATATTTACAACAATTATTGCTGTTTGTCCACCTAGGTCTTTTTCGAGTCGATCTTTTTGATAGTTTTCAAGTGAAGTTTCTGAAAAAAGCTACCGCTATTATGAAACAGAGGGACACAACAAAAATATCATGGAGAGTTTTGATTCTTGGACAAGGCAAATCGACCAATCGCCATCTATCTGCTTTTGGAATGTCAACTTAAAGATGTCCCTTTCATAGTTGCACGGCACAAATAATAACTAAACAAACAAAGGGCAAGGACACTTATCAAACTTCCCATTAAAACAAAATACTAATGATGTGCACAACTTAACTTGGTATCTATCAATCATGTAAAGTTTCATCCAATTCTAGCAAGGGGTTTTTCATACTAAATGCTGACCATAATATTTATGTAGATTATGTTGCTAAAATGTTATTATATACCCCGAGTTGATAAACCACATAAGCACCAGCGAAATTTCACACAATTCTTGTAGGGGGCTTGGAGGTAAAGAGCGGACAAAAATCGATATATACTGAGAAAGGGCCATAACTTTGTAACTGATAATAAGTCAGGGTTTTAGGACAAGAATGCATATATTATGATTAAAAATCAACAAATTGCCATTTCTCTGCGATAAATCATCCCACCCGAAATATGCCAACGATATGTACAGCAAGACCTGACAATTTCTGCCAGGGAGTGGAGATGAAAATATTTCACCTACAGACAGACAACAGACAGACAGACGGAAAAATGTTTCCAGGTTACCCCGCTGCTCTATTGCGGGGATCATACGTATATTATGTCGCCATCGCCAAGTTTTCAACATGGTAGTCACACCGTTTTACAAACTTGAATTTGTATTTTCTTTTAAACCGCCATCCCATGATTCCCATAAATACACACGTATATAGAATGTACGCATGTTTAATGCGTCTGTAACAACCTTCCATCGCCTTTATATATTAGCATCACCATAAATATCTTTCTTGTTAAAATTGAATTAGAACCATTTGATTGTATCAAGACATTAGTCACAGAGCACATGTGCATGTCATTCAATATTCGCAGATAACATGCATTTGATCAATTGCAGTCCAGCTGAATTCGATTGTGTACAGCCGATCCGTCCATTTCGTAGGGGATCACTGTTTAGAAACTTCTCAAGAGAATTAAACATATCTTGAGGGTGAATATTTGTAAATGATATTAACCCAACTTTACCAAGCGAAGCGTGTATAGAGATCGACATTATTTTCCAAATTATATCACATAGGCTTGGAACAAGGCCCTATGAAGGCCCAAGGGTCTCATACGAGATAAATACAGCCGAATAAATGAAACGTGAACAAATCTACGGCTTCAGTCATGCATATGTGAGTCTAATCAGTGTGACCATACAGCGTGGCATGTGACGTCTAACGTCAAACAGTATTCCTTACAATCCGGAAAAGCTGCAAAATTGCGAAGTTCGTGATATTGTGTTTGTCGCCATTAGCGTCTATGTATAATGCAAGATTTTCCGCTTCTGATGCGCTATATCCCATTGCTATTGAGGAGGACATAAAACACAGCAATTTTCTTCTATTTATTGAGGTAAAACATGGCTGCTTGTGACAGCATTTATTGACGTCATATACAGTGATGTTCCGATTGTCACTAGTTACCGACGATCAGTTACTTTACTGATGAGCGACAATAATCGATTTACTTAAAACCGTTCTACGACGTCGTTATAAAATTTTATACCATGCCATATCATGTGTTGTCTGTCTTGTGTACACTGTACATCACTCTGGAATCTCTTGATTTTACCCAGGTTTCTATAGGAAAACATCCTCTTTTAAACATAAAGGCCAAAAACTAGGTACAAGCTAAAACTCTGTTGAAAATTACTACATGAAGTTTATGTAACTGTGTATAACTAAGCGCTTTGCATGAAAGTTACTTCTGGTTCAAGCAATTACCTTATCGAAAAGTTTTCGATTATACCCCTTTCGATTGAACCGATAATCGACTGTGACACATATCAACCGATCTCTATCACTTGTCATATATTACGTGGTATGGCAAACTCGTGCAGTAGCCCCACATCAATCACTGCCACACAGAGTTACCACGTGACCATGATGCGTACCAAAAGTCACGTCATTGGTCAGCTTTGATTTAGCTGCAACTCAACCATTTTGACAGGCCTATATAGCGGTAAATCAAAAGCGGGAATTGATGATTTGAATTATTACTGCAGCTGTTTTCACTGTACTGTATCACTCCGAATTCAGTAGTGCATTAATGCATGCTCATCAGGTTTACTAATACTGATATAGCTCATGACCTCCTTAGGTATGCAATTTATGAATGGAACTTCACTCTTGATCATTATAAAACAAATCAAAGCCTTCAAGGAACTGAGGTGATATCCTAAAACAAAGAGCAATTAAACTGACTTACTAAAAGTAATCAGAGTTGCAGGAAAACTTGTGGAGTTTTTGGCGTCATATGACCTTTGACTTCATCGAGTTCAATGTTGCTTGAACGCTGGATTACAATAACATGCATAGCTGCATGGCTATTTCATCATGTATATCCTGCCGACTTAATTCAACACATGAGCAAGATCTCCTGCGTTGGAGATATGGTATGACCACACTGCTTATAGCGGTTGATATAATTAAATACTGATTTTGATTGAATTATTGTCAGTGATAAAGAAACGACTCTGGATAATGTGTGTTTGTGTTACCACGTTGAACAGCCGCTGTGTAGTAAAACTTACACCAGGAAACAGTTAAACTTGGCAATTCAGTCCCTGCATGTATATACATTGTTTTATTTTCAGATAATGAAAAAATACTTTTAATAATATATATACATGCACTGCACTGTAAACTTTTCAAGGGCTATACTTGTACATGGTATTAAGGCTTGTCTATGTAGTCTGTTTAGGATGTGTTTAAGTTCAACAATATATTTTTGCTACAACACTTCAACAATTTGCTCTCTTTGCAGAGTGATGCGTTTTAAATTTAGATATATTTCTTTATAAAGATAAAAAATCATAGAAAAGAAATGAGTTCATTTTGTTCCTTTTACCAAGGGAGGGCATAGTCTGGGATAGTATTTATAACTTGTATAGCTATAAACTCCGGAAGCAAGATATCTAAATGAATGCCAACATTACTTCCCCACATGTAGTAAGTACTCCTTCTGGCCTTGATTTGATACAATCAATAGATCAACAATTGTCAGCTTTATCTCATGACATAATGTTGTTATTCGAAAACTCAATATATTCCAGGGAAAGACATTAAGAAATATCTTTTCTAGCAATACAGATGTCTTCAAAACGAATACTAGTGATCCTTCTTCCGCCCAGGGAGCTTGAAAACACTCAATACGTTTAAATGCAGTCACGTCATATTTCTATATCTGCTGCCATGTGGCAAGATATTAGATTTTGTTGCATGATCATGGACATTTCGGAAGCAAGAATAAATTCGCCTAAAAGGAAAAAAAATAGTTCGATTTTATACTTGGCGGATGAGAGATTCCTCTTAAAGCAAGTGTATATCTGCTAAACATTGTGTCACTACTGGGACCAGCATCGGAAGTTTAATATCCCATCGATAACAGTTCAATCATTTGATGACCTTTGTCATTAAGCCGTAAATCACTGCAAGTCACATAATATTACCACAGGTCAAACCGTTATGGGCTTATCAGCATGCACAAATGAGATATGCAGGTTCCATTTTGAACCATGACAAAAATCTCTAACGTACCGACAAAATAGTTCAATATGGGACACTTCATTTGAGAAAATGATATCAAATATCAATTTCCATTGTCTATGTGTGTGTTGATGGATTTGCGCTATGTCATAAACTGATAGAAATGTCTGATCATAACTGAATCGTTCGATACCCGGCATCATCTCAAGCAATATCAACATTTATATCAAACTATGCTCTAGTCCCTTGCTCGTGTTTAATGGACAGTCTTAGAAAACAGTTCTGGCATGAAGTGGAAATGTGATATGCAATGGATATTGCATAAAATTGCATATCGGGTATTTTGATTATTGTAATTATTGTAATTCATTCACATTTTTATATTATTAAGATAATTTTGTCTAAGATTGATAATAGCTGATAATTATGTTCATCGGTTTATTGTATTATTTTCAAACGTAGAATTTGTATTGTATGAATATCATTTTAATTACATGCAATATATTTCTTCAATTTTAAAAGAGCAACTTATTTTTTTTACAGCTTATAATCCAATTGAGTTTAAATATTAAATGTTAAACTAATTAGATATTTATCAATAAAATTTAGACCATGTACATCTATCCTTATCCATGTAAATCTACAAGAAGCCCAGATAAAGGTTCCATACACTGAACAGATGAATTCAAAGAAGTTTGATCAACATTCAGGTCAACTTTAATCTCAACATCAAAATCGACATTAAAATTACTAAGACTAAATGTTTAACCTGCTGTTCTCTTACAGAGGGGTCTCTGTAGCCGAGAGGGTAAAGTCGCTGACTTTAATACTCACTCAGCCCCTCCCCGCGTGGGTCATTCGGATTTTCATGTGAGGAAGCCTTCAAGCTGGCTTGCGGTATGCCGGTGGTTCTACCTGAATGTCTCTCGTGCACTCGGGGCTCTTCCTCCACCTGTAATTAGCTGGTCGTTGCTATATGACTGGAATACTGTTGAAGCGACGGTAAACTCAAATAGTCAAATCAAGTCAAGTCTCTTACAGAACCACTGCTATATGTGTGTAAAACATAAAACGCAAAAAAAATATTTTTATTTTTGACTAACATTTCCTATAAGCGGAGACTGCAACCGAGGTGCAATTCCTAGTCTAGTGTTGAACACATTTTAAGTAAAACTTTGTACACGCAAGTCATCTAATGTGAGTTATTTCTCGAAAAGAGAACATTAGCAAAGTAAAGTAAGTCTAATATTTTTCTCTCAAAGCGACTGGATTGAAATGTTCAGAATTGAAATATTTAAAGTCACCATTTTTTTTAAGTAGTATATGTCACTTACTATACATTTAAATTCGTAAGTCTCTTACACCACGTGAATGCTCTTCTTTTAATTTTTCGATCCATTTTGTGACAAAATGATATATGAAAAAGTCTAACAAAAAAGGACGATTTCTTCTCAATTCTCGTCGTTCATAAATGAAAGGCTCATTTCCTACATGACTCAGGCACCCTCGGGTCTGGTGCGTCCTATCTTCGATTCAAGACAATGAACGATTACATTAGCGAGATGCAGAACAAACCATAGTGGTCTGCGTAAATTTTGCGATGTGTAGTCCGTTTGAGGTTAAAAAAGAAGTGCTCAATGAAATACATGTGTCTCATGCTGAAAGAAGCGTGACGGAAAAAAGTTTGACAGACAGACAGACGTACGGACAGGCAGGCCGATAGACAGACATACAGATAGATATAAGACGGAGGAGGATACCTATGTTTCACTTCTGTTTACAGCAGTTGACATAAAAACCGACAAATCTTAAATTTCTTGATTATTATAGAGTTATTTTACCTTATTTCTGACACTTTCCTAAATATTATTAACTAATTTTGATCTTAAAGCATCGAGATTTTTATAGGAAAATGCAGATATTTCTTTCCTTCTCCTACAAACATGGAATACATTTTCACAACAAAAAACACGGGAGGTAATAAACTATGCTCTGCTAAATCTTTCTGTGCACGTGGAATACAACAAGGCTGAGATTCAAGAGTGATAGCATGTGATGCCCAATTTTCTTTATCAGGTAAAAAAAGATCTGAATTAAAGTCCCAGTGCGTTTTAGCTGGGAAAAATATGTTTTTAAAGTTTTGAAATAGCAAAACCTCAAATGATGCTTGATTAATCTCTAAAAGTTTAATGAAGCCCAAAAAATGAAATATTAAATGAGAGAATACGGAAGATCCCGCGGAATCCTTGGTTGTTAAAACAGTGCAGTATAGTAAGAAAATTGGCGGAGCGTGTTCTGAAACACACTGTTCAGTAAAATCACGCATGTACATGGGGGTGTTTCAGCTCATGTACTTTTGCTATAACTTTGATCAATTTTGATACATCGTAGCAGAGGAGATATGAGGAAAATCAACGGACTTATGAAAAAAACACACACAAAAAAAACTTGTATGTTAATTTCATGCTGACGTTGTTTTGAGCTATATATAGAATGAGACAGCCACAACTTGTAATTTTTCTAATAGAATCTTTCCTGTAAATTTGGCATTTCCCAAGGTCTTTCGGGGATGAAATTCACACAGAGGCATATACCTTGTAGGTGCATTCGGATTTAGCTCTTACAACTATAAGATACCTGGACTTTAATCTCTACACATTTTCATTCCCAAGGCAGAACCTCGTGCACCGGTACTGGCTGTTGAGCTTATTGACCTTGCCGCACGTAAATTCAATCATATTTGCTATTATGATTAACATTGAGATCATAAATAAATTTCACGAAATTTGGTTCCAAAGCTGGTACAAAGCATTCAGGAAAAGAACACAAAAATTGGTAAAATATGCATTTATATGCATAGGAATGATCCGTCCGTTCAACCTCCAACGGACTATACCATCGGATATCAAATGTAACTCAATTTGTTAAAATTACTAAATGTATTACCCAATGAGCTATCTTAAAAATATTTCATATGAGAACTAAACAGTCATTAACATCAACCAAATAGTATCTGATCCTCATTAAAGACGACCGAGAGAAATGGGATGAAACATTCTGATATCAGACAGTATGGCTACAAACTTTGTTGAAAATCAATTTAGGATCTTTAATTACATATTTTACTATTTCTACACTAACTTTAACTTAATCATATATATTGAACATAATGAAGTGTTTAACCACGATAATATTAAATATTACAAGATTAATAATCACGTCCTAGTAGGGAAATATTTTTTTTTACTTCTTTAATCGCATAGAAAAAAAAAGCCAAAAAAAAAACTTATTAAAATACACCTCCTCTGTATACTTAACAACATGCCTTACTTGGTGAAATTGTTAAGTTTCGTCTATCAGAATATCGTGTGCTTGTCATATTGAAATTGTTAATTGACAACGTATCTTTTAAATATCCACTTCTGTGATAAAGGAAGGCGCTAACACAAATCAGTTTTATTTTCTTGTTACGACATATTAAAATTGTGACAGTATGTAGATTCTCTTCTTTAGGAACGGAGACCGAATGGGATTTTATGATTTAACTTTCAACTCTTTTGTTTTGACAACGATGATACCGAAAGTAATGTTAAAAGTCTCGTCAGCACTGATGTTGGTGTTCGTATGGTCCTAAAATCACCCATTCGAAGCCCATCTATCCGATCAGGAGACAAAATATCTGTTCACATATGTCGAGCCGACCAAGAATCACAAAAGTGTATAGATTTCATGATTTTGTACTTGAGTAATAAATCACATAAGTCATGCGGATCCAGGCGGGGGACAGGGTTATTGCCATGATTCCTAATGACTATTTTACTAAGACTTGACTTGACTATTTGCGTTTACCGTCGCTTCGACAGTATTTTAGTCATATAGCGACGCCCAGCTAATTACAGGTGGAAGAAGACCCCGAATGCACGGAGGCATCCGGGTAGAACCACCGACCTACCGCAAGCCAGATGGAAGGCTTCCTCACATGAAAATCCGAATGACCCTGTCAGGATTCGAGCCCACGCGGTGAGGGACTGAGTGAGTGCTAAAGTCAGCGACTTTACCCTCTCGGCCACGGAGGCCCCTCATTTTACTAAGAGCAAAGAAGAAAGGACCCCACCCCGCCCCTGACGTACGACGAATTGCAGAATGTTCAGTTCGCTATGCTTGGTAATTTCATAGTTGGCCAACATATCTTTGTTGCATCTTCTCCCACCCACCCCCGGAGGTAAATGTAAGTACAATACTTTAATTTACAAAGGACACAAGGCTTATGTAATTCAGAATTCTTTTCTTGTTATCTGATATTTAAGGAGACAGAAAAGGAACTTTCTCTTTGTGAAGTCTAGGCTGTAAATCCGAGAGCAATCTTTGAAGGTGAAAGTCAGTGTTATGTCTAGGCTGTATAACCGAGAGCAATCGTTGGAAGTGAAAGTCATTGTTGTTTAGTTTAACATGGAGTTTGTGTGACAGGGCATCAACAAGGACGACCATCTCCAATACAATATACATCAATAAATTATTTCAGTTTAGCAAGGACTAGCAAACAAAGATGACAAGGGTGCTAAAGTACTCCTATGTTGCCTACTTGGGTACCATTTTATTTGATGGCCATATGCTTAATCTAATATTTGACCTGCCATAACCCCAGCCCAATCAAAATTGACCCTTAATAAACTTTCACCCATTATAGACCAGTTTCGCGAATGACTTTTACACATGTGAGCATAGTTAATAGGTTCTTCCTTTAAGATGTATGCAACATAACTTTCATATAAATATTAGATATGAAATATTTTCACTTTTTGAAACATTAAAGCTTCAAAGCTTTAGCAAAACGTCGTGCATATGAATTATTATTTAGGCATTTTAATTGGATCCGTGGCGTGGCAGAGACAGCACGGCGATTGCAGGGATCATTTGACCAATGAAACGTCGAGGAAATTGAATGATAGCTTCGTTCTACCACGTAGAGGTGACATCACGCTCCTCGCCTAAGTGTAGCGTTTTATCTTGCGAGAACTTTCTTTTATAAAATTCAACGAAGAGTATTTAAAATATTTTGCGTGAATTCATTGGTCAGCAAGTAGCTGATTAGTATTTATTGGAAACGAAATTTTGCCTGCTGAAAATCCCACGGTGTATACAGAAGTGACGGAATATATACCGTGGGTTTTCGACGATGAAAGTGTACAAGGATCTAGAATTCTGCGTGGTTGCCCTATGTAAAGAAGCTGTATTATAATGTATTCATTATTATGCATCTGTCCTCTTTCTTTCATTTATATGCACTTAAATTAAATCAGTAAATTTACTACATGTATTGTGAATGTAGTTGTTGCTAATAAGATCCCCAACCCCTATCAAAAAATTACTCGAACTTTGTATTGTATCTAATGTTGATTATGTATTATGTGTTAAATATACTACATTTACAGATTATTTTACTAATGGCCGGACAGATTTGAAGAGGAAAATATGATATATCTAAATACTACATATTTATGTATATTTACCTGGGTGTAATAAAAAAATGTTGTTTTAAAATGCTGTTAGTGCCCGCAGCTAAATGTAATTGGGCAAGAAAAACGTGCTTCATAAATAGTCATAACGCTCCGAGCGTTTCCGAATGCGCCCAGATTGTTTCCGACTATGTTAGGTAATCATCGTGTGTAGTCGTCAGTTAGAAAGTCGGCAGTTTATTTTCAATTTTTCGTTATGTTCATATAACTTTGTCTGTTTCATTCTTTCGGCTTTTCTGGGAAATATAAATGTTACACGCTATATTCTTATACACAGTTTCAACATGCAACTTTCTGTGAAGATTGGTAGGGATACATGCAGTACCGAATACATCTTTAGAGTGCTTTGGACTTCAGTGATGCTTAATATAATAGGTATACGTCAATTATGTTGCCTCATAGTTATATATGTAAGTGTGTGTTCAGTATAGAAATGGCATTGTACGTTCTTGAACAAGATGTGTTCGAAAAACACAATGCCCCAACCTGAGCAGGTCAGTTGTCAAAAACAAGAGGCCCATGATGGCCCTAAATCGCTCACCTGAGATAAATAGGTTGACCCAAGGAACATCTGTACCAATTTATTTTAAAATCTGGCCAGTAGTTTTGAAGAAGATGATTTTTAAAGTTTTCATATTTTTTTTATTTTTGTTGCCATGGCAACCAGAGTTCTATATGGATCAAGTTTATTTTAGGAACTTTTTTGAAGGTTGACTCAAGGATCATCCCTGCCAAGTCTAATCAAATTCTGTCCAGGGGTTTCAGAGGAGATGTTGTTTAAAGGTTTCTCTATATACATATAAGGCAAATAAGCCCCGCCCCTGGCGGCCATGTTTTTTTACGGATCGGAATAATTTTAGCAACTTTGGTAGAGGTTGACCCAAGGAACATCTGTACCAAATTATTTTGAAATCTGCCCAGTAGTTTTGAAGGAGATGATTTTTAAAGTTTTCAAATTATTTTTCTTTTTGTAGCCATGGCAACCAGAGTTCTTCATGGATCAACTATATTTTAGCAACTTTTGTAGAGCCTCACCCAAAATTTGTCCAGCGGTTTCAGAGGAGATGTCGTTTAAAGCAAATTGTTGACGACGGACGACGCACGACGACGGACGACGGACGAAGGGCGATCACAAAAGCTCACCTTGAGCACTTTGTGCTCAGGTGAGCTAAAAATGATGTCAGTAGAAAGCAATTCATGAGTGGAGTAAGACGGACGGTCAGATGGACGGACAGACGGTCAGACGGACGTTGCGATTACTATAAGCCCACCTTTTGGGGCATAAAAAAATAAAAAAGGGGAGATCATTCCAAACCTTGGCCAGATATAGTTATGGTTCGTAGTCGATGCACTTCTAGTCACATTCTATTCATGTATGAAGTTTCAAGTCAATACCTTGTATATTGTTTTCAAGTAATGGCCAATGTTTAAGTTGCTGACAAACTAACTAACAAACAGACAGGGCAAAAACAATATGCCCCCGATCACAGTTCACGGGGGCATAAAAATGGAACACTTTAAAGGGTATTATTGTGAAAGTTTCATTTCGTACAAACGACGTGTTATAATGTACATCTGAGGAAAATGTATGTATACGCAGTTGAGACGGGATCTACGGATATGCTTGAAGTAACAAAATGACATAGCAAACCAATCAGCAAAACACAATGATTGCAGAGACAGGTTGTCAATATGGTGTCGTCTTATTAACCAGCGCTGCATGCAGTCACAAAGTCCATTTCCCGCAAACAAGAGTTTAGACACTACCGAGAAAACCTGTAAACCTAGAGCAATCCTCATATAAGGTGAAAGGAGGAGATATCCGCCAGTTTATTTCTTGTTCTAATTGAGGTTTCACACTGCTTGTGCTTATCATATTTAAATAAATGCTAATTACATTATACAAATCTTAAAATTGTTAGTAATACTTGAAAATTTCACTTTTAACGATCCAGTTTCGGTTTACTATAATAACTTTAAAGGTTCAAAGTTTTGAGCTGATTTGCGCATGTAACAATTATTTATATGTTAATTCTATATTTTGACTCATGGTGTACATTTGAGCTTGAAAACGTTCGGTTAACTTTTTATGAAATTTGAAAAAAATACAACAATGAAAGAATTGTTGCAAACAAGAATGTTCTGCTGGCATTGTGAAACCTCAGTTAGAAAAAGAAATGTACTGGCGGATATCCCCTGTTGTACTGTTTCACTTGAGGTTTGTGTTACAGAACAGCAACAAGGATGTTCCAGTCGAACAATGACCAGCTCCATCCCATCACGTGTCTCTTACTTCATTCCATTATTCAGTCTGTAATCCTGATATAAATACCCCTATTAATCAATAATATCTCGTGGCGCTTGTAGTCTCAAATATTACTCAAAGCCCTATCTACAATTCTCCCCAGATGAAATTATTCAGTCTGAGTTTACCCTTAACTTGAATGTAATGTTGCACGTACAAATGTATTAACAAATAAGCTAATATTTCACTAAACGTTTATAGACCGTATGCAAATTATCTCAAATAAATGAACGTAGATAACAAAATATTATAAAAGAGACAATTAATTTAGAGCAAGATATCAGAGGCAGCGACACAGGTTATATTCATGTTTGGAGTTTGGAAACCATTATTATCTCTGATAATCAATCTCTCTTTCAGTCTCTCTCCCTTCCTAAGGCAGGACTGAGTTTTTTTTTTTTTTTTGGTTTTTTTCTTGTCAGGCGAATAGTGCGAGTATACTCTGTATTTAAGTTACACAAATGACGCAAAAGAAATGATATAACATGTTTTATTGAAGTAAACGCATTGTAATTTTGAATTAAATTCACTTTATTCAATGCTTGCTGTATAATATTTCCCCATATAAAACAGCGTATGCCATTATTTTTGTTGCTATTAAATATGCTCGCTTTATTTAATGTTCACTTTGGTTAACAGTGAGAGGATCGGCTTTTTTAAAACCCAGCTTTAATTTAGCTATATTCCCATTCTAGGTGTTTTACACTGAATCCGCGTTGGTAAATTTTTGGAAGGTCGTTCCACAACCCTAGCATCTTAGAATAAAGTAACTCAGAAAACCTGTCTTCTGTTATGGAGATCCAGCTAGGGAACACAATAATATTTACGTAAGGTGATAAAATGGGCATCGCAAAATTTCTAGAAAAGCCTTTTGAGACTAAAATTGCTGCCGTTGTTGATGGTGTATCAAAGGGATTGTCAGAAAAAATAACTGATCTATAAAAGGAAATCCACCATCTTGATGTCGAGAACAAAATTAGAGTATTGTCAATTTCGTGGTAGCGTCTGAAGATATTGTCGAAAGTGCATGAGAATCTTTGGCATCGGAGAAGACAGGCGAGAGTTCTATTGATATGTTGCTCAGCATTGCTGATGTTATTGAAGCTGACGCTGGACTGGCTGAGATCGACAGATCTCATTAAAATCATAGTGAAGTTTTTGTCTTATAGTGCAAGACTAAAGTTATTCATGATGGTGTGATGATTTATGTAATTAAATAAGCATTATTTTAAACGCAGGCATAACTTAGAAATAGGAATTTGGATCGGACTTACACTTAGTAGTATTAAACATGTTTCGTTTCAGTCTTTACTCAAGCTCAGTCTGGTTTCTTATCAGGTGGTTCTGCTGTATCCCAGCTATTTTTTCTCAGTAATACATTCAGTAACGCTATAGATGATGTTTGAGAAATTAGATTAATTTTCTTTGATAACAGCAAGCGTTTGACGAAGTCCGGCATAGATGTCTTATTGCATAATTAAAGGATGCTGGAATCGCTGATAATCTTCTTTCTTGGTTTGGTAATTATCTAATAGGAGACAACCTGTAGATATTTTGGCACAGCTTCAAGTTGGTTAATTTAATGCTGGTGTACTTCAAGGTTCAATCCTCGGCCCAATAATTTTTCTAATATATCTAATATCTAAAACAATGTAGTAAATAATATTAAATTTTAATCCATTCATTACTTATTATAATCATGGTCCTTCAAAAGCTTAAAAATACTTTAAAAATACATATGCTGGCATCCATTGACTTAGAGCTCTTTTTCCTAAAGTCTTATAAGAAATAAATTTGCTATGAAATACCCATGATCACTTGATGGACCATGGTCACAATTTTATTGATGGGAATACCATGCATATTTGCTGATTATACAAATTTTATGACATTTCTGATAATCCCCATGAGTCAGCTATATCACTCTAAAGAGAAACTGATAAATATTTATTAAATGAGCCGAAACAGGGCTAATTAATTTTAATCTTTCTAAATCTGTATCACTTATAACTATTTGAAGCAAAATCATCAACACACCTTTTTTATATTTAGCTGGGAAAAATCCATAAACGCCTCGGTCTTATTCTCTCAAATGACCTTTGCTGGCATTCACGTATTAATCATATTACAGTAAAGGCGTGGAAAATATGTTGCGTAAGTTAAAAATTCATGTAGACAGAAATTTCCTTCAAATACATGTGCTTTTTTATCAGGCATAATTTAGAACACGCTGACTTTGTTTGGGGTAACGTTCGAACGTTCAAGCCTACTATCACCAAGGTTCAAGACACCTTCACCGTCCCCGGTGGCTGAGTGGTTCGAGCGTCCGCCTCGGAAACGGGAGATCGTGGGTTCGATCCCCGACCGCGAAATAACAAAGTGCTTTGGCGCTCAGCATATAAGGGTAGTTGCAGGACTTGATGTCCCGATGTCAGGATAATGTGCCCTGACACTTCTTTTGACTTTTCTCTGACATTTAACAGTGAAATCACTACAGCATTATGCATGTATGTAAGACACAATGGCTAGAATCATATGCATAATTGAACCATAAGTCCCCTACTGATCGTGTATATTTTGATTATTTCCATTACCATAGCAACCAGTATTTTTATCCAAGAAAAATATCAAAGTTAGATGCATTAATCTCCATATTGCCTTTATATACCAAGTTTCACTGAGCTAGCCTCTAATTATTTTTTAAGTAATCACTGCATCATCCCAGTTTCTGGACAGGCGGACGGAGGGCAAACCAATGCACAATCAGGGCTTATGACACTTGACCTCTTAGTGTGACCATGAACTTTCAGCTATGAACCCGGGTATTGTACACAACACAATGTATCATTACGGTGCACATTTGTGCAAAAAAAAATCAAAATCTATTGAGGAGTGACAAAGATATGAAGCGGACACACACAAAAAAAACCTTCAACTCTAAATGTGACCTTGACCTTGGAGCTACAGACCTGGGATTGCTCGACATATTGCTTCATGATGGTGAACATTTTCGACTGTAATTCAAAAAGCAATCAAGAAATGTCAGAGTTATAGAAAAGATACAAACAAGGCCCCATTTTTGACCTTTGAACTCATAGTTTGACCTTGTCTTTGGAGCTATAGACCTGCAGAATGCGTGCAAAACACTGACTTATGGTGGTAAGCATTTCTGCCAAGTAATTTCAAAATTCATCAAGGAATGTCAGAGTTATACAGAAGATACAAAAAAAGACCCCATTTTTGACTTTTGAACTGTAAATGTGATCCTGACCTTGTCCTAACAGATCTGGGGATTGCACGCGACACATCGTCTCATGTGGGGAATATTTCTGCCAAGACATTTCAAAATCCATCAAGGAATGTAAAGTAATGGAGCGGAAACGAAATATATACCATATATTTTACCTTTAAACTCTAAGTGTGACCTTGACCTTGAAGCCACAGACCTGGAGATTGCTCGAGACACATCGTCTCATGACGGTAAACATTTCTACTGAGTAATTTCAAAATTCATCAGGAATGCGAAAACGACAAATAGATCCCATTTTTGACCTTTGAACTATAAGTGTGACCTTGACCTTGAAGCTAAAGACCTGGAGATTGCCGCGACACATCGTCTCATGATGTTTAACATTTCTGCCGAGAAATTTCCAAATGGACCGGAAACGAAAAATAGACCCCATTTTTGACCTTTGAACTCTATTTATGGCCTTGACCTTGAATCTACAGACCTGGTGATTGCGCGCGACATGATCTTATGATGGTGGACATTTCTGCCAAGTAATTTCAAAATCCATCCAGGAATGTCAGAGTTATATAGCGGAAACGAAATCTGGACGAACAGACGGACGGACGGTTCAATTACTATATGCCCACACTCGGGGGCATACAAATCATGACACCTTCATGACCTTAATACACAGCTTCTCACTGATTATAGCCTTTTCAACCAACATCTTTATGCAAAAGGTCTCGTTCACAACCCTTCTGTAGATGTGAAACTGAATACCACTTCTTACTACACCTAACCACGAGAAACTTTATTCAATTTCCTAATCAATTTTAATTTTCACGCAAATACGTTACTATATGGCGGCCCTTCTTTATCAGATGAAGACAACACATTGATATTTGCGTCTATACAATGATTTATTGCAGTATTCCTTTTTTGATGCAGGTATATAATCACATATTTTACCTTGATTCTTGAACAATAATTGATAACAACTCACAGTGGATAACACAGGGTTACTAATGCTTCACTCGGTAGTTTTAGATTCTGCCTCTGTTTCACTAACATCCTCAATACTCTTTCACTTATGAGGATTTTATTAGTCTACTAAAATCTATGTGACTAAAAGAACAAACTGATTTTTGTATCGGATTTGGCACCGTTACGAATAAATCTAAAAATAGTAACATTTCTTGGGAACACGTTATAGTGGGTTCTTCGTTTGATTAAAGAAAATAATAAACTATGGCTTTCTTCGCAACCACGTGAAAAGAGAGTTACAAAGCAACGAAATCGGTTTTGTGTCCCCATTTCAACTTCACGCGTTCTGTTATTTATTTTTTGAGAGTTATCAAATTGATCTTTTGTGGTGTGTGGCGTTTTTTTTAGCGTGAAAAGCATTATATATGGTACTAGGTTAAGATTACTTCATAGATGTGTGCAGGTCTAAGTAGGGCTCTTGGCATCATTCGCACTCGATTCAATGTTAATATTGTCACACCAAACACCGGGCAACAGACTACAAAGCCCAAGTCTAACCTGTGCATTTTGTTAGTACAATATTATGACTTAAATATGGGATCTAGCTCTCATGTTTTTTGTTTGTTTGTTTTGAAAGGGGAAAGAAGTTTTATACGCTTTAGGTAGCCTTTGCTTAAATCCCCATGATATAATATCTATATACTCAAAATTCTGTGGTTATTAATTACTCTTATGCTGCATTTGTGCATATTTTGTAAACTTTATTTTACATTTACTTTCACGCCTATTGAAAACGATGGTTGATCACCTAGATCTATAGGCCCAGTTGTATTTATTTAAATCAAAATCGTTTCATTTGTATACCAATGCCCATGCTAACTTTGGGGCCGCCGTGACCGAGCGGTTACAGTCGTGGACTACAAATCTCTCAGCCCCTCACCGCTGTGGGCTCGAATCCCGGTAGGGACTTCGGATTTTTCATGTGAGGAAGCCTTCCAGCTGGCTTGCGTTAGGTCGGTGGTTCTACCCGGGTACCTCTGTGTACCCGGGGTCTTCCTCCACCTGTAATTAGCTGGACGTCGCTATATGATTGAAATACTATCGCAGCGACAATAAACCCCAATACATACCGGTACAACAATACAACTACAACCATGACTAACTTTGTGTCCTTTGTGTCGAGTCCTTCCTCTATAACAGTGCAATCTTCTTACCATTGGTATAGGTGTTCTTGTTATGACTTCAATATTTAGATTGATATGATTATCATTGTGTTGAATATCTTCATCAATTTTATCCCCCATCAACTCTGATACGTCAATGAAAATCATGTCGCCCCTAAAGAGATTATAATAGATTCTAAATAACTATATCCTTATTGATTTTCCCTCCGTACATCAACATTGCTTGCATATTCTTTCAATTCACTAAACTGAAATTGTATACTCTTAAGTGTGTTTTTTTTTTATTTTTTTCAATACGGTATTCCCCCTTTCCAGCATTTTGCCATTCGACTTTACCACTTAATGGAATGTTGAATTCATCAATCATTTCTGATGTTCTCATCTTCAGCTTTATTTTTACATTTCCTCTGGAGATCATTAATCACTATCTTAATTCATTTCAAATATTAAAACTATGATTTCGTTACAGAAATTATGGTGTTCCATGTTTGTAGAGGATAGTTTTGCAATGTACCGACAAACATTTTCCTGATTTTTGTATTGTGTACCGACAAATAAATCACGTGTTTTCATAATATGACTTGTATGAGTTTGTCACGATAGGTAATCATCCATTTATTATTGAAAAACCTACAGATATTTGACGAGAGAATATTGCAAAGAAAGTGTGTTTGTTAAGATGCGAGTTTGCCGCACTGTAACTGTAATGCTGGAGTAAACGTAGGTTTTGGAGAACGATTTTATTACAAAAACAGTGACCCGCATTTTCTTTTTGTCAAACGATAGTGTATTCATATACTTTTCAAAACATTTACATTCACTGTTTCAATTCAATCTTGTCTTGTAAAAATATTGCAATTGAAAATGTTGATATGAATTTGATTTTGACCCTCTGGTCCTATCAATTGAAAGACAATTATCAAAAAAGAAAAAAAAGAGAAAAAAAAAGAACCAAAATAGAGGGAAAATGGATAATAAATTCGTGACTTTTTAACATTTTAAAACAAAATAATTATTTTAAAGGAATGGAAAGTTTCTGATGACCTCGCCATTAACTATACAGATTACTTAGGTAACCTACAGTCACACAAGCCCTGTAAGAGATCAGCATAATTTGTCAAATTGTTGAAATGGTATTTCAATTCAGACTTTCATGTTTTTTAAGAGCATAACTTAATATTTCCCTGTGGCCGAGAGGGTGGCCTTGTGTATGGGTGTGGTATCATGTCTACGGCGTGTTACTGCAGTGTGGCAGCATTCCATCTGTCTCAGGTAGACAGTTTCCATATGACTTTAATTTTGTCTGTGGAACGTTAAACGACCCTCAAAATTAACAAACATATCACTCATATGAAATACTGGTCTTTAAATTAATACCGATTCATTCAAATCATCCTGTAAAGAAATAAAATGGTGAAAATTAAAATCTCAACCTCTCTTCAACTTGATAAGAAGGATTTTTTTTAAAGCCAAATCGTATTTAGAAACGTGAATAAAAGTAGCATTTTACTAGGACCGTCCTAAGAGGATTTCTTTGAATATTTACGACTTAAGTGGTGTCGCGATTCCTCGAGGTCGGAGGGGAGCGGCAAACAAAACTCGAAAAATCGCATTTTCGAGGATTCATCAATATGTCGAGATGTTCTGTTGACATTTACGTTGTTTTCATTAAATTATTGTGTAATGTTTTGCCTTTTAACCGTGTTTACAACGAAAATCCTGGTAATTAGAATGGGGTACGCCGTTGGGCGGACGAATGGGCGTCATACATATCGTTTTCGTCATATAAATTCAGAAAGGAGTGAGATATTATGATCATATTCAGTAGAAAGATACCTTATTGAAAGAGGAAGATTAAGAAATGATTTTCAGGGCAATAGGGTCAATGTCAGTGCTACTAAAAATAGTTTAATCCAACATGTCGTTTCGTCGAATGCCTACTGTTACAATTGATATGCAGTTTTTCATACTTGATATGAGAAAAAAATATTTTCAGTAACAGTGACCTTGACCCTATAACCTGAAAATGAATCTCAATTTTCCTCTTCTCATAAGCTATCTACTTACAAAATCTGATCAGCATACCTCTCTCCTAAAATAAATTATTTGACGGAAAAGAAAAATATATTTTAGTAACAGTGACCTTGACCCTACAAAATGAACACCAGTCTCTCTTCCCTTAAGGCATCTACCTACTAAGGAAAAAACTAGCTCAATTCTAACAGGGGATATTCTACGAATACATGTTTGACGCCTGCCCGCCTATCCCCTTCTTATAACCAGGAATATCGTTGAACAGTGTGGGGAAGCATTTTCAGAACGTCAATTTTTGAAGCACAAATGCGAACGTACACACCGGAAAAGCAGAAAATCCTGTACGAATCGGGGAAGTTTTTCTAATATTTCAACAATATTATCACACTCATAAATTTAAGACCTTGCTTACCAACCGCACCAGTTCATACGCTTTCCGAAGATGTAAGCATTGTCTCTCGGCACCTTTTAGTTTTCGAGAACATTCAAACAATATTTTCCAAACACGGCATGTAAACGTAAACACTTAAGACTTAATTCTAATAAACGATCAAAAGTACCATGCCTATACGTTACAACAGTTTTGAATAAGTCTTGAGGGTGTCAAATGCGCTTTTACTATTCCTAGATACTTCCGAATGTTTAAATATTATGATGCAATGCAGAACGAATGCGAGCAGTAGGCATGGGATTTCAAACCAGTTTCATGGATAAGTCCTTCAGGGATTTAACGGGCGGATGCAAGATATTAGCAAATTAACTGGCTAGTATTTCTATCTTAAAGCGTGACATATAGCCTATTCACCTAAAATATAGGCTCTGCCATTTTTTTGGATAACAAATTGGTCTACATTCTAAAACATTTTGTGTACAGTGGCGCTCCCGAGGACGGAATAGGAGCCACTACATGTATATAACTATTACTTTGACACCTAAAACAGGGATTTTACAGAGATAAATATCGAGGAGGCAGTGTTCCACCTCTCAAAGTTTGACACAACTTTATATTTACAATATTTTATCTATCATGCGAATCTTTAACATTGCTTCACCATTAGTTCCAGATTGGTTTTGAATTCACTGCATAGCAATGGATGCAGTTGTTAAAAATCTGGGAGCTTTTTTAGACTCTAGATTAGACTTAGAAGATCACGTAAACTCAGTTGTCGATCTTGTTATGCTCAACTTCGCCGAATTAGCCACATCAGACAGTATCTTACCACTGACGCAACAAAATCGCTTGTTAACAGTCTTGTTACATCTCGATTGGACTACTGTAATTCTCTGTTATATGGATTACCAAAAAACACTCTCCAAAAGCTACAGACTGTCCAAAACACAGCGGCTAGGATTATTACAAAAACCCCACGTTTCAGTCATATAACCCCCATCCTTAAAGAGCTGCATTGGTTGCCTGTAGAAGCCAGAATACAGTTTAAGATATTAACTCTTACGTTCAAGGCACTACATGGTCAATCACCGGAGTATATTCAATTAATGTTAGAAATTTACAGACCCAGCCGTGTACTTAGATCCAAAGACGTTTCAGTGACACTAGTCCAACCTAGAACCAAAACAGCGAAATATGGGGACAGATACTTTACTCTTAGTGCTCAAAAACTCTGGAACTCGTTGCCGGTATTAATACGCCAGTCCAGCAGTTTCGTCTCATTTAAGAAACTCTTAAAAAACATACTTCTTTGGTCGATTCTATAGCGATCATTAAAATGGAAAATTACTCGATTACTGTACTTTTAATAACTGTGGATTTTAAACATTTTAATGTTGGTTTTCTACACGTTTATTTAATGATATTTTCCCAGTTTGCTTCTTAAATTTTATCAGGGAGCCTTTATTTTACTTTAATACTATCTGATATTATGACACTGTTGTAACTTATATTTTAAAACACTCTACGCATGATATTCTTACCTTATTTTAGGTGTATTTAGTTTCAGTGGATGGTTTCATTGCATGTATTTTACATCTCCTAATTTCTTTTTTGTGTTTAAACAGATTGTAAAGCACTTTTGAACGTATAACATATATGAAAAAAGTGCTATATTAATGTGATGTAATAATAATAATAATGCAGAGTAGTTTAACGGAGACGCACGTCTTGGCTTTCTAACACACGCTTTCGTTACTCCGTACAGTTATGCGAAAAAGTGCAATTTTTGATTAGTTCAATTGTCAATACGTCATTTTTATTTTGGTATAGTTTTGTTCTGTAGATTTTAGATATGTCCTTACATACTATGTATGTTATTGTTTTTGATATGATAAGTTAATCATTCATGGCGAATTCATCAGTATCTATCATTTACGACAACAGTAATGTTCATCGTATTTTTACGTATCACGTGACTTTTCCCGCGAACAAGCTGAATGATATCCCAGTGAACTGAAAACGTCAGAGCTGCAATAGTTTGATTAAAATTCATTTCTCTAACCTGACTGCATTTCTTCAAACTATGCGTATATATCAACGAATCTAGCTATTCATATGATAATTTAGTCAATTACCAACACATCTATACACAAGAAGCAGATATCTGAAATTAGTTCTGTGGATTTAATTACTTTGCTCTAAATGTATTATTGATTAAAGCTTGAATTGGAATAGTTTTAATATAGTTTATTTCGATGTCATAAATACTGTAGCGTTATTATTTAATCCATAAATCTGATTTTTGCAAAAAATGCATTCTGAAAGAACAAAAAAAGTTTAATACTTTTAGACCCGAAGGAACACGGCTGTTTGGTTCCATTTCATGAATTTTATTTTCATTTTTTTAAGTCACCACAAAAACTAAAATAATAACCATTTAACGTATAGACACATTTTGACTCATTCCCAAAAACGGTGCTTACCCTAAAAGGCTGTTTCATCCGGGCCTCCTCTGTTTGATCACATAATATTGAAACTCAGATTCTATGCAATGTTTACGGCAAATAAAAATCCATTGTTTCATTAGGAAGGACAAAGTGGTCCCATGAGAAATCCCATATACATTAAATATGAACCAAATAAACCCTATGAAGTTCTGTAAAGGAATGTTCATCAAAACTTTAATTTGTACATGCGTTTTCATGAGGTCAATACAATAAAATAATACGAGCTATTTTGATTCTATGAATTTTCCCATAATTGCACCGATCCACTGGAATATAAATATATTTTCTGATTGAAAATAACATGCATTTTTATGATTTACCGTCGCCGGTGGCCGAGTGCTTAGAACTGTAGCTGCCTTGCTTGGCACTCAGCATTTAGGGGTAGTTCCAAGACTGGTTGACCAAGTGACTGAGTGTGGTATCATGCCATGCTTGCGGCGTGATACTGCAGTGTGACAGCAATATATTTGTCTCAAGTAGGCATAGTCTGACTGAAATACTGTCGGTCGGACGTTAAACCCAACAAACAAAAGTTGTTTTTTTATAATTAAGAAACAACAAAATCATGTGTTATCTACAACCGTCTAGACAACATTTAGATGGCGATGCTGCTCAGAAAAAAAGCGAGCTCGGATAAACAGAGAATAGTATCCTTTTTCTTTATTCAGACTTTTTCTCTAGGCATTATCATGTAATCTTGTATGAGGCACAGAGTTCTGAAAATCGATTTGTAACATATTTCATAACTGATATCCCTATTATCAGATATTTATAGTACGAATTGTGATCCATATATATCATAAAGAGTGATGACAATGGCAAAATAATATATAGCCTTTTTCCAAACGACGAGTTTTAGATTCAGCTGAAAACATCCCTGATGGCGACAATCTTGGTGTCCAAATAATACTAAATAAATCTGATCGGTCACGTCAGCATTGCGAGCTGGTTTACACTTAATTTATGTGCAGTCTTCCAGCTTCATTACGCGTTTCAAATAACGTCTGGGATGCTGCAAATTGAAATTTATAAGATATGTTCTGCAATTTGTATTGGGGTTCTTAGAGTTTAGCTTAAAACGAATGAAAGAAATGTATTGTCTGTATGTCGTCTGCGTGGGGGGGGGGGGGGGGGAGAAGAGAGAGACAGAGAGAGACAGAAAGAAAGAGAAGGGGTGGTGCACGGGTCGATAGACTAGGTTTGCTAGACAGGAGCTTCCCTTCTTATTAATAACATTTAAAGAGGCGGCTGCAATATTCGTGATATAATTAGTCTGTAGCGTATCTCGAGAACATGTTGTTGATGAGGTTTGATATCTAAGATGATCCCTCTTCCCCGTGATATGATGACATATTTCTTATGTAATTGAAGGAAAGAAGACGAAAAAAAAAAAAATAACGGACGTGTTGCCAACATACTGGCGTAACATTCATAAGAAAAAGAATGAAGTAAACCAAATCGCAAACAGTTACATGTGCAATATATTGTCAGCTTTTTTCAACCATCAATACCATAAGAGTGTTCTTTGGAACGCATGTGTCACCTGCTGATTCGCCACGGAAAAAAATGTGACGGACAGACAGACGGACAGACAGACGACGGAAAAGTGAACCCTATGTGTCATCTCTGCTTACAGAAGGTGACACAAAACATATACACAAAAACATATCAAACGCCCAAGTTTGAAATTGGCTGATATCGGACCAACATGTCAAGAATTATAATGCTTGTTTTTATTGAATTTCCAGAAAAAAATGCTCTCTAGTCTCTAGCATCTTCATGTATTAAGCAGTCGTGATTGTTGATTAAATTTAGAGGTTATACATATGCCAGCAATTGCTCGCGCAAGTTCGATTAAGGCTTATGTCTGGATCAAAACAGATTACCGGAGTAATCAGAAGGATGCAAGGACTGCTATTTGTGCACCCTAGCTTCTTTATTCAGTTAGCAATCATAATAAGGCTATGTCATATGTCCTCTTGACTGATACCGGAAACAGGAGGTTAGGTTTCGATGTATGTATTTATACCTTGCGGTCAAGGATTACCAACGAAAATTCAGTGGAATCCTGATTTGTGCTGAACAGACAGCAGCCAGATGGGACAGTGGTTGGATTTAAGGGAGTCTGGGTGCGATACCCTAGCTCTTCGCTTAGCCATGCAATATTGTTAAGTGCCATGCAAGGGTGTATTTGGTACTAATTTTATACGCCTGACGCGGTCAAAGGAGAAGGATTTCCATTACGATAGTTAAACTTTGTAATTCATGAAGAATGACCACTGTCAAAGGACATAACTGACATTCACAAACATTACATTACTACACTGATCATACGGACATAATATTTTTAATATTTTTATGCAGGATAATATTGGTCAGTGTCAAGGGGCCAAAGCCTTTTTACTAAATCCAATTGGTGCCCCTCAGCAATGCAATAAATTGTTAATACTAGTACCGATATTTATCACGACTAGTTAAAAATGGCTGTTATCTGATGAATGTACGATTTAACATGAGATGTGTACAACCAATGGGTTATGTGAATTATAGCAGAAGTTAACATACAAATGTTTTAAAATGGTTTATGGTTTGGAAATGCATGCATGTCGAATTAAGTCTCATAACTAAAATCCGTCAGTGTTTCTGTCAGTAGGTCGGGGACCAAGAATAACAGGTTGCATTCACAGATCAATACTTCCGCTGTGCTCTGCAATGACGAGAATCCCGTAAACCAAAGACAGTTGTCTTTTGGAACTGCTATCATGACTGATCATTACATTATAGTTTTTAATCAAGGCATTATAGCTTGACAAAAGATAAGGAAATCACGCAAAATGCTTTAATCTTTGAGTTTGTCCCTCCATGTTAATGTTTATATGTTATCGAATATTTAAACATGAAGTATCCGCATTCATTAAACAGAACATATTTGGTTTTGGCTTTCGGCCATAGCAAATAACAACCCGGATTAATATGTTACCCTCAAAACTCAAAGTCACATATAAATATTACCCACTCTACCCTAGGTGTAACGCCACCATTGACTACGTGTGTAACGACACTGGTGTATAAATAAACGCCGAATTCTGCAGTAAAAATCCCTACCATATAAGGTAATATTAATCAGGTTATATATTATCAGGTTATTATATCAGGTTATTAAATGATCCATCTGTTAGACCAGTAACTGCTAAGGTAATTATAATTTCAAATTATAATATTCATTTCAATTGGGCCATAAATAATAACCTTCTCAAATTACATGTATGGTGGTTTTGCTCAGTCACACGAGATACATTCAGTCAAGTCTTGTCAAAGTTAGATTTAAAGAGTTTCCACCTGTGCCCTGACGCAGGAGCTTTATATCAGCGGATATACCATTCGGAACACCTCGCCCATTTCTTCAAAATAACATTTAACGGGTTAGGCCGGGGATTGCCGAGTTGATACGATTACGGATACACATCCTTGCATAAATTGTCTCATGTTGAATTTATACAATATACAGACGTCACGTATGAAAAGGTCACAGCGTGTAAAATAAAGAGTGTTTTATCAGTATGATAGCTATTATTACTGAATTGTTCTCCCAGCAAAACTTCTTATATAAAAGCATTCTCTTCCAAGAGATGAAGAATATACTTGTATAAGTGTATTTTCCCCCCCGACCTTGTATACATTAATAATCAAAGCGCTCGATGCGCTGAGAGACGGCAGCCGGATTAACAGGAAAAAACTGTGATTCTTAATTATTGATACAATAGAGGCAAAAGCCACATGACGCAAAATCTCCACATACTCTCCTGCAACTATAGTCGGTAGTAAGACAATCGAATACGCACTGTCTTTGTTACAAAAAAAAATCCGGAATTAGGGTCATGAACTTAACTGTATGAACTTCAGAAGTAGGTCATTCCCTATGACCCGATTTATATACACTCTCTTCTATTACCTAAGTGTAGAATTTGACAATGTACTTGATGTTTTAGATACTTGAATGTTTGTGTATTTTTCAAAGTTAAGAAATGCTCTGGGAGAAACCTAACTCGCTTTCATGCAAAATTACACGTGAACTACTTCAGGATAATTACAGACATTCGAAGTGTACTTTTTTTTCTTTTTACAAGAGTAGATCTTCAAGTATGTAAGATGGGTTGCTGTTCTGATTTATATGTGTCACGGATATATTGTTCACGCTTAAAATGGATGTTTACAGAGCAAAATAACACGTTTACAAACACAGCACATTAATAGCGGTTACGGTTATGAATAAAAGGTCTGCGTAACATATTCCATTCGTATTCGTAAGTGCAGAATCGCATTGCGTGGATCCGCACTTAGCGCGGAGAGGTACAGTTAAACTTGTCATGGAAAATATGCAAATTAGCAAGGTCAGCGATGTCTGGTAAGCGTTTCTAGCTACTAAAGGCGGCAAGCTGCCGTCTAAATATCTCTCAAAACATGTAAAATCTGACTTCACCATACGTACAAATTATATATGCCATAAAAATAAGTATATAGAAGTCAATGCAAACTATTCGAAAACTATCATTTCTGCATGGTGATTTTGTCTAGTTCTTTTTTTTGTTTCGTCTTCAAGAAATTTACAAGACTTATTTTGATGCAAAGCATCACAGACGCCGCGCATGTTTTTGAAGCACGACTTAAATAAAGCAAAGCCATTCAGAATAGTTTAATAACATGTGTATGCATCATTTACAAACAGCAGGTGTAATAATTCCACTAGACAATGATACATGTCATTTTCACAAATATCCTCGGCTGTAGGCCGTTTGTTTCAGAGATTTCTAAAATCTGTTAAAAAAAGTCCATTTAAATCAAGAGTGTCTTAGAGTGGCCTAATTATATATTTTTCAAACATTTTATCTATTAAATCTGAAGAAAAAAATAGATTATCGAGAATATGGCCCACGAAAAACTCATATTATAATATTACATGTATTCAGATATATAGACCTCAAAAGAAAAAATAAGATAATCTTTAATTATAATGGACATGGTCTACAATTTTCAGTTAAATTCGCCCATTTCAAGCCCTGTATCACACTGGGTCCGCATATTGGGCCTAGGGCCGTCAATAAGACATGTCCGATACGGCCATGTATATAGTGTTTGTGTTTTCTACACTTTCTACATTATGCAGTAGTGTTTATCATTAAACTCTAGTTTACTTACTTTTCAAGTTGACGTTATGTGTCTAAAAATCTGAATATTTCAAGGTTACAAAACATCTTCCAAAAACTTTTTTTTCTGAGCTTTAATGAACAAGGTTGCTTGCAAGGTCCGTTAACCAAGTTTTAAAACCAGTGGCCTACGAAATCAGATCCCATTAAATGTGTCGAATTTCTTTTTAATAACGACAGAAGACTTCCATATTTTTAATCTTTTTTTACACCAGTTAATACAAATAACTGATTCATCAAGTGTTTTTTTAACATATTACATGGTTTTATTTTACAATAATAACGGTGGTTGCTCCCTTTTTTAATTATGTGGCTCCATTGGAAAAACAAGTCTATTCCATACTGACGCCGCGTGGAAACGCAGCGTCAGTGAAAATATATTATTAACCCTTTTTACATCAAACTCACAGTCAGGCTTGTCACCAATGTATTTTACGGTGAAAAGAATGAAAAAAAAAATGTCTGGTCGTTATAAAATGACAAAAAAATTATATGTTTCACCATTTTAAGATGTTACTCTGGACACAATGCATTTACATATCATTAATAATGATATAATTAAAGTACATGTACATGTATGTCGATATAAATTTTAAGAGCAAATTGCATATTTCATAAATACGATTTGTTTCCTTTCTTATCTGGATGCACAAGTTGATATTACCGAATACAACACATTTTAAGAGGAATACTAAAGGTGTTTGAAAGAAAACCCGTGCTAATTTATCCATTAGTTAGATATCGACACTTGCAGCAATTGTCGATGCAGACATTAACACCACCGCCGTGGAGCAGTAGAGCTATTTATTAAGTTATTCGAAGATGAACGTTATTTTCAAGATATTTCCATAATTTGCAAAACAAGAAACTAATAGAAACAACATATATCTAAGACATTTCTGATTTAGCACCAGTCTTACAAAAGATATTTTCTCGTGAAAAACAATGTAATGAAGTAACATCATGCCTTGCAAAACAAAAACTAACCATCAAAACAAGATAATTTGAATTTCACTGCATGGACTGTAATTGACAAGAATATTCCGAAAAATAAAATCAATAGTCTTTCCTGTTAGTTCTTAGTTTGAAATGAGGCATTGCGATAGAGATTCTATGAGTTATAATATTCGTATGACATTCGTTTTTATCCAGCGTAACTTAAAATATTGAGCGATATTTCAAAAACAATTTGTTCTATTCTGAAGTGGTTGATACACCGATCTTTTTTTAATATCAAATAGGCAATACAGTTTTCATTAACAACGATTTCTTTCTAAAACAATACTTGATAGGTGCCAAATTACAAAATTTCACATTAGATTTACTGCAAGATTTAAGAGTGGTGGTTGTTAATAGAAAACACCAGTTTATCTTATCCATCGAAGCAAGTTAGTATATCGTAAGAGTTTTAATAAAACATAATGGATGAAAGGCAATAAATAAGAACTGAGATCTGGAATTATAATACCCGAATCAACTGATATTGAATTTCGGATAATGTTTCAGATGATGCAGTACTTGAACAAATCCGTGATTCAATATTTAGTCATATCCGAGAATGTAATGACTACCCATATTCTCAATTCTGTGAACTCAAGAAACGTAAATTCAGACGTAAGGGAGAATCAGTTTCATATAAATTAGCATGTGATATTTATATTCTAATATCAATCTTAGAAGGTTCGCCCTTTGAAGATCTGAAAGACATTTTAAGTTCACCAAAACTAGCGGGAAATGATAACATCAAGCAAGTGCATTCAAATATGCAAAACCATAACTCAGAATTGCACATCCTGCAAAATACTGTTGCTCAGATACAATCTGATATTTTGACTTTGAAGGAAGAAAATCTTAAAATTAAACAGTTGAGATCAGACATTGAACAGTTTATGACTGAAATTTACAGAGTTGTTGACAGGTTAGAAGAAAAGAACTTTGAAATTAATTCAGCTGTGGAGCGTATGCTTGATGATAAATGCACGGGAGTGACAAGTGCTAAAAACGATATCAAGCTGTTACGAACAGAAATAACCTCACACAATGATGCGTTTCGTATTGAACTAGCTTCGATAAAAGACAAACTTGATAAAGGTGATAAAATGATTGAGAAAAAAATAGCTAAAATAGAAGCAAAAGTGAAGAGACAAGATGCGTCTAGCCATACTTATGACCTAAGGGAAGCAACTTCCAGCAATCCGGGTATCGAACCTGATGTTGAGAAGTCTGTAGGGGCGAGAAGTTCGGATAGTGATAAAGGTAATAGTAACAGTACTTTATGCAAGACGGGTGTAGGCGAGGCACTTAGGTTTGTACGGTCAAGTGTAAATTCACAGGAGGAGTCCTATAGTGCAATAGTGAAGAAAGATCGTTCTGATACCTCAAAAATCGCCACAAGTGAGAACAAATCTGACAGAGATTCAATTCAAAACAAAATTCCTGTTCGAATAGGCGGTCAGAACATTGAGAAAACAACGAAAAATTTACCGAATAAATTGGTGGGTGTTGACACGCGGCCGCAAGATACTAGTCCACACTACGAGGATGAAGACACAGTATTCTCCCAGCATATCAAGAAAAAGACCAATCGCTATTTTGTAGGGGGATTTTTACAGTCAGTTAATGAAACATTGATTGCCGAATACGTGCGTAAAAGGGGAATAAACGTAACCTTAGTAACCATTTTTCGACCGAAAAGGAGTGAAACCGCAGTCATAAGACTGAATGTTACTCCAAATCACGATGAAGCATTGACAGAACACGGATTCTGGCCTAACGGAATAATATGCAGGCCGTGGCGTTCAAAACCAAGGCGTAATCGACCGTACCATGGTAACCGACGTGATCAGACGGACGGCCAGGGAGACTATTCCAGTTATCACGTTAACGATGGTTATACACGTGACATAGAGGACGAGAATGTAGGTGCACGTGTTGAGTACAGTTACGGATCACATGACGGTAAAGATCGCTACCGTTACACGGACAGTAGACATTACCATTCACATGCCGGCGATTCGCACGTGACAATGCCTATCTAGGCAGAGAGACGTATACTGTTGGATAACTGTTTTTATCTTTGTGTCTGTTTATGTCATATTTGTATTGCATATTTGTACTTTCTATGGCTTCAACTCTCACATTTTGTACCTGGAATGCTACTGGACTGATGTCTAGTGCATATTATCTCAGTTGTTTGCTAGAGACTCATGCTATAGACATATGTGGCATATCTGAACATTGGTTGTCTAGCAGTAATTTGTCATTCATTGAAAGTATTCATCATTCATATACTGGCATTGGACATATAACCAGTAATAATAGATTTGAAAATTTAAGTGTTAACCGTGTCAGGGGCGGGGTAGCTATATTATGGCATACGAAATGGAATGATCATGTTACGCCATTACAGATTGACAATGATAGAATTATTGGTATACAAGTTAGGGTCAGGTCAGATGTCTTTGTTTATGTGATACAAGTATACTCTCCTAGTACAAATTATAATATGAATTGTTACAGAGAGCACATGCAAAGCCTACAGGATGTTATAAGTACGTATTCAGATAAAGGGCGTATAGTTGTAATTGGAGACTTTAACGCTCACTTGCAAAGTAAATATTTTATTAAACCAAGTGATGCACGAAGCTATGAGCTAAATTGTCTTTTGAAAAATAACAATCTCACAGCAGTCGATACGTTACCCTTATGTAGTGGGGCACATTCAACTTTCGTTTCTTATAATGGTAAATTTGAATCACTGATAGACCATATGTTGTTACCTGTTGAGGCCATTGACCTCGTGAGTAACTGCCAGATTATCGATGATGAATGTATCGATGTGTCAACTCATCGCCCTATCGTCATGTCTTTAATTGTGCAAATGACTAGGACGACAGCCCTCCCACTGCCGTTTAAACCAATCAAATGGCATAAATTAAGCTCAGAGGCGTTGGTACGTTTTAATTCTGTTTTATCTAGAATGTTGTCAAAAATAAATTTTGGTAATGTTGAAGAATGTACCGAAATTGACATTGATACTCACTATAAAATAATTGTTGATTGTGTGAGGAGTGCATCTAACATAACACTACCACATTCACATTATAGGCCCTACCTTAAACCTTACTGGGATTCAAATTTGAAAAGACTTCATGAAACGATGCGCAATAAGCGAAGTCAGTGGTTAGTTGCTGGGAAACCCCGCGATAGTTCTCATACATTGTACAAATCATATAAGGAGGCTAAACGGTTATTTAGAGCATACCATAGGACTATAGTAAAAAATTACTTAAATAAAATACATGAAGACATTGATGCTTCATGTTTGGTAAATTGTGACTTATTTTGGAAACTTTATAATAGAACGTATAAAGGAGGGGTTAATGGGGCATCTGTAGGTAGTGAGTTGAGATTCAACGACCGCATCCTTAGAGATCCTGAGGAGGTTACTCAAGCTTGGGGTGATCATTTTAAGTCTTTATACAGCGATACAGAGAGTGTCTCATATGATAATACATTTCGTGAGGAAGTAAATACATCGGTTAATACCTGGAAGAAATCCGATATAAATATAAGAGACCAGGAAAACATATCTGCCAACGAATTATACTTGGCTATAAAGGATACTAAAAGGGGGAAAATGTGCGGACTTGATGGAATATATAATGAGCATATTACTCTAGGCTGCCTTGAATTTCACGACTGCATTTTGCTTTTATTTAATAAAATGTTGTCATTAACCTATGTACCAAGCCATCTTAAAGAGGGTTGTATTGTTACACTATTCAAGGGGGGCAATAAACGCAAAGATGACCCAAAAAATTACAGAGCAATAACTTTGTCTTCGTGTTTGTTGAAAATATATGAGCGAATTCTGCTAGGTCGACTTAAAGAAAAGATTTTTATCCCTATACACCCACTACAGGGAGGTTTTCAAGAGGGTATAGGGACAAATATGACCAGTTTTCTATTTCAGGAATGTGTATACTTGTGCAAGGAAAATAACAGTAAATTGTATGCTTGTTTCCTTGACGCTCGTCAAGCGTTTGACAGAGTGTGGCATAATGGTCTCCTGTTTAAACTGAGGCAAATGGGTATAAGTGGTCAACTGTGGCGAGCTGTAGTCAGCATGCATCATGATATGTTTAGTTGTGTTCTATATAAAGGTCGTAAATCACATTGGTTTCCGATATTACAATCTACGAGACAAGGGGGCACCTGGTCTCCATATTTATATCTGTGTTACATAAACGACCTTATTAATCAGTTAACCTGCTCGGGGTTAGGTTTTTGTATAAATGGAGGTAGCTATTGTGCCCCGACAGTAGCTGACGACATGTTATTGTTATCTTTATCTATCAAAGGCTTACAGTCAATGATGGATATTTGTCACCGTTATTCCTGTACATGGAGATTTCTGTATAATCCCTCAAAATGTGCAATCATGGTTTTCAATGAAAGTATGCGTGACTATTTAAGATCCCGCCGAAATTTGTCTCTGGGCAGTGAAAGAATTAGCGAAGTAAATACTTATAAGCATTTAGGCGTCACTTGCTATACTGATTATAAACAGCGTAACAGAGTTAAGGAGTACTGTGACAAACTTCGTAAGACGTTTTTTAGTACCTTGGACAGGGATACAGTAATGCAACTAAACCCGCTCACTTGTTATAGAATATATAACGGTATTGTGTTGCCTAAATCGCTGTACGGCTGTGAATTTCTTTATAAATTAACGACACGAGAAATTGAATCCCTTGAAAGATCACATCGAATGTGCGTAAAAAATATTCAGGGTTTAAGCACACGTACACGGACAGACGTTGCTTTAAGCATGATTAATGCTGTTCCGTTATTGTGTGAAATTGATAAACGTAAACTTATATTTCTTGGACAATTATGTCGTGTTAAACGCGATTGTGCAGTTAAGAGATTGTTTCTTTTACGTTTAATGTACAGCCAGCTCAGTAGTTATATGTTTGGTTTCTTCCCAGACATTTGGGAAGTGTTGAAAAAATATGATTTGAATAAGTACTTACATGATTTTATTAAAACAGGAATATTTCCGTCCAAATACACGTGGAAGGGCTTAGTAAAAAATAGCATATGGTTTGTTGTGAAACGAGAGTGGTCTGTAAGATACTGTAAACCTGAATTTGATAGGGTACGTTCTATACATTGTCAGTATGGAACTATTGAAATATGGAAATATGCATATGAAAATCCAAAACTGTTACAACACTGTAAAACTATTGTAAAATTAATTGCCAATTTGTCATTTACTGGATGTAAGTGCCAAAAGTGTGGAGTTGAGTTAAATGACGTTAGCCTTACGGATCATGTTATTCTTGATTGTCCTGTGTTAAACTATCGACGCCTTAGACTAATAGATAAAACATGCAATGTCTTTGGCGAGAATGTTATCGTAGCTCTAGGTAGCATGAACAGGAGCTCCATTGTCAATACTATTTTGGGTGTGAATTGTCCTATACTTACTGTTCTATTACAAGACAGATACTTCCAATTTAAAAGTTTTATGTTTCGCCACGCTCATTTCATGTGGCTGAATTACAAAAACTCTAAAACTTAACATGTACTTTTATTTGGTCCGTCGGTCGGTCGGTCAGTCATTAATTGTTTTGATATAGTATTTGTGTGACCAAGTTGATTAGTTTATCATTTCACGAATTGATTGATGTATAATGGAATAATTTATTAATTCAGTATTTATTCTTAATTATTATCATCTTATTCTTTTTTTTTTTTGTTTTGTCTGTATACGTTCATATCGCAAATATCAAATTACTGTGCATGATTACATCCTACTCTGTGTCTCCATGTTTCGTTTCGATGGAGTTACGGTCTTTTTGGGATGGTTACTATATCTTATGTCATCCTTCATTTTTATTTATCTTTTTTTTTTCTTCTCTAAATGTTAATTTAGTAACATGTTTAAAATACTTTCTATGAAATTATTTCACATGCTTTGTTAATATCAAAGTTTGTATGTTTTTGCATCATTAATATGCTTGTATATATGTGTATGCTCGTGTGTATATAATTCAATTTTGTTCTTTCGTTTTGTATATTAATTGTATTTGTAATCGTCAACCTATGGCGGAAATAAAGATAAATAATAATAATAAAAATAATAATGGATGAAAGGCAATAAATAAGAACTGAGATCTGGAATTATAATACCCGAATCAACTGATATTGAAAAGACATGTGACATCAATATAACAATCTGTTTTTTTTGTTGTTTTTTTTGTTGTTTTTTTGTTTTTGTTTTTTTTTCAGTCCAAACGTCTCACAACAACGTAATAAAAGTTCACGAACTTTGCTAGCTACTTACGTTTTGCATAACCCGAGCTACAGGCAGTACATATGTCATCCCCAACAGAAACACGTCGTAATCTGTCGTAACTGTAATTTTTCCAGGGCGGCCGGGAACTGCCCTCAAAGGATCGGCTCATCACAGTGAATGTATAAGATCAGCAAGAAAATAGTCGAAAATAAAAATCTAAATTAAAGTGTGCCTGTATACTACTCCGCACAAATCGCAAACCACGGCCCACACCTGCTGAACACCGTGCAAAATATTCGTATTTGGTGGCAACACGTTAGATGAACCTATCTGCTTGGTATGTTAACATCAATGGTACAACTGTCAGCGTGAGGTTTCAACACGGGAATGAATCTCTTCTTTTCAGTTTTTGCTGTTCTTTAATGTATATATCCATTACATGACTTTCTTTTAACGTTTTCACTGAGATAAATAGCAATATTTGTGAGAGAATTCCGCCGTAAAGTGAAATTATTTTGATTTGCCTGTCATAATAGCAACGGTATTAGGCCAATTCTCTTGATTAAGTAGAACATCAACCAACGGGTTCGTAATTTATCCCCTATTCCTCCGTAAAATGAAATAAAATACATATAAGTATTGTTCTTCAATATTTGAATTTTTTCTGTGAATATTTAAGCAAGCAAACCAAGTTGTCCTTTGCGGGATATTGTAATAACGAAAATGGTTGTAATGAATATTCTACAAAAGTTAATTCGTAACATATATTACCCAGAATATTTGGTATAAACATGATTCAGTTAACTAATCGTGTTAAAAAAGTCCAATGTTTCTGTCTTTGATAGACTGTTGGTTTCTGTTATGTTCTATTATTACATTCGTCTGGACTTATGATGAACTAGATATTATTAACCGTTATCTATAAAGCCGACATAACTTGTGTTATATCAAATTCAAGTATAATATATCCTGAAGAGAATGACACATCTCACAAACATATTTATCCTCCAGTAAATTCGTCGACACGGAACTAAATTGCTCTGACACGTTTTGCTTGAAACATCAAGCTGTCTCATTTCTGAGTAAAATCCTTCTTTTGTAACGTCTTACAACATACGCTTATCGGTCTGAAGGCTCCGATACTGTTTTTCATGGAGAAAGTATTGACCCGCTTGTAGTTTCGGTGACCGTATAATTTGGCAGTCTGTATACTGGGATAAGAGGTTTTTAGACAAGCTCTATATATGCACTGGTTTAAACAATTCGTTTCTGTCAGAGGTGACAGCTCTGTATAATAAATACAACGAGTGTTGGTCAATCTAAATAGATTATAATTGACAAATAAAAACGAGGTTAGGGGAAAAAATGGGGGAGATACTGATTGAGTACACAATAAAGTTCAGGTCATGATAATATTTCTAATACAACCCCTAGGTATGTATCAACGATTTCTGATAAGTTATACATATATTTTGATTACGCTTTATAAAGCTATAAAAGGGCGCTTTAAACAAAGATGGAACGGATGGCTGGTGTACGTAACAGTGTATCAAAAAAGCAAATAAAAGTTGTAACTGAGTAATATAATAGGAAGAAATAAAACAAAGCTATCATTGAAAGATATTAATACTTAACAACCCGGATATTTTGCAGTGACTGATAATTTGGCGTTATTTAAAATACGATAGCACTGGCATGTACCATCCCATCAAAGCAAAAAAAAAAAAAGTAATTTGTAAATACTGCAGCCCAGACAGGCTTGTTGGCATTTATTCAATTCAATTCAATACCTTTATTGGCATAAACTAGCAATATGCATATTCAAAGCCATAAACTATGGTAAACATAAATAAGTACATGCGTGAAAAGCAATGGAAAAAAAACATTTTCAGAGAAGAGTTAAGAAAGAGATGAAATATCATAGAGAATGTCAATATAATTATCGTTGATCGTGTTCACTTGTTTAATAACATTAAATCAAAAGTAGAGAGAGAGAGAGAGAGGGTGGGGGGGGTCATTACCTTTGACCTCCATGTATGACACTGACCTTTGAACTAGCAATATTAATCCTGCACGTGACACTCCGTCTTAATTATTAAACATATGTGTCCATTTATTAGAAAATCCCAAAATCTTTTGTGAAGTTATAGCCGGGACAAGCAAACTGGCATTCAATTGTTACCTTTGACG
>CM037789.1:9823098-9873098 GCA_021229015.1 Solen grandis
AGTAAGACCTTGACCTTTGAGCTATCTGGTTCCTGTGAGTGACACTCCGTCTTTATAAAGTAAACAATTTGTTTCAAATAAGTTGAAAATTAACTGATCATTTGTCAAGTTAGAGCTCGGAAAAACGCATTTTCATTAATGTTTGACATTTTACCACCAACTATAAGCTTGAGCTTTGCGCTAACAATCTGATTCTTGCGCTCGACAATCCGTCTTTAGTAGGCAAACAGTTGTTCCAAATAATTTTAAAATCCACTGATACTCTGTTTTAGCCCATACAAGATCATTTTAATCGCTTATTGGCCTTTGACCATCGGATTTAACCTTGAGCTTTGAGCTACCAATCTGTTTATTTATTTTTTTTATTTATTTATTTTTTTATTTTTTTTTGCGCGCGGCATTTCGTATCTAAAAGGCAAATGTAAGTACCAAATAAGTTGAACAATTTATATTGCTACTGTAGATACCTCTAATCAAGATGACCATATGTCGTTCAATTGACTTCACATACACTCGTAAACAACATTCTGGAAATGATTTCATAAAGTTGTATTAAGCAGATAGCAGAATATTAATACTGTCATACAATGCAAATTTGGATTTAAGAAAGGCAATAACTATGAAGCTACTTGTCAAGTTAAACCCTTAAACGAATTTGGTTGATGGTTAAGACTATAAACAAATTCTCAATATCAGACCAAGATTACATTACAAATGTCAACATAATGGAACTTGGCATTATATGACCAATTGATGCAAAACCAGCCACAACCAACATGGTCATAAATAAAACATGGCTTGGTTTAGACATCAAGGACAACATTTTCTGACCTTATGATGCCTTGACAGAGAGATGAGCCTTTCAACGAACTGACAGAATATCTTAATTTGACTTTCATTCGTTTTTGATTTGCCAATTTATTTTAATAAGTTAACTGCAGACGTACTTTTCTCTACTCTAAATGAATACAAGGGGAAAAAAGAAAACTATGATAAATAAGGCGTTCTTAAGCCTTTCAATTTCTAATTTCGACGGCGTATTGGTAAATACGTGAGTTATTAATTAAGTATGTATGTAGTTTATTCATTACATGCATATTTATATAATGGGTAATATACAAAACACAATAAATATTAAAGAAATAAAGCATAAAATAAGCACTCGGCCCAGTGGGCCAGCCAACAAGTCACCTGACAATAATCTTAACATTGCCATGCTATGCATAAAAAATACGTCAAATAATGAAATAGTATTCTATTTTTTTTTAAATGAGGAAGCTAGAGCTGTAGATAATGTATTTCGTGTTCACTTACGATAAAAAAAACCCGCTAACGGCTATTTAATGACATTTCCGCGGTCTGACGACACATCCCTAGAATGTGTCTGAAAATTCTGCCCAAAACTCATTAATTTTTTTTTCTGTGATATCCACATTTGAACTATGTAATATTATACCATTTTTATTGATGAATATAGGAGAATGGACACCGGTTTAAGTGTGTATGAATCTGATCTTCAGTTACCAGGATGTTTTGATCATTGATTTAATTTTGATGCTAAAAGCCTCTAGACTGCTTGTAATCTAGTGTTCTTTCATTGTTCTGCTGGTCCTTAAAACTAATTAGAAAAAAATCGTTATCTTTCTGTACGACGAATATATATAGAGAGGGAGAGAGACCGAGGGAGAGTGTGTGTGAGAGAGAGGAAGAGAGAGAGATATTATTTTCGAGCATTTCGGTGATCATGCGACTCGACGTAATTTGTTTAAAAGTCCAACATTTTATAAATAAACGTGTTCATGCAATTCCTTTAGAAACAACAAAAAAAAAAAATGTAGAAATGTTTTATCATTAATTTAGCTTTAATGCTGTAAGGTAATTTGTTTTGGGACGGTTTTCAAATTAGTTTAATCAAACAAAAATCGCTTCACTATAATTCTGAAAAATATTCATTTCTGAAATGGTCATACAAAATTAGAAATAAGGATAAGTATTTTATATCATTTAGCACATGTGTATGTTCCTCTGGATCCTAAAGTATGTTCAGATCATAACATCAGTTTTGGTGCTACATTGTGCAGGCAACCGGACCGTCATGCCGCTTAGTTTACGCTTCTATGCCATTAGGCCGCCAGGCCGCTAAGTTTACGCTTCTTTGCCATTTGGCCGCTAAGTTTACGCTTCTATGCCATTAGGCCGCCAGGCTGCTAAGTTTATGCTTCTATGCCATTTGGCCGCCAGGCCGCTAAGTTTACGTTTCTATGTCATTTGGCCGCCAGGCCGCTAAGTTTACGTTTCTATGTCATTTGGCCGCCAGGCCGCTAAGTGTAAGCTTCCATGTCATTAGGCTGCTAAGTTTAAGCTTCGAGACTGTCAGGCCGCTAAGATTAGGCAGCTTACTTCACAAACATTCTATAAGTTTAATAACAATTGTTTTTAATGCAGATGCTTGACTATCAACAAACATCTTTATTGTACAGGGAGCACAAATAAAGAAGAAGCTTCTGCACCAGGACGTTCTTCACAAATATATCATTATCAACCTTTCAATTTCAATATTCAGTAATGTATGGTGATATATGGCCGGCCACAGATGATGCCAACCATTTGACTCGACCAATCATTTGATATTTCCTTTAAGTTCAGTTGAAACGTATATAATCCTGCACCAGACTGTTGCTGGACTAACCTTGACAAAGAATGTTTCTGTTTCTCTTCAAAAGACAGCTCCTTAAAATGAATTATGTAATAATGAAACACATTGACACTCTCGGGGGAATTGTAATGTCTGGTCCAGAACTAAAGAAAATAACGTCATCTGACGGGTTCATGCATTTCTCCCATAAAGGAAAAGCGCTGTTATGTATGGTTCCATAATGAAACGTTTTCCGGTCTAAGAAAAGATCCTTCGAATCCATACACGGTACATCCATATATTAATATGAAATATTTCATAAATCTATAAAAATAAAATTCAACTGCGACGGTAGTTTCGTTTCGTCAATGTTCTCGTGCTGGTGTTTATTGTCTCTGCGACAATAGTTTAGTTATAATATAGAAGAGTTATAGAGAAGATTTATTGGGGGAGTACTAAATGTAACCCATCCATCATTAATTTCTAATCATGATCCGTCAACGGCTTGATATATTTCAGTGATGATGCAAGCATTTATTGACATGTAGTTAATAATATATTAAGCTTTTTTGCTTAAAGTCTATAAAGGCTTGCATTTACTTTCAAATTTCCACAATCACTTGATGGACCATGATCCCAATTTAAGGATGTATGGATTACTTTTAAAGAGTCAAAACATTGAGCTGCTATAAAAGTCAAAACCATTTTTGGTTCCACACAACTTCAATACTGAATCGAGTTTGTAGTCGTTTGTCTTTCTGCTTGTTGCTGATAATAGTTGAGGCTAGACTGCAAATTTCACCAAATTCTTTGAAAGTCCCATGTCTTTAAATGATTCTGTAGCTGAAAAATAATACCAGTATTCACACGCAACATGATGTAGAATTCCTAAAATCGAATTTCTCATATCTGTATTGATTAAACATGAAAGAAATACTCATATTACACACTTTTTTATTCTCTACGATGAAAAGAGGGTTTATCTTTATTCACAAATTTGAATTGAAATGTCTCAAGTTGAGTTGCTGAGAATTGGGAATCATTGTATCAATTTTGCTGTTCCCATTTATTTTACATTTGACAACCACAGTAGTCAGATGTATCTTAAAATTTTAATCAGTCTTATTTGGATATTGGACTGTATTTGGACCACGATAAATGCTGAAACATAATGAAATTTGAGGGTTACGCCAGTTTAAAAACGTCATATGAAAAAGAACATAAATATCAATGATATTAATGATAAACATTTATGACCATTACACAGCATATTTTTATGTACCTAGATCTATAATATTTTTACTGGCTCAAATATATGCATAGAAGGCGCTAATACAACTCGACAGGTTAAAATACGACTCCAAATATGGTATCGTGACTTCAAACCTTGCGGACTACCTTCGGTACGGATCCCGCAGTGCATGTGTGCTTCGTGTGTCCGGAAAATTTATGATTATAGAATAAAAGGAAAATAACGATGTAATATCTTTTCGTGGCTACTCGCTGGTCTCGTAAGTTATCATTTTTTTCCTACGCAGTTCATAGCAAATACAACTACTATAACAAAATATTCCTTATTTATATTTATTGCCTCTGTCTTCATGAATAGTCTATATAAAACAAATAAAACAAAATGATTTAAAATGAAAGGTAACGAAAAAGCAAGTTGAACCTTATTATCAAAGAAACAAACAATTGACAAGCGTCTGACGGACAGACTAAGCTCATCATGAATTCACCCGCACGATTGATCTAGCCAAGAACCTTTCTGCCTTTCACATCCCTCGTGGAATACATTTACATCTTTATATAGCTACAATACACCGTATTTCTATAAACACACATACAACTTTATGACGGTGTACACATGTACAATATATCTGACATTTTTTGTCTAGGAATTATTGAACAATTTGTATGATTCCCGTGCTTCGTGTCAAGACACTTTATCTCAAAAAATGTATGTTTCATCTGTTAACTTATTCAAATGAATCATCAAAAGCTCTCCAACATTTTGTAGGTAAATACGGGATCATTAATTCATAGGTAACATTTTTTTTATTAATCTTACTTTTTCAAAACTTTATCGCGCCTTCTTCGCAACTGTTGTTAATTTTATTGTACTAGTATTGCTTTATCCTTATTAACATATAATAATGAAAGTTGGGTAGAAATTAAAACCAGATCTATAGATAGGACCACTTCAGCAGACTTTCGCACGGCATAGTAAATACCATTACAAATTAATATGTACACTTTACTTAATGAGGAGACATGACATGAAGGGGTTAAAAACTAATGGACAATGGATTAGGCAACATTAAATTTGTAGTTGCATCTAATTACTTTAATACATTGTATAGAAAAAATGACTGAAAAACCGCGTGTAACAATTACTTAAAATATAAAAAAAATCATTTGATGTAGCAGAAAAAGCTGCATGAGTATCAAGTTTTAACTTTCAACAAAACAGATTTAGAACAATAACACATGTCAAAAACATTTGTTTGAAAAGGTACAGTATGGTTAATATTTATGGGAGGGGATATCACCCAGTTCATTTATTTTTCTATTCACTACTAATAGTATTTTCCGATGAAAACTAAGGATGTCAATGTTAAATGCATATATAACGAACCTTTAACGTAAATATAGCAAAAAGATACTCGGATGTTAAAAATGCATTTTAAGTTAGAATTCAAAGATTGTAATAAGCACTTTGAAAATGTAATATGCATTTTGTAAATGCATCGTGATAAGTTAAACCCCATTTAGAAAAAGAAATTAACTGTCTGATATCCCCTCCCATATAAATCTCATACATATGTGTTTTCAAGAGATATAGATTCATTTTACTCTAAACGATGTTATCCAATGAATGTTTACTGAAATTGGATTCTATTGTGGCATATTTCTGGCATAGTTCTGCCAGCCGCTTACCCACTTAACTATGTCGAAACTTTTCTGAAATATTGTCAAATATCCAGTTACTATCTGGCAAGTAGAAAATATCAAGTAATCCACTTAATAGGTACCTTACGTGAAAAAGTGTCTTCTGCTATCACATATTTATGGTGGCATATTTCTGCCAGCCACTCATCCACTTAGCTATGTCGAAACTTTTCTGAAAAATTGTCACATAATAGTTAGTATCTATACATATATAATATCATACATAGCTAAGTGGATAAGTGGCTGGCAGAAATATGCCACCATACCATCATACAAATCACATATTCACTTATGTTAACTGGATATCATGCTTTTTTCCAGAGATTATTATATGAAAAAATGTTTGTTATCCACATAGTTTAACTAACTTGACAAAAAGCGATATATCCAGTTATCTTAAGATATACCTAAGAGGAAAATATGGTGACATATTTCTGCCAGCCACTTATCCACTTAGCTATGTCGAAACTTTTCTGAAAAATTGTCACATAGTCAGTTAGTATCTGGCAAGTAGAACACTTTCGTGTTATCCTCCTAGGTATCTTAACAGAACAAAACTGCCTGTTAGTGCCCACTACTGCCAGCCATATATTCACATAAGATAACTGGATATATCGCCTTTTTTCAAGTTAGTCAGTTAAATCATGTGGATAACAAGCATTTTTTCACATAATTACCTGGAAAAAGGCATGGTATCCAGTTAAAATAAATTCATATGTGATTGGGCAGTAGTGGGCACTAACAGACAGTTTAGTCCTGTTAAGATACCTAAGTAGATAACTTGAAAATTTGCTACTTGCCAGATACTAACTGAATATGTGACAATTTTTCAGAAAAGTTTCAACATAGCTAAGTGGATAAGTGACTGGCAGAAATATGTCACCATAGCAACCATACCTTATATACAGGTTACACCGTATCCCTGTCGTAGTCGGTTGAGCAGAGGTCAGGGAGACCTGCCAGTGTAACCTTACAAAACATTATACTGATGTCATATTCATTGATTTATAATATATAATATACATATAATTTACTACTTATACGAATATTGAGGCCAATTATATACATAGTTTTGGCATATGTACCAATATACCATTTTACCATAGAGAGATATAGTTTTGAGATAGATTGTCCTTCGTGTATGTATTTCATCCAGTGACACAGTAAATTTAAAGAACACAAAACAATTATACTACATATGTACAAATATGATTCATTTATTTTATATATACTTGTCTATATATACATATGTTACGGGGATATAAACTCACGTTGTTTAATTATTTCTTTGATATTACGCCATTTTCATTATGTTTCATTACATATCTGTCCCCAGATCTTCCCTATATTTCATGTGCGGACTAATTACTTGTTCTTGAGTTACCTTGTACGTGACACATTTCATTCGGTGAAGCTATCTAACCTCACATTTGACCTTTGACGTATAATGACGCAAGATAAGACAAAACATGTATTTGAAAGACGGTGAGACAATATAATACTTTTCGATTGTGCCGATATTTATAACGTTGGTCTTAAACATGTCTCAATATACACCTCAGAGATGTGATTTGATAAAACAACGATATATTCATTAAACGAAATGTAAATACTTATGTGAATGTAAATATTTATTAGTTTATTTCATTTGATAAAATATTTAAATATATAATATGTTTTATAAAAGGAACGGTATATAAAAAGATTATTTTAAAATAAATAGCGTCACAACCTTGCTAAAAATTCTAATTTCACATAAAAAAATAAGAATTCCGTGATCCATCCATATGGTGTTTCTTGAAACTTCCAGATAATTTGTTATTTCATACATCGGAAACAATCATGTACATGTATTGAACAAAACTACAAATCCAAGACAAACAAGATCTACCTATATATATATATATATATCAAGAAAATTCACAAATACATTAAGTTTGAACGGTCGGTTGTATACTTGTATTAATCTTATATATAAATACATGAATATACTGAAGAACAAACGTGAGACACAAATAAACATACATTTCTGTATTTATTAGCTTCAGGGCAATCTAAGATCTATGAAGAAGAAAAAAACACGATTTCTTTATCCTTTGACTGTCATATACCCAAAAAATAGTGTTACTTCGTTTTCCACTGCCATGTTTTACTATTTGTGATGGGCGCCGTGTTCCAATGGTAACGTATCCGAGAACGGATCCGAAGGTTGCGGGTTCGAACCCAGTTGAGGGCAAGAAATCTGCATGACCTTCCCGGGCGCAAAGTACTGGTCCAACTCAGGAACCATCGAGAGGGTTAGTTTAAGTTGTAAGAACTTGTTTCCCAATCGACGTAAAAATTAATAAGTTTAAGCAATTTGTGTCAAAGAGATATAAATGATGCAGTTATGCATATAAAACATAAAGATAAGTATCTCTTTATTAAGGTTTTGGCTTTGTATGCATATATTTAATAAATTTTCTGCAATTATCCTTTTTGACAACTGGCGTGCGTGCGTCAGAAACCATGATGTTTACGTACACATTTGTACAGCATAAGGTGCACGTGAACAGCATGGGCTATATGGTCCTAAGACAACTTCATAGCTGACTGCATACGGTTTGGCATACTAAACGCACGCATATATTAAATACTGGTACATTTGGATTGTTCCTACAATTATATATTTTTTATTTCAAATCACTATTTCAGAAATTGATAAATTTGACGCTGTGTCATACTGTGTTATGCCATAGCTCGATTGTCTTAAGTAGTGAAACATGATATATATCTCGTGATAGATAACAATCAATGAACATCAAGGGATTGGTTCAATACTACTCTAACTACCTACCCAGCCATATGTAGTTACATTATTTGTACCATAAGTAGGTTTGCAACAAGCCCAATCGTATCTGGAAAGAGGAATTGCGATAGTATGTGACAAACGACATTAAATCTGATCACAGCTTTCTAAAAAAGCTTGTTATCATGGTAACCACTTCTCAGAGTAATAATGTATCTTTGTACGGGCCAATGCTAGAAAATATAATCTATATTGCTAAAAGAACGAGCTGATTTTTGTGTCGGATTTGGTGCCGTTACGAAACATCACTCTGTATACAGAGTTTCACGGTTATTCAGTAACCATTCAGTAGTTGTTTTATTTGTGTTTGAAATTAAATGAAATTACACGGTTTACGAGAATCTATGGCAATCCCATCGAAATTGGAAAAATCTAAAAATAGTAACATTTCTAGGGAAAAACCGTATAAATTGGATCTGACATGAATTGTTATTTCATATCAAATTTTACTTAACGATTTCATGAAAATGCTATTAAGCTCACCAGAAGCTCGCTTTATAACATTTTCATAAACTCGTTAAGTAAAATTTGATATGAAATGGCAATTCATGTCAGATTCTTTTTAACATATGACCTTTAGTGACAGCAAATCACGATTATAACGATAATCAAACAAAAACATGAATGAACGGACTGTGAACGAATTACTTTTGTAATCTAACACCAAAACATAGTTTCAAATAATAACTAAAACTAACTATTTGTCGTGTGTATTTCTCATATATTTTCAACATCATATGAATAATAAATCAAACACATTTAATCCAGCTGTTCGAGTTCAACACAGTATGCATACATATAGAATACACGCTCGTATCGCGGAGTGATGTAATTCGGCCTAAAAGTTAAATGTAGCGTGTTAAATATAAGAAAATATGTGATGGTTATACAAAACCGAAACCAGCTGTTTGAGAACAATGCCATTTGAGGTTCTTCGTATTGTTCAAAAATACGTTTACTCTCGACTAGCCTCGCTGCCACGTTACAAGAGTGTTACAAAGCAACGAAATCGGTCCCCATTTTAACTACTAGTACACAGGTCCTATTATTTATATTTAAGAGTTCTCCAATTTATCTTTCGAGTTTATATTGTGTGGCGTTTGTTCGAACGCTCGGAACGAAGACGCTGTAATCTGACGTGTGTATAAACCACGATGTTCACGTATATTCATACAACATAAGGTACACGTGAAAGGCATGATGGTGTATGGCCCTTAGCTGAGACAACTTCATGACTGTGTGCTGTAAAAAGTGGAGCTCTTGACGTCATTCGTTCCCGATACAATGTTAAGATTGCCACACCAATAACGGGCGACGGATTTAAGCTGTGCAATTTGTAGCTCCATATTAAAGGCTTGTTTGTGTCTTTGTTTATTCTGCTATGCAGTTCATAAAGAAATATTATTATTCACAGCAATTGAATGTTTCCATTAATTTATCTATTCTGAATTATATTCCAATGCAACTTTTATCCTTCCCTTTTGAAATTAAAAAAAACAACATATTTTTATACATGTGACAGCAATGAGTCTTTTTATATTTAATCTTCTTCTTTTTGTGTGTTAAATTTAGTTTACTTGATTTAACGCCATTTTATGCCATCAAAGGCTAACAGATGGCCAGTTCACCGAACAACTCTTCCCCAGGATTCTGACAGTACCGAAACTTTAGACGCACATCTGTAGTTAACTAAGTACAGCGGTGGAAGACAAATGACCATCAGAAGAAATTGTAGGTCATTCATCACGGAGACCGTACCTGGCCCAAATGGGGATCAAGCTAACATCCCTTGGCTTCACAGCCAGGCGCAATAAATGCCTGTATAATTACGTGAATCCCATGGTCCCTATTCTGTGATTGGACACTGGGACATGATATAACTCATATCTGTTCAGACGAATCCAAACAGTAAAAAACATTCCCGCGTTTCTAGTGAAAGACTTGAAATATCAACCTCTGTCAATTAGTTTCAATCCCGGCAGGGTCATTCGGATTTTCATGTGAGGAAGCCTTCCAGCTGGCTTGCGGTAGGTCGGTGGTTCTACCCGGATGCCTCCGTGCATTCGGGGTCTTCCTCCACCTGTAATTAGCTGGACGTCGCTATATGACTGAAATACTGTCGAAGCGACGGTAAACTCAAATAGTCAAGTCAAGTCAAGTCAAGTCAAATCAATTAGTTTCAGACATATAGATGATATAAAGCAACCTAAACCCCATTTCGATTGACCCTCTTTTTCGGCGTAGCTGTCTTATCTCACTTTTGACATATTTACTGATGATGAACCAATATAAAACCAGATGACTATTTGAACGAATCCCAAAAAAATGCCTTTACTTAACGAAAAAGGTTATGCACAATTGTTTGTTGAGATGACAACTTGCTGAAAAATACAACGTATTCGCGAAATATCAATAAAATATTCGGAATGAATTACAGTTTCTTCAATAAATATATCATGCTTGTTTTATCAAAACACTTCTTTCAGATGCAAATTTTTTAGTGCCGAACATTGTAAACATATGCAGTATATCAAAGTTTGTTCCCCGTTAAATGACGGAATATTTACTCCACCAATCGTGGTGAATGGGACACTTACTGTATTTAACCGTTCACTTTCATCCCCCATCAACGACAACTATCTTATTTTCTTGTTTGTTCTAGCTGTTATTGGTCAAGGCTTTTAGGTGATTATTTGTGCCAACTGTCATTTTATTCTGACAATCGTATTGAGAGAGTTTTCCTTTCTGTGTTTTTGTGTTGCCATTGCAACCAGATATCCTACCAGAACTTCTTCTGATAAATTGCACACTGGTACGTACTGGAACAATAGACATTATCAATCAAAGTCGCTATTTAATCAGTGCCTCGGCTTGCATTTACGGTAAAGTAAAAAAAAGACTGTGTGGCATAAACCTTACTGTGTCAATATTACGAAACAAAGATACCAGTTCTAACTTTGTTTTTATTGTGAATAAGAATCAAAGCGCTGATAGCACTGAGAGAACAGGGTTTTTGATATGATGATGTCGCATTCTTTCTGTTTAGCAAGGTAAATTTGATAAACGGGGATAAAATTTTCAAGCGATGCCTATAAACCCAATGTTATAAACCCGCTTTAAACTTGCTTGAACACGGTCATTAAAAAAGATGAACATATCATCTGTCCCAATGGATTGCTCAAAATATGCATATCGCCACTCTTACTCTCCCCATTTCTCTTGCCTACAGTTTAAAAATATATGAATATGTAGAAGTAAATTTAAGCAACAAACTTTTAATTTATTTTTTTTTTCATTTCATTCTACATACACATATACTTATATTATGATAGGTAAATTATTGATTTTCAAGATAACAAAAATATATGTTATCTTATATTGCAAAAATAATTTAAAAAAATAAATAAATTGCTCTCCATGCATCTGGGACTCAAACCCGCACCTCTTTTCAACGCCCTTCGACTGGCGAACAGCCTGACTTTCCCCACTGCACTACCGGGCCAACTGTTGCATGCAAACGAAATTTTATTGACATATTGTTGCCTGTCGCTGGAATTCAAGCCAGTTCAACTTGGGTAACTAGTGCCGTTATTCCTTCAACTTCATATATCACGAACAGAATAGATTAAATCAAAGGACTGAACATCTTAATGTTGCATTAAGTATAAAGTGGAACAGTAAATGAGAAAGTGTAGCTTATAATTTGGGACCGTTTTAATGAATACCCTCAACAAATAGCTTGTAGCTGTGGGGGTCGAATGATATAATTGTATTTGCCATATTCGCATTAGATTAATCATGGGCACATTACATACCAGAGGTGCGTTTCTAACTTACGTCAAACAATTTCATTCATAGTATTTTCATTGATAATTTTTCACGCCTACACAAACAGTTGCACGTATATCTTGCCCGCTAGAGGGCATTGAATTTGGATATCCGGTATTGCCAGTTTTGCAATCGATTCCTATGTGTTGCGTAGTAAACAACGCAACATAAAAACAAACAATAACTTAACTATTTGAATTTCAGAACTGAAATGTAAATTTTGATTATAAAGTTTATTAGTGTATGGACAACACTAGGTTTAACGTTCCGCCGGCAGTATTTTGGTAATTTGGAGAATATGTCTTTTTGAGACAGATATTGTGCTGCCACACATAGTTATCATGCCGGCATGATACCACACCCAGTCACCTTATCCTGACACTGGGCCAACCAGTCCTGGAACAACTTATATGCTGATCGCCAAGCAAGTACCATTTTTTTAACGAAAAAACGACAATTGTACTGTTCAAATAGCTTTGTGAATTGGATTGACTCCGCATTTATCTGTGCGAGATACCCTGCGTTGGAGATTGTTCAAATAGGCGAAGTCTTCAGACTCCATCAGAGACATGTAGCTAACGAGATTGGCAACACCGTGGTGTCTCGTTATTAAACGCTTTTCTAATCGGGTTCAGTAATTGCATGATCATTTGATCGGGTTGAAGAGACGCTTTTTGACTCATTATTGCAGACATCAATGAATTCGCTATGGTGTCAAATAGACGCCTACAAATAATACTGCATAATACAGTCGTTTGATTATTAGAGTTTTCCATCACAGTGATTACGTTGATAAAATCTAAAAAAAAATGATGATGCTCTTTTATTTCTAATATGCGAGGGCAATTCAAATCTCGATTTAAAAAAAAAATCTCTTTAGATGTATGTCTGTAACTCATTCAATGTCAAGTGAACATTCCCAATCCTTAACATTAGTTGTTATAAATAAAGAAAATATGTAATGTATGATTTACAATAGAGTGTCTATGTAATTTTGTCGATATATACATTTTCATGTGGTAAAGAGGGGAAACCCTTGAGATTATCTTCTCGCAACGATACAGAGTTATGTACCATGATACTCGGCCAGGTCGATAAATTGTTACACACACACACGCGCGCGCGTATATCCATCAATAGCCTTTTTGCTATTTTATAGATATTTCTAGTCGATTCTTCTCTTTTCAATACGTTTACTGACCCGACTTTTTTTGTTTTGTATTTACATTGTAATAACATGCACAGCCACAACTTTCTTAAATTTAGGCACTTTAGGCCAGGACATACACATCATTTCGGAAAATGGTATTGTCAAACAGTAAAAAATTAATTGAAATCGTGCGGTATTTATGTTTTATGGCGGTCCAAAATATGCCGGGAAAAGCACATTCGCACGTGCCTATTCATCAATTGAGGCCCACCTACGCCTATGACCAGTAAATATTATTAATAGCTAATATTTTACTTGAAGATGTTTGCTTTAAACTTTTACAAAACGATAATCTTTTTTTTTTTTTTTTTTTGTTATTTTGCTGTTTTTATTTATTTTTTTTTTAAGTTATTTTTAATAATTTAATTTTTCTGATATCTTTCTTTAAGCAGTTTGTCTCACGTGCTACTATCTTTGTCTACCTATCATTGATAAGAATAGTAAAAATGCCAGAATTTAATGGCATGTTGGTGTATGGGTTTAACGTCCCACTGACATTATTTCTGTCACTAAGTGACTTTTATCTACATGAGACATATTAAGTGCCGATCACTGCGATATCACACCGTAGATAGGTGGTACATATCACACCAAGTCACATTATCTTAACACCAGTCAGTCCTAAAACTATCATTATAAGCCAGGTACAGCGATATTATAATACAAATCAAATAAGCATGTCACGACCGGGGATCGAATTTACAGCATTTCGGTTACGGGGCGGGTGCTCTAAGCATTTGGACATCATATAAACAATAAATGCGATAAAATGAGCGTACACATCAGGATCAAACATGACTTCCTGCATACGATCCATTGAAATCACCTCCCTGATAATGTTGTGCATGCTGGCTCAGTAGAGGCATTCAAAAATACCTTGAAGAGCCACCGCAGCGGAGCTCTCCATTCTGCTGTGAAAGAACTCAGTACGTACCATATCAGATAAAACTCTAGGAAAGCCCTAATGACAAGGTCGGAATTATTTTTCTATATACGCACATATAGTTTCCCCTGTATTATATGATAACATATATTTTATATTTTGCATACATTTAGACTCCATGGCATATATCTTTTTTGGCAGAACACAATCTATGACAAATAATCTGGAACTTATGTGTCTTTTTATACATTGCATGCGTTATTTATTTCAATTGATCGAGTATATTCTTAATGAAACTATAGAATTAATAGTGTCGTATTTGTGTTTTGTATACATTATTTCATTTCAAATTCTCATTCAAATCACTTGTTTAGAATGCTTTGATAATTAAATAAAAACAATAAGGAACAATTCAATTATGAATTACAAATTTCTTGAAAAGAATATAAACAAAGTGAACAAGCAGCACCTCGCTCCGGGGGGGGGGGGGGGGGGTATATGTTACCCTTAACGTGACACCGTTTATTTAGATTGTTCTTCTGCTTCTGTAAAAAAGCTAGATATTATGCATCTGTCCTCTTGTGCCAAGACAGACCGTCTTGCTTGGCAACCAACAGAACATCCGGCTTCCTGGTTCAAGAAAATTTGAATTGTAAATTTTCCAGAGGCTTTTGACCTGAACGAAATTGGTTTATTTTTATAATGGCCAGTGTATTTTCCAAAAGCACGTGTCTGAATCCTAACGAGCTAAGTTCTTAATACAAGGAAACACCAGAGATCACCATTATCATCGTCATCATCATCTTGAAAAGTTTGTTTTGTCAGTATAGGGCATCTATAATACGCATTATTATTTCATATCGTTAGAACAGATGTTAAGAACGACGACAATAAATCGCAAATAAATCCTGCTCGCTCAATTCGACAAGAATGAAAGGACGAATCCTGTCTTAGATAACATAGAAACAGTTCAGCTCCTAAATGAACTCGGAGACTTAAACTTTTTTTTTTCATGTTTGATTAAGCAATCAGAAAACTTGAAAACAAATTCACTGAAGGATATTTTTATAAAAAAAAAAATACAAACAAATGTCTGAAGATGAAGCCATTGTTTTCTCTCTTTTTTCCATAAAATGGAAGTGTTGAATTGATTTTTCTTTAAAAAAGTGCTTGAGGAAATTGAAGCCATTTAATCAGATAAAGTGAACTATCACAAAAAGTCTGTTAGAATGTTTGCCTTTTATTTGAAGATTTGTTTTAAATTTCTTTTCACGTTTTAACAAGAATTGTATGATTTAGCTAAATATCTGAAACAATTACCATAATGATTGAAATTGAACGCGCATAACCCTCGCTTCATTTATTCATTAATACTGTAATACTTATTACCTTCCGTATATATGAAACAATTAAAAATAAACACACATATTTTATATCAAGATCTGAAAAAAAAATCTAATACTTGTGTATTATGTTTTTATCAAACCATTTAATGTCCTTTAAATTATCCATGCATTCGAAATTTAAGACTCGTAAGTTAACTGATGATTTGAAAGGAATGTTGGTATTTACAGCCGGAAGTCAATGGGTATACCGGAAGTGATAGCCTTCAATATGAGACCAGTAGTGGCAATCACAAAACATAACATGATCTCTCTCTCTCCCTCTCTCTCTCTCTTTCTGTATGTCTTTGTACTTTGCTAACGTTACTTTCCTAATTAAATATGTATTTTCGGAATGAATGCCAGCGATGTATTGCTGTAACGTTAATGTCAACATAGACAAAAAACGACATTATATAGGTTATTTTACATACGAATTAACAAGGTTCCGATAAGCATAAATGTTTAATACATGATTAAAACTATTTACTTTCATATAGATAAAATGAAATGAGTTTAATTCGAAATCGCCACAAAAATTAGTGATTTATTTATATACACATTTCCGATAATTTTCAGTTTCATTTCAAACTCCATAGTTTTGAATAGATTGTAATTAAAACTTCATGAGCTTCAGCATTTACATTACCAGTAATGAGACGAACATTCACTTGGTAATACCTCATTGCCTCTTGTGTACCTTTTGTAGTTTAATTAACAAATGATGTCTCACGTGGCGTAATAAAGATAATTACTGCTTAAATTGTATAATCCCACTCGATTCTTTTGCTCAAGTGCGACCATAACATATGTTTTATGTATGCTACGAGCACAAAAAAAAAAAAAAGAAAAAAAAAGAAAAAGGCAGGCAGGTGTGAAGTATGTAACAAGTCTGCCCTTCTGTACTTTACACATGTTCATTAGATTTAGCAAGTAATACGTGGTAGAAAATATAGATAAATAATTATCAAATCTTTAGCGGTATTTGCTAATTAGATTTAATCTCTTCTTTTTTTCTATTCAGAATATAATCAAAGCGCTCAATGCGCCAAATGACGCCAAAAACTCCACACGCTGTTGCTACAGAGGTGTCTGAAATTGCTCTCTGTTACATAATACAGTGGAACCTCACTATTAAGGCCACGTATGGGACCGGGGTAAGGGTCATGAATCATTCATTCATAAGTTGCATACCTAAGTAGGTTATTCCCTTTCTTCAGTACTAGTGAACCTGGTGTATACATTCTATCTGACGATCTGACGTTGTGTGTGTAGAAGTTGACAGGGTATTTGATTATTTAAGATACTAGAATGTTTGCCTTTCTATTACAAAGTTAAGAAATGTTCTGGCAGGAACCTTACTCGCCATCATGCAAAATTACGTGTGGACTACTTTAGGTATACCATGTAGATTTTAATGTGGAGCGCTACTTTTTCCTTTTACAGGAATAGATCTTCATGTATGTAAAATGGCTTGCTGTTCTGATTTAGAAATTTCAGGGAAATTGTGTTCACGCTTGAAATAGTTGTTTGCAGTGCAAAATAATGGTAAAAAGACTAGACTATTTGAATTTACTGTCGCAGTATTTCAGTCATATAGCGACGTCCAGCTAATTACAGATGGAGGAAGACCCCGAATACACGGAGACATCCGGGTAGAACCACCGACCTACCGCAAGCCAGCTGGAAGGCTTCCTCACATGAAAATCCGAAGACCCTGCCGGGATTCGAACCCACGCGGTGAGGGGCTGAGTGAGCATGAAAGTCTATAATGGTAAAAGAAAACATGTTAAACAAACAATAACACATTATAAGAGGTGATGGTATGATTTAAACGATTGTGTACATGTTCCACTCCTATTCGTTTGTGCAGAATCGCATTGCATGGATCCGCACTAAGCGCGGAGAGGTATATTTAAACTTGCCGTGGAAAATATGCAAATCAGCAAGGTCAGCAAGGCCTGTTTCACTTTCCAGCTACTACAGACGCTTGGCCGCCGTCTAAAAATATTATTCACTTTTTGAAACAGTGAATATTACCATTTTTAATTCACTGATATTTCATTATAATCTGCCAAAAAGCATGAAATAAATATTTTTATACTCGATAAAGAGTGAATGATCATACAAAGGTGAGCACAGTTCGAATCAGTTCCTGATAATAATAAAAGCAAGTTTTGATAATAGAATGTTTGTTTTTGGTGTCAACGTATAGAAACAAAATCAAAGTACTATCAAAGCAGCATTTATAGAATATAACCATATAGTGCGATATTTGAAACCGCTTAGCACAGTGCTTTATATAATAATTAAATGTGAAAAAGCTCATATTTCAACTAACTATACAGAAGGCATATAGACGGAGAAAAACAAATCACTTCTCGAATAAAACCTTATCCTAAATTGTCATAACTCACAGTACTGTGGCGGGCTTATTTTGGTTTTATTAATGCAATGATATACCGAGAGAATTAAAAAAAAAGTAAAACTTTACCTCTCCGCTCTCTATAGCACCTGATCTAATTAAAAATGGCGCCGTGGGGTATTTGAAATAAAAGCGCTTAAATCACTGAAGTTGTGCGAGTCTTAAGTGATATGATAGGCAACTCATTTTGTAAAAAATATGATTGCTCTTATTTTTAGTTATAATAACAGTAAAGTTAATACAATATTTCAGTAATATTAAGACAATAACAATATGTCCCAGTGCAATGCTTAGAACATAAAAAGTTAGATACAACATTTTGCCTAGTGGGCAGAGAAATATAATAATTTGTTACACACATACAGTACGTGATCTGATAAAGGCAAGAATGCTGGAGAGCTCAAAAGCGAGCGATATTCAGTAATTTAAACACATATATATATACTTCTGTGTGAGAGAAACAATACACATATTTCCACCAAGACTGGTTCTAGCTGACCAGTGTATGTGATCATATACGTTATGGTAAGCCTGACAGTAAGAATTATGAACTGGCCTTTTTTGGAGAACGATTCTTAGAAACCATCTACCAAGTTACTTAATCTAATTACCCTAGTTCAATATCGCGTTGCGGACAGTCAGTATTATATACAAGTTCTTCAGACCGAAATGTCTGAAGAGAAATTCGTCTTTAGGTAAGTGTATTTAAGTAACCTGTTGTTGTTCTTTATAAGTTAATTTTTGCTTCTATTATATTTATTTTAATTTGCATTGAACTTATTGTTTGTATGATAATCACTTAAATGAATATCTAATATTAGGTCAAAGGGGGTAGACTTTTTTTCTCTTTTTGCTAGTTACGATTGGGTGTTTTTGCATAGAATATTATTCTTGATTCTAATTTGCATGTTCATTATCATATCCATAAATGTCATTTAATTTTAATAAAATTGTTATATTTTATTTATGATAAAAATGATAACGATGTTAAATTGTTAATTTACATATTGATATGCAATTAAGATATTAGTATTAGTGTGTTAAGTTTTGCTATGTGTGTTTTATAGATTGTACGGGACTACCTGGCGACAGATATAACGATGTACGTACATGTACGAGTCAAACATGTTCTGTTCTATTCTGTTTCAAGTGCAAGAGGGTTTGGCGAGCTGCAGATCTGCTGGGCAACTTAATTTTTTGAACTGGGTTGCTTGCCAGATACTAAAACGAAATAAAATAATGAAATGTTGTTTTAGATTAGCTTTCTTTTGATTTAGATATGAATCCTGATACAAATCTTATACAACTGAAGGCAAGTAAGAGTGGCAATATGCTAAACGTTAGCAGTCCATTGAAAAAATAATATGTTCATATTTTTTTATAGCGACCTTGTTAACGCAAGGTCAAAGCGCATTTATAACATCGTTATGAAAAATTGATTCTCGTTTATTAAATTTACCTAATCAAATCTGTTCTCTTAGCGCTATCATTGCTTTGATTTGTACTCAGTCCCGAGAATCAATTATTTTACCTAACCCGTCATTTGCCGAGCGGTTGTATCAAATACCCATTGCGGTAATTTTGTTTGCTGCTGGTCAGTATTACAGGTGTTACAGGCAAAAGGGCTCGTAATAGTAAATAAAAAATATACAGGTTTCGGTCATTTTATAATGTAACAATAACACCTGGAAGTATTTGACGTCACTAGGTTGACTTGACTATTTGAGTTTACCATCGCTTCGACAGTATTTCAGTCATATGGCGATGCCAAGCTAATTACAGGGGAAGGAAGACCCGAATGCACGGAGGCATTCGGATAGAACCACCGACCTATCGCAAGCCAGCTGGAAGGCTTCCTCACATGAAAATCCGAATGACCCTGACGGGATTTGAACCCACGCGGTGAGGGGCTGAGTGAGTGCTAAAACCAGCGAATTTACCCTCTCGGCCACGGATGCCCCTCACTAGGTTTATGTGATTATTAGTATGTTACACGAACTTGTATCGGACTTTCTCATGGGTTATTGTAACATCGAAACCTACTTATTTACCATCAATAATTAGTTATGAGTCCCTTTGCATCATAACAAATCATATTCCTCCGCAGGGTAAATGCGAACATGAAGTTTCAGTTACGCAACATCATAGATTTTTTTATGATTTTTTTTTATTATTATTTTTTTCTTTTGCTTTTATGCCACAGACAATTATTGTGTCTGTGTCCCGTAAATATTTATTGACACACAATTGATTACTAAACACGTTTGCTTAATCTCATGCAGCATTTTTACAAAATTGAGGGGCTCTTCGGTTGTAAAGTAGAGAATCGAATGCTCGGAAAGTAGGTAGTATAGTTGTGAGTGACTATGTCACTAGTTTGCCGTACCGTGACACTGCTTCGTTATCTTTACACGTCATAAGAAACACTCCTAATAGGAGGTTCTGTTCTTGTATATATTTGGATTGAATTTCCGTAATTTTACCCAGATATAATCTAAAACGACTCATGTACATACGTCTCGTTTTCAGAATCTAATTACGGGGATCGTGCATATCAAATATCTAAATATATGCAAACCTAAACCTAAATCTCGGCGAAATACCGTATATTCTCGTGCAAGAACGAGAGTGGGGCAGGTGTATTCCGTGGAAAATCCAGTTCTGTGCTACTAAGCGATAGCAAAACACCGGTCAATACAACGATTCGTCATTTTTGTCTGGTCGTATATTATCTAAATGAAAAAGTACAATGGTGTTTTTTGCCCTATCCTTTGGTCCTTTTAACATTTATTTTATGCCACCGCAACGATAGATCGGTGCATATTGTTTTGGTCTGTCTGTCTGTTTGTCTGATGATTGTCTGTCACAAAACTTAACCTTGACCATAACACGGAAATCATTTCGCCTACACCCTTCAAACTTTACAGGTGCATGAACTTTGATAAGCTCTACCAGCCAGGTACCCCGACCTTCATAAAATGACCTCGACCCCTAAGGTCTAAGGCCCTTGCGGAGCATTCGAGCGTAGCGCTTGTTCAAAATATAAAGATAACCATTGTTATAGAAAAAATACCGTTACTCACATGGGTAAAAGCGTGGCTGAAATAAAATACACATATAATAGTTAAACTTGTAAATTACTTGATGATTGCAGCCATTAATGACATCGTCGTAAATATTGCAAAAAAAGAAAAAGAGTTTAACTAGAGTTGTCGATTGTATAGGTCATCATTGTCAAATTTAAAGACTAAAATGGACATCCTGTTAAGAAGAAGAAGAAAGAAAAACCACATCAACAATGCTGTAAAATCCACAAATATGCCAAATTTTGTATTAGATTCATGTACTAGCGTTGCGGGAATAATTTTAATGACTTATAGTACTTTTGTGTTGTTATAGAACATAATCCCATAAAAATAAATAAATGCTAGTTCGTTTGATTGTTGGGTCTATCGTCCTACCGACGGTATTTAAGTTATTTCGAGACTATGTCTGCTACAAACAGATGCAGTGCTGTCACACAGCAGCATCACGCCGTAGATACCTAGTCACACTATTCTGACACCGGGTAAATCATCCCTGGAAATACCTTTATATGATGAGCTTCAAGAAAGGGATCTCCTGTTTCCGGTTATGGCAGCGCCCTGACGTGCTAATTTTCAGGAGGATAAAAAATAAAAAATGTATTAATGTGACTGCAATTTATATTTAATTTCTTCTGGTTTCATGTTTTGGAATATGCCCAGAAAGGATAGGAGGGATGTAAGTTGTCTATAGTTGCACAATTCCTGCATTTGAAGAAACTTTCTTTATTAACGTTAACCCTTATTACCTGGATCACCTGTGTTACGCTTCATTAAACACGATTGTAAACACACCACCTTATACACCTGTATGGCAGTGCAGTGTAACACCCCGTGCAGCTGATTTTTTTTCAAAGTATACTGTACAAATAAAGTTCAGTCCTATAAATGGGCTCTGTGGAATTCACCCCAACTACCAACAAAAAAGATAGAAAAAGAAATCTCTCATCACCGAACGAGTTAATCTACAGTAAAAAAAGTAAAGCTGAGTCTCCGCTTTCTAAAAGCATGGATCCCATCGTCGAAGGAGAACCTGAAACTTACAATTCAGATAAACCAATTTCCAATGTTGTACTTGGTGCAGACGATTTGGCCAAAATTAGTGAGCTTCTAGAATCATCGTTTCTACATACTTTTGAAAACAGGCTGTCTTTACTTGTTACAACCGTCGTTGACCAGGTAACAACTAAAATGAATACCCGGTTCGAATCCCTTGAAAAAGAAAACGCAACACTAAAGGATCGAATCGCTTCACTTGAGCGCAAGGCAGACGACTCGGAACAATACAGTCGCCGCAACTGTCTGAGAATATCAGGGATCCCGGAAAATCCCGACGAGAGTACTGACAATTTAGTACTAGACCTCGCCAGTAAACTCGAAGCTGATCTAAAGATGGACGAGATTGACCGTAGTCATCGTGTTGGTCGCCCGAAAACATTTGCGTCCGTTGCGGCCGCCACAAGTGGTCCAAAACGTCCCCGCGACATAATAGTCAAGTTTGCCACATACAGATCTCGACAGAAGTTGTTTGCGGTGAAATCTAAACTGAGAGCCGCCGGGTACTCTGGCATCTTCGTCAACGAGGACCTCACACGCTCCAGGAACCACCTCTTCTATGAGACCAGGAAACTTGTTAAATCCAAGCATCTAATCAGTGCATGGACACATGACGGGATCGTTATAGCAAGGGACAATAACCAGCGAATACATCGCATCGAATCTCCCGACGCCCTCGCCCGACTCAGGTTGGACAGTGACGTGCGTAACTAACTGTTATACAGTTTAGTCATATGTTTCGATCAGCGATCTGTTCTCGTGAATGTAGCATAAATATACACGCATACTGAACGAAATTCATTTAAGCACACACTAATTTTAACATAATACTTGGGCTAACCTGCGTATCAATATATTGTTTTGTTGTTATTGTTTTATCGTCTGATAGCGAATGTCATGTATATTTGACTATCAACCTGTCCGACAATTTCGATTATTTGATTCATACATCATTGAGTCTTTGAAACCCGTTGAATTGGTGTAGTGCGGTATGTATGTATGTATGTATGTATGTATGTATGTATGACGTTGCATAGGGGTACTTATGTGCATACAAGTACGTTCACAACCTTATGGTCAGCCAGGTAGTTCCTGGCTCTAACTAAATGCTCTTAACTTACCAGTGTCTTATAGCTACTGACAGTCAAACTGTTTGGAGTCAGTCAGTTTGTTTATATTTCCAGATCGGTCAGTCATCCAGCCAGTCATTCAGTCAGTACTATAAATCACTCAGTCTGTGAAGGCATACATGCATATAAAATGAGATTTTGTTTATATAAACATGTACTTTCTGTGTCTATATATTGACGTATATGCGATTGGGTGTGCGTTACGGTATAGTGTGGTACGGTACGTATGTATGTATGTATGTATGTATGTATGTATGTATGTATGTATGTATGTATGTATTGTATGTATGTATGTATGTATGTATGTACGTATGTATGTATTGTATGTATGTACGTATGTATGACGTTGCACAGGGATATATATGTATATATAAATACGTTTATAAACTTAAGATTTGCTAGGTAGTTCCTTGCTCTATCCAAATATTCTTACCTTATCGAAGTGTTATAGTATGTTTGGTAACCTTCGCTTTATTATAAAGTAAGTGTATAATCTACACATGACTTCAAGCATGGAGCATAAAGAAATGAGCTTACTCATTTATATACATTTACATACAATACCAGTTTGACATTTTTTTAATTGACGTCATAGTGTACCTTTACATATTTGTATTTGTTTGATAGGCTTTTTGTTTGTTCAAATGTACGTTTGTTAATTTTCGGACTACATTATACTCTTTGAATTAAGCGGAATCGGTGTTTTATCATTACGAATGAATAATCAAATTAAATTAACACAAAAATGTGATTAACATACCTAATTTTGAACGACTGATTGTGTACATTGCCACAATATCACCTTCATTGCTCCCAAACTTGACTTTCCTTTCCATGTTATGACTTATTTTTCTTTTCTTTCTCATAAAATGTTCAATAACACCCATCCTTACTGTAATTAGTTATTGTATATGATGATCTGTATTGTATTGTATTCCTACAATTTGCACTATACAATATCTTACCAAATCAGCAGTTATTACTGTTTCACTTATTCACACTTACAAAACTCAAGCGTACATTATATATATATATTCCTCCTTATGCCCTGAAAAACTTACTATTTATGTCTAGTCCACTCACAAATTCCCTCAAATTTTTCTTACAATTACGTAAGTCACTAGCTCGAGACTCCCGTCACGTTTACCCAACTGACTACGGTTAAAGGGTAAATCAAAACTCACGACGTAAACATTAAGCTTTTCAATTGTTATCTATGAAACAAAGTCGTGATACCCATATTCCTAAATATATGAATCATCGTCGCTGCTATTTCATCGTCTTTGTTATACTTTCTTGTTTGACTGATAGTACGGGATTGAATTGTTTCTGTGTAAGCTCTTGTCTACAAAATGACAACAACATCATAACATATGTTACATATAAACGACATAAAATGCTTTTATCTGCAACTTGTAGAAACAATCGTAGATTCTCCCTTCTTTCCTTTCTCATTTTCCATGGCATAGTCCTGTTATACCTCTCATTGATATTAATAACGACTTCGGGTGATATCCATCCCAACCCAGGCCCATCTGTCTCAGATACATCATTATCCAGCAACACAACTATATCAGATCTTTCTGACTCAATCATTGACGTTATCAATTCTGGACTCAGTGTTATGCATCTAAATATTCAAAGTATATATCCTAAACTTGACCTACTTCAAACTGAGGCCCAACAATTTGATATCTTAATATTTACTGAAACATGGCTCTCGCCATATATACCAAATGAGGATATCTTAATTCAAAATTTTGACCCCCCATATCGAAAAGACCGTCCTGATAGACTTGGTGGAGGTGTTGCCATATATGTGCGATCTGGCTTATCAGCAGTCCAAAGGTCAGACCTTGATATCTTGGGACTCGAAGCCTTGTGGATTGATGTTAACCACAACAACAAAAAGTTATTAATCGGGGGATTCTATAGACCCCCCGACTCAAATAATGATTACTGGACAAAATTAGAAGAGAGTATTGATAAAGCATTCAGCAATCCCAACAGACTTATTCTAGTTGCAGGTGATTTTAATACCAACATGCTGTCACCTAACAATAACAAAATGTCTCGTCTTATCTCTTCCTATAACGCTGAACAATTAATAACGGAACCTACTTATTTTACAGAGAATTCTAACTCACTTATCGATCTTATGTTTGTTAACGTGACCGACCAAGTTGTTGCGAGTTTTACTTCTGATCCCTTTGTCCCGAACTTGACTCGATATCACTGTCCTATAGTCACGGTTCTCAAATTCAAAAAACACAAAATTTCTTGTTTTAAACGTAAAGTATGGAAGTACGATGATGCAAACTTTGACTCATTCAGAGAAGAGCTTCGAAATTTTGACCTTAACACCATTGTATCACACGATGATCTTGACACGTCCGTACAGTCACTTACTAATGCAATTCTACAAGCAGCCCATAAAACTATTCTATCAAAAACAATAACTGTTCGGCCAAATGATATTCCCTGGTTTCACTCAAACCTCCGCCGCCTTATGCGCCAGCGTAAACAATTATATCGTAAAGCTAAACTGAAAAATGACGACGAGTCGTGGAATAAATTCAAACAGAAAAGAAATCAAGTTACCCGGGAATTACGCAAGGCCAAAGCTCATTTTACAAATAAAATCATTGAAAAATTGAATTCTGCTGATACTAATATATCAGATTGGTTTAAATATTCAAAAAAACTTACTACTTTAAATAAAACCCAAGCAATACCAACTTTATTCTTTAATGGCCATACTGCTTCGGAAGATGCAGAAAAGGCAAATTTAATGAATAACTATTTTTGCAATCAGACCAAAATTGATGATAAAAATCATTCTTTACCTAATAGTTTTCCACAAACAGATTCCATACTCTTTGATATAGTCATTTCACAAAATGATGTAACTGACGCAATTTCTCTTATCTGTCCAACAAAGGCATGTGGACCTGACCTTATAAGTCCACGTCTCATTAAAGAAGGGTCATCTGTTCTCTGTGAACCACTTACTAAACTATTCAATTCTTTGTTAACTTCCTCATACTTCCCTGTAGCCTGGAAACTTGCTAATGTTTCACCAATATTTAAAAAATCAGATCCTTCTAACCCAGAAAACTACAGACCTATTTCACTGCTAAGTTGTCTTGGCAAAATAATGGAACGTTGCGTTCATAAACATCTCTATAACTACTTAGTTTCTAATAACTTGCTAACAAAATTACAATCAGGATTTATACGTGGAGATTCTACTGTTAATCAGTTAGTGTATATCTATAACGACATTTGTAAAGCCATTGATGAGGGCAAAGAGGTCAGAGCAGTGTTTTGTGATATCTCAAAAGCATTCGATAGGGTTTGGCACAAAGGTCTCCTTTATAAACTTTCGCATTTCGGCATTCAAGGGCGTCTCCTATGTTGGTTCAAATCTTATCTTTCTTCCCGTCGTCAAAGAGTAGTCTTTGCCAATGCCTCCTCTGACTGGTCAGCTATTTCTTCTGGTGTCCCCCAAGGATCAATTTTAGGCCCTCTTTTATTTCTTTTATATATTAATGATATTGTCACGAAAATACATTCTAATGTTAGGCTGTTCGCTGACGACACCAGTCTGTATATCATCGTCGAGGACCCAGTTACTGCATCCATTTCTCTCAATCAAGACCTGGAAAATATTTTATCATGGTCCAAAACTTGGCTGGTATCTTTTAATCCTTCGAAAACTGAAACAATGACATTTTCACGCAAATTAATAAAGCCATTACATCCAGATTTACAATTTGACAAGATGATTCTCAAACCTGTAAACGAACACAAGCACCTCGGGGTTATCCTTTCTAACGATTGTAAATGGAATTCGCATATTACTTTCACTCTCCGTAAAGCATGGAAGCGTATTGGTCTACTTAGATCCTTTAAATATATTCTTAGTCGTAAAAGTCTACATCGCTTTTATATTTCTAACATTCGTCCATCATCTTCCATGCACAAACCCCCTCTTTAACGTAGGTACTAGACGACAACAAATTCTTCACACAAGACTAAGACTTTCATGTAGCTCGCTAAATGAGGACCTCTATAGGAGATCTCTCTCCGAAACACCTTTATGTAGATGCGGTTCGATTGAATCCGTACAACATTTTCTTCTAACTTGTCCTTTCTATTCACGAAAACGTCATTACTTTTTTGAAAATTTGCCTTGTCCTACCACACTGAACAATCTTTTATACGGTGATGAGCGACTTAGTTTTGAAGAAAATAAACATATTTTTCAGACAGTTCAGAAATATATAGCAGCGACAAATCGTTTTTCTTGTCAAAGTCAACGTGACGAGGTCTCGAGTTAGACTTTTCATATTTATAGATTCTCCCACCTTAACTTATGGACTTTCTTTTTTTTTTTTTTTTTTTCCCCTTAACTTATGGACTTTCTTTTTTTCTCTATGAAAGTATGAAGATATATCCGAGCTATGAATTTTTGCCATAACTATTTGCGTACTAATGTACTTATGTAAATGTTTTTTTCCTAGAAGAGGGATTTATATAAGTTGTAAATCAACTTTTTTCCCAATTCTAGCTTTATTTCGCAACAATGTATACATGTATCAAATGTATTATATGGCAAATAAATATTGTTTAAACCAAGAAAGGGATCTCAATTTTTTACGACTTTGGTATGTCGCGGCTGGGGATCGAACTCACGACTTTTCGATTCCAGAGCGGACGCTCTAACCATTTAAATACTAGTAAATAAATAAAGTAACACCCTACAAAAATATTGCCTTTATGAAGAGGAAAAATACATTTGAAGAATATTGCGACAGTACAAACAAAAACCCTGGAGCACGTTTTTTTTTTACATTTTCGTCATAAAGGCCGAAATATTAACAAGGATTATCTTTTTTCATTAATTGAACTATTTCCTTCTTGAAATATTTTCCTATCAGTCCTTAATCAATCATTAAGACCTTATATTGATTACTCTCGGATTTAAACAGTCATTATTTTAATTTGTATCCACCGTTATACCAGTTACAGTCAGCTGAAGTTTACCATGTTCTTCACGTGCACCTTATGCTGTAGATGATCATCGTAGGCTTTCGAGTGGCGTCGGAACACAACTCCGTGCAGTAGTTATTTCAGTACAAGCGCACGGCTTTTTTCTCACAATATTGCAGTAGCGACGAGGGTATACGAGATTTCCTTCACACGCTTATATGAGTTGCAAACATAACTAAACTAGTCAGTTCTGTTGATCATTTGCATATAAGACCAATACTTCATCTTCTCACTTAGGAGTATATGATACAGCTTCTAAAATGAATCCTTACACATCTGCAATTACCAAGTTGCTAATGTGTGACTCTACCTGGAAGTAAATGTTACAGCAGCAATGAACAGATGCTAACTAGCATTGGAAACATGAGGATCCAACTTATATATCGCCAGTTCTACTATATTTCTTAAATAACATCGGACTATTTGTCTTTCGTATCGTCAAGATGATCACCTGACAAAAGTGAAACAGTTTACATCAATTAACGTCCAACAAAATAACAGTCAGGAGCCAAACTGACTTATGATAATGCCTAGTTCATAACAGTGACTGATAGTGGATTTGCATTTATATGGATTGTTTAACTTAATGCTGATCTTTATGGAAACAAATTCATTTATTTAGTCGCCCATGAAGGATATTTTCTGCGACTAAATGTCGTTCCAAGCACTGCTGAATAAATACGCTAATATTGTCACATTGGCTTAGTTCATTTTTAAAATACCCGAAACTGTCAGTCTTGCTTTTTAAACCCCATGTGTGTGTGTGTGTGTGTGTGTGTGTGTGTGTGCTGATTTAATAATTTACAGTATTTTATCTAAAATACTGAACGCACTGTTATATTTAAACAATATGACCATAATGTTTTCGCACTGGCATTGGAAGAAAGTATTATTCGGGAAAGGTTAAGAGCAAAATGTATGTAACATTTTTAATATTAATGTGTCTATTATATATTTCTGTTAACATTGTGATAAAGTTAATCTTTCTAAATGGGTGGGTTTATAATACATGGGGGTCCATGATACTAACCCTAGAAAGTAAGCTTTTGGTTGTTGAAGCTTCAATGATATTTACTTATCTTTGCCAAAATGTACCCCATATATCATGAATCCAATTGAGAAGCTGTCGGGATTTGTTATCAAATAGATATATGCTTTCCTGACTCTAAGTGTATGTGCTACACTACATATACATCTATAAAGTAATAGGAAGCTTGTCATCGTATGTAGAAAACATACGAACGTAATACTGATCTCGTTGTGAGAAGGCAAATTTCACTTGCATTATTATTTACTTTGTCCTCACTTTCGCTATTTACGTTTTTTTTTTTTTAATTACTTCTTTTACTTTTGGCTGTGCCTATGAAAGAGGCGAACATGTAAAATATACTATCTCCCTAGACGATATTATACCATCCCTGCATAGCTTGCACAAGTTGCAATGACGTCAAACTCTAAAAAAAAAAACGTCATCTGCAACAAAATATATATTCATATTTTATCATTAGTAATGAGAAGTGTTCGGTTTAGATAAACGCAGTGACTATATTTTAATATAAGAATGGCATTCAACTCCGAAATATATATACCGATCCTAACTGTTAATGCAAAAACCAAGCGACCTTCAAGTGTAAGTCATTTTTAGAATGAGTTTTTAATGACACGTACTATATCATGATAAAGTCTGTATAAACGCAATTAGACTAGCTATTTGATTACTCTACCAAATCAATACAAGAGTACAATTATTACAAAACAGAAGTCTAGTGTTTCTATCCAAGGAGTTGTATTATAATCAGGAAATCTGATTCTTCAGAGGCTTTTGTTGTAATGAATATTAAAAAAAATGAATAGAAGAAGGGAATAGGAGTGTGCATAATGAATTCTAAAACCGCTGAAAGGAAGAAATAAACAACGACAACATATATTATTCATGATCGTGACTATTCTAACACGACTCTCGTATCTTTCTCTGTATATATAGAAAAAAGGAAACAAACTGTCTAAAACCTTCATGATGAGATTACTGAAATTAACACAGTGCGGTATAGCACTCAAAACGAAACTATTTCCTCAATTCTAAAACGATCAACTAAGTATGCTATGTATAAAACAAAGGGAGTGCGGAATTTGATATTTTGCGATATATGTACGACTCAAAGATTCAAAGATTACGTATGCTAAATGACATCACGTTAAATGTAAAGTAAAAACGTAATTAAATAAACCTTTTAAAACTATCCATTCTTGAAGATTAGAATACTGCAAACTTAACACGTTATATTAGTCAGCATCTGTTCTGATGATGTTCAGCAAAATAATTTACACATACATATATATGTGTGTGTCCCTTTAATGCTATCGATCTAGATATTGAAACTTCCAATATCATATTTCAATTAATTTAAAGTAGATAGTTGCTTACTGCACAGGTCAGTACAAATATATCTAATTACATGTGATATATATATGAGAAACAGAACGTTAGTCAGACAGGCGTATAATCAACTATTGACATAAACTAAATTAATATACGGATCCAATATAAGCATCACATGTTGCAAAACACTTGGAAAAGATCAGAGTTTGAATTTTAGTTTCCTATCCCGATGACAGTGATTGCAATAAAATGGAAACAAAACCTACGGCCTATATGGGTGTAGAAACTTGGTTCTGTGTGTCCAGAGTTAATGTTTACAAATGTGAACTAAATACCTTTTTAAAATAAATAATTACTTGCTTTTTCTGTTTCCAAAAACATGTTTGTTTTTTCAAATGCATGGACAACTTTTGTTATTTAATTTTAGCACAGATGTTGATGTCAAGACTCGACGTACGTATGGTGGATATTGCTTATTTTCTTTTCGTGATTTTTTATTTTTAAGGTCCTGTAAACGCTATTTGTTCTCGACATCAAGTTTGTGTCACTTGTTTTGCATTAAAGTGTATTCTAAAAGCCCAAATGTATTCGCCAATGGTAACATTACTTATTTGTCGTCACCGTTTTAACGTCAGTGTGTTGTTTTTTTTATAACGTTATGACGTCATCATGCTTTTTTTAAAGTACTTTTAATTGTTTTGTGGAGACAACATGATGATTTATAAAACTGTCATGAAACTGTAACTATAAGGATTTTCAAATTAAAGATTTCCCCATTTAGAGGCAGTTATGTGTTCACAAAATGTATAGTTATATTTTTGTCTCCATATTATTTCAGTCATATAGGAACGTTCAGCTATTACCGCGCATGCGCATAAGCTTCCGGGTAGGATATCCTTCCTAAAGCAAACCAGCTGGGAGGCTTCTCCGCATGACACCCAAACTGAAAACTCTAACCAGCAGCCGACAGGGATTAAGTGATATGAAGTAAGTGACCAGTCAAAAATGTAGGACCTACAAAATGTTTGCTGTTCTAAATACAAATTTGCTGAATATATTTACAAATTTCAAACTATATCGACCTATTTGAACATGTATATACTTTAAGGAATATGCAGAAATACTTAAAATTCAATACAAACTTATGAATGACATACACTACTGACATTTATTTATTTGTAATGTGACAATAACCCCTGAAGCGCTAAATTTCTTATTTTCTATTGATATCTATTGATATAATTTACATATAAAATATGCATTTGTTATTTCAATTCACTCAACCTGTGTTATTAAGAAAATCATTAATTTTCAAGTTCTTTGTTAAATGCAATAACGGATGTGTACGGCCATATTAATTTCTCTAGTGCATTAATAAAGTCTAAAGCGACTAAAATAAAACCAATTACAAAACATATATGCACTAAAGCAGTATTTGAAAAATGCAACTTGAAATTATTTTTTTTTTTTTTTTTTTTTTTTTTTTCGTCTACCATTGAGATAGGGCGTGTTCTTCTAGTCATTTTTAAGTCGTTTTCTAAAGACAAATGGGAGTTGACAATTCAGCTAAGGTTTTTTTTTCGTTGTATGATAGCACTATGCGCGGGGGTATTGCATCATCAAGTGCTTCACAGAGTATTAATGAGAAATCCTAATAGACAGTTTACAATTTAAAACATGTAACGGATTTAATCAAGAGCTAAGTATTGGCAATGAATATAAATTAACAATTGGGATAAACACTCAAAGTCACACAATTCATTAAAACTGATAAGTTTGTGTTCCGTCTTATAAAGTGTGTGTGTGTGTGTGTGTGTGTGTGTGTGTGTGTGTGTTTATATCAATCGTTTAGAATTCGATCAAATAATCTTCTATACATATGATTTCTGGAGCGCAAGGAACGTTTCAATCACCACAGTAACTCAAAGCCGACACAACCGCATTTTTCACTGCCATGTTATGATGAATTGGCTTATCACATGCTACCAAAATACTTAAGTTGATATTATTCTGCAAGAACATAACATGTTAACAATATTTTTTGTCCAATCTTGATGTTTTAAGAGAAACACTATCCTTATAATATAACTGAATATATATTGCTCAGTTAGGAAATTCGGTAGAAATGCAGAGTCTGCACGCATCGTAAAATCAAGCTAATGCAGTTTAAGGCATCCGAGTCAAAAATAGAGATTGAAGCCGTTCTGCGTTGTATTAAAGACAGACTGATAAATGGATGTAGTTTGTGACCTGTTTCACTTGTGGGTAACAAATAAGTTTATTGATTAAGATATTCTAAGCATCGGTTTTTGTTGGTGTAAAGATTTAAAATGTACTGGCCGTTGTTAGTACAGCTTTTGCGACGTCATAATCGTCCAATCAGTGTGCGTCGGAGCGTGTTAAGGAAGCTAGACATTCTTAGGCGTGGTTGTCTAACCTCCCTTTTGACCTATTTACGAATGACGACGCAAGATAAGACCAAATAAATGTTTGAACGATTTTCAGCCACGGATCGAATGAGAAGGAAATTCTTTGTTGAGATGACAACTTGCTGTAATTTATCTTATGATTTTCCATGAGATACTAAAATATATCAAAGAGACATAATTCATATCTTACTGTTGAAACTGAGTGAGATATAGAATTTTGGCTCCCGATCTGTACAGTGAAATATATAGCAAAGTTGAACGTAAAACGGATTAAGATTTCCATTGCGTCACGGTTACGTCAAATAATTCGACGTGATTTGTCGCCAAATTTAGTAATGTCTGTCTTGTTTAATGCAAAATTTATGGAAAACAGCATGTATAGGTTAATGTCTGTTAGCGAGGGTTTAACAAATTAAACCGCAGCCGAGCGAGCGGTTTAACTTGTTAAACCCTCGCTAACAAACATTAACCTACTTAATGTATGGAATTATGTTTTGACGATACTGTCCTAGTCCCCGGCCATAAATTCCCGCCTTTGACGAACCAACCAATCAAATATGCTTCTAGAAAACTCATGCAAATTTAATGTCAAATGTGGCTCGTGTCTAAAAATAGACATGATGCAAGCTCATAACGATATGGAGGCGACAATTGCCATATGTTAACACAAGTTTTGATCTCTTAGAGGGATATTGAATTATTAGATGGTTTAAATGTTAAAAACCTAAAACTGAAGTAGCGCCTGCTACAAAAACGTCTACCGAGATAAAGACACCAACCACAAGTGTCGAAAATGCAAGATGCTAAAGTTCCAAACTGAAAAAAAAAATGTGATAGTCATAAATCTAAACTTCATTTTTTTACATCGATTACGAACAAGTTCTACAATTTATATTAATCATTCTCGGGGGCTCTGGTGGCGGCGTATGCGGTTATTATTGTGGGAGGAAACCGAAGAACTCGGACAAAACCCTCGTGCCTTGACGGGCGACCACTGTACCCCCTCACGTACGTGACCAGGAATCGAACCTGGGACGCATTGGTGCGTAACCACTACGCTATCCTGGCACCCTGGCACTGTGATAGTCAGATCGGACGGGGAAAATAAGCAATGAATGAGCGAGTGAATACTTCATGCTATTCACTTATATTTGCGATTTGTTGTTGTTGATGTTTTACGAGTCACAAGATGTCACTCCTATGATTTTTGTAAAAGGTCGTAAAAATGGTACTGGTATGACTAGCTGGTCCGGTGTCAGGATAATGTGACAGGGTGTTGTATCATGCCACATGTCTACGGTGTGATACTGCAGTGTGGCAGTACTATATCTGTCTCAAGTACACATTTTCTCCAAATGACTGAAATACTATTTCCCAAAAAATAATCTTTTCTATATTCGTATCAGTTCTCGATGCTTCATTTTACTGCATTTAATCAAAGTCGGAATATTGATTTTATAGCCACGCCACTAATCCCACCTTTAAACGCATGCGCACAGAGGTTGATCACATGTGCAGTTAATTCAAAACGTATGCTAGGTTATCCATTATACCTAGCGGTTTAAGAAGTTAAACCCAACGAACATTTGAAAAATACTGCAATCCCATCGGTCAAAATATAATTCCATACATTAATGAAGTATAAGCTTTAGTGTGTTGAGGAATACTTGACACTAGTCACTTGTATTTGCTTTTCTTTTTTTTTTCACTTCATCATATTGGATATGATATTATGTTTACTATGTAAATGTTATTTGACATTCAGTTCTCATTGTTTAATAAACAGTTCATTCAAAATAAAAAATAGAACATCTACGCTGTTTTCATTGCATTTCATCATAGTTGGAACTTTGCCAATATAGGTCACGCCTCTTATCCCGCCTCTTCACACATGCGCAGAATGGTTTTCCACAGGTGCAGTTAATTCAGCGCGTACAGTAGGTTATCCATTAAACCTAACGGTTTAACAAGTTAAACCGATGGAAAATTTTGAATAATACTGCAATCTCATTGGTCAAAATATAATTCCATACATTAAATTAAGATATAGAGGATACTTGTTTGTTTTGGTGTAAGATCGATTTATAATTTCACTGAGTGAACATAAAAAGTGATATTATCACGAGCGGCGAAGCAACGATTGAAAATGCATCTTTTTAAATTCACGAATGAAATTATACATCGATCTTTTACCAAAACAAACATGTTTTTCTTTTTATTTAATGCTTTAAAGGCCAGAAATTAGCTGTGTTATTCAAAAAAGACGTCAAAATTGGCGAGATAACCTCTCGTGCGTGATGTAACTTATGACGTCATTTTTTGCGTAAAACCCAGTACAATTTACGCTCTGATCAATTTATAACGTAGGTCGGGTTCAAGTTCCTGATAATTTCACTGTTTTCTTGATAATTTAACTGTTCAAAACAGTGAAATTATCAAGATATAATCCTATGTTATTTCTAGGTTATCAATCGAAAAGCATTATATAAATTTTTTTAGTGAAGATGGAATATATCTCGTCGATAAGTGATACAATTACATTTTTTTCACGCGCTCGCGAAAATATAAAATTTGTTTCACTATTCCATATTCACCCAAAGCAAACAAATATCCTCTATATATTCTTAGTTTTCACGAAATATTAAATAAATAAAATATTCGGACTGAATTACAGTTTCTTTTAATAAATACAATTTATATAGTAATCTTATCGAAACACTTCTTCTAGATGCACAATGTACCACCTTCTGGTCGAACGTATTGAACATATGCAATATCATTATATTATATTTCACGTCACCGTTTGACTGAAGACTTCATTACATGACATGTAATTTTCTCCGGTGATTGCGGTGGAGACTGGCGCTTTTCATTATACAAAACCGTTCTATATTCTCCATCACTTAAATCCCAATCAACGCCGAAGATCTTTTCTTAAGAGATATTTTGTTATTGTTAGTGTGCTATTGCAAATCAGTTAATGACAACAAAGTTTATAATTTGACTGAACATTAAGATGGCTATATTTCTTGTAATATCCTTTTTTATCATATGACATTATGCTCAAACAGCTGTTTCCGGTGTCGTATACCCATTACATATTTTCTTATATTTAACACGTTAAATATAATTTTAGGCCGAATTACATCACTCCGTGTCACGCGCGTATGCATAGTGTGTTGAACTCGAACTGCTGGATTAAATGTGTTTGATTCATTATTCATATGATTTTGAAAATGTATAAGAAATACACACATGAAATCGTTATTTCAGTTATTATTTGAAACTATTTTCTTTGTGTGAGATTACAAAAGTAATTCGTGCACAGTCCGTTCTTTCATTTGTTTGTAAGTTGTTATAATCGCGTTTTAATGTCACTATGTAGGTCGTATGATAAAAAGAATCTGACATGAATTGTCATTTCCTATCAAAATTTACTAAACTCGTTTATGAAAATGTTAGTAAGATCGCCAGAGGCTCGCTTAATAACATTTTCATTAACTCGTTTAGTTATAACAATTAATGTCAGATCCTATATATGTGAAAACGAGCCATACATGAATATTATCAACAAAATCTACATGATCTCAAAAACCTGTGTAATGTCTTAAATCGACGATGTCGGTCTTCTAAATTATGTAAGAATTAAAGTTACGAGTTAAAATGTCCAGTAAATGAGTTTGCGATAACACAGAAGAGTGAGTTCTTTACAAATAAGACAGTCACGTGAAATAGTCATTTTCGAAATTTTTATTCATCAACTGAATGAAGTTTGGATCTATTACTTATTAACGATATTACAACCATAAGCCTTTTAATCCTCGAATGATGTTTATGTTTGCTAACTGCTTCTGGGGCTTAAGATGAACTTAAAAATTTGTTTGGTTTCTGTTGATGAGTATTGTATCTCACCGACACTAGTTCATCTAGTTTGGCGACTATGTACAGCTATATTACGCCGTGGACAATTGGCATACATCCTCACTTGGTAACATTTTCTTGGCGACCAGTCTCTACCACAAGACGGTTTCACGAATTGTGGAAGTTTATTGTGTTACTGCTTTATAAATAGCACCGCAGTTATGATGCGCAATTACTTATAGTTTACATTCTTCATCGTCGATTATTTCAAATTATCCTCCAAATGTTAATTACAGTCCTTATCAAGAATCCAATTTGCAGTAATTTACAGATATTTGAGACTATTAACATATTCAGTATTTTTACCATAGCTTCGCTTCCATATACATGTATATATTTACGTATCATGTTCGTAAAGTATTACATCAAATAGTCTCTCCTTATTGTATCATGTCATAAGAGAGGGTTATAAATACCTTAGATCATTGAACAGAAAATCTTTTGAAATTATTCGTACATGTATTCGTTTTACGTCGGATACGGATAAAACAACGCCGGCAAGAATATCATTTTACTTCATATAGACTCATTTTGACGCATTGGAAAACAGGGCAGTACAGGAACTGTCTGGTCAGGGTCTCATCTGTTTGCTCATGCAATATTGTAGCTCAGCATTCTACACACTCAGTGTGGCTAAAGAAAAAATCCATTACTTCATATATCATTTTGCGTTCAGTAACTTAATAGTCATCGAATTATAAATTTGTTCATGAATATTCATGAGATAGTAATGAGGTTGACAACCCCCCAATACACCTCCAGATATTTATAGAAGGTGACCAAAAAGCCCCTTAAAACCTTCTGATCATGAACCTTTCCGGCTGATCAATACCAATCATTCATTTTGTTGATAGTGTACACTGTAAATGATAGTTTTTGTGGTGACCAGTGTAGACCCAGATCAGACCGCACATGTAGGCCCCAAGACACGTCTCATATAAATTTATTTTATAATATGTTCATATTCTTTGTAATGTGCCAGTAAATTATTTCCAGATATGAATGTATTTTTCAGTTATGTCTTCAACATCTTTCATATATATGTATCTGTTAAATATTTCTTTTGTTATTAATCAATAATTAAGGTTTATACAAAAAAAAAAAATTAAATAAGTGCGTTAATACTGCTGAATAAACCTTCAATCGCTTAACTACCTATCAAATTTACCGTAACTCTTTGTGGTATTGAATTGCCTTACTGTAAAATCATTTATTTTCGCTGACATTATATTTCGTGGAATCTGTGATTAAATCGATTTCGTTGTTACATATATTCGTGGAACCATGTTCTAAAAGACATGAGGTCTATGAAATAAAGTTTTCGTGGGGATAAATACTCGTGGATAAAGTCGTCCACGAAATCAACGAAAATTAGTTCCCACGAAAATTAATGATTCTACAGTAATCAAACTGCCACAGGAAGTGTGAATGAAAAAAACAAGAAATATCTTCTGTGAGTTAATTAAATTCATGTTTAATGAATACAAACTACCCATTAAAACATATACATGCAGCAAACTGAACTACACAATGAAAATAAATAAATGAAGCAAACTGTTATAAAAAGGTTTTAACGAAAAAAGACCAGGGGGTGTTTTGTCCGTCTGGTAAAAAAACATGTGGGATGTTTTGTTTTACACTCGTTTTACGACAATGCTACACTATATTCTCCCTGATTCGAAAAAAAAAGTTATGTTTTTCATAGGAGATTTTAACTAAACCTCCGATTAATCTTATTTTTAGATCAAATTCATATTTTATAAATAACTTTTGTATCTAAACACTTTTGAAAATTGAAGACCATATTGTGTGAGAATATTAACCCTTTCCCTCATAGACGAAACCATGAAAAGACCTATGCGAACAACATAAAACCAGATCAGCCTGCGAGTAACTCGCAGGCTGATCAGGTTTTATGCTGTTCGCTGCCCCTCAGTGGTCTGGAAATGAGGATTTTGTAATTAAATTTGGTAAGGTTTAACTGTGGTTTTCTGCAGATCAGGCTTTATGTGGTACCTACTGAGTGCGTCAAAATTAGTCTATATGAGGGAAAGGGTTAAGATAATTACATGTATAAAAAATAATAACAAAGCATCAACGTCGTGAAAGGCATGTGTCAAGATAATATGCAAACTGAAAAGTGATATAATGAAAGCCAGTAGAAGAAAAAAGAAAGCAAAGAAAAGAACAGATATGTAAAAAAAATCGGGCTTTGAACCAGAGACTTCGTGTTCATCAGTCCAATGCCATACTGATTGAGCATTTGGGGATTCAGTTTATTTCGTTTTATTCTTTTGTATTATACATTGCGGCTGACATATAATAAGAATACATTCAACATTAAAAAAGAAAACGTTATAAAAAGGAAATGTATGGCGGACATAATACCAGCATAGAAACGAACCCAAATCTGTCGATAAGAAGTTACAGGAGAATTTTAAAGACAGGGACAACTGTTTGGGTTTTTTACAGTCATGCAAACACAAAATCCAACATACAATTAAACTCTGCAAAAAATCAATAAGACCAGTGCTCAAATGTGTTAAACAAGAGGGCCATAATGGGCCTATATCGCTCAACTGAGTACCACTGCTCTAAAGGCAACCTTCAGTATTATGGACCATGACTCCCATACAAGGCATAAGGCATACTAATCCTTGGTTTATTAACATTAAATATACATCTGATCAAGATTGCTTTATAAATGTGGATGCTAGAATGTAAACACAGTTAAATATGACATTTTTTATACTTTAACAGCCATAATTGGAGTTGGTGGTCCAGTACCAAGTCAGCCTTGGCAAGATAATAGTCATTAATATTACCATCAGGTTTGTGTAAGTTTACTTTCTAAATAAATTCTAGGAAGCTGTATTTTTGAAGGGATCAACTTTGTCCCTGTTTAAGCAATATTATTTGGTAGAGGGAAATGATGTGATCATTTTTGTTAAATGAAATTAAATTCTTACCAACATGTTGAGAGACGAAGACTGATAAAAAAAACCTGGTACATGTAATATTCATTTGGTTGGCAGTCATGTGTTTTACAGATCGGAATAATTTTAGCATTCTTGGTAAAGGGTTACCCATAGAACATCTGTGCCAAAACATTTTAAAATCTGGCCAGTAGTTTTGGAGCAGAAGTCTTAAAGTTCACTATATACATTTAAAGCAAATGAGCCCCACACATGTTTTGTACATATCGGAATAATATAAGCAATCTTGGTAGAGAGTTACCCAAGGAACATCTGTACTAAAACATTTTGAAATTTGGCCAGTAGATTTGAAGGAGATGATTTTTAAAAGTTTTAATTTTTTTCCCGTTGCAATGGCAACCAGAGTTCTACATGGATCAAGTTTTATTTTAGCAGCTTTTGTGAGGGTTCGCCCAAGGATCATCCCTGCCAAGTTTAATCAATTTCTGTCAAGCGGTCTCAAAGAAGATGTCGCTTAAAAAGTTCACTATATACATATAAGGCAAATTAGTCCCGCCTCTGGCGGCCATGTTTTTTTCTCCTCGGATCGGAATAATTTTAGCAATCTTTGTAGAAGGGTTACCCAAGGAACATCTGTACTAAAACATTTTGAAATTTGGCCAGTAGTTTTGAGGGAGATGCTTTTTAAACTTTTCACATTTCTTTTTCCATTTTGTATGTCCATACCTGCTTTTACAATGTTACGTTATTTTAGTTTTTAAGGATAGCCATAATATCAACCGGGTTAATCAATTCTTCAGCTCTGAAATCCATTTAAAGCAAATTTTTGACGACGCACGACAGGCAGAGGGTGGTCCTAATAGCTCATCAATAGCACTGCTCAAGTGAGCTAAAAACACGAATTACGTCTTTTCCATGGCTTTGATATGCCCATATGCTTTTAAACTGTTACGTTACTCCATAGTCTTTAGGACGACCCAGTAATACAACCGAGTTCGATATTCTTACAGAACTTGAAATCCATCCATCCATCTATATATACATACTGCCACCTCTCTCGCGAGTGTTAAAAGCAGGAAGAGGTGCACGCCTGAATGCTTAGTAATTTATAGTGAGAGAGTAAAACTGACAGAGTACAGTGTCAGGAAAAGTGAGAGTTCAGCAAAATGAACAGTTTATGTTAAAAATGTTAGATGAGAGAAGAGATAAAAGGATAAAAACATTTAATACCTGACTAATACTGAATCTGAACCACAGCCTGCTTGAACTGGTCAAGATCAGGAAGGGTGACAATGTTACATAACAGTTGATTCCAGAGGATAATACTGTGAGGGAATCAATGCGCTGAGAGACGGCGACGCGATTAACATGAAATAGCTATAATTCTAAACCCAATTAACGTTTTTGAATTTATTGAAGCAGTCATATGACGACAAAAACTCCATACGCTGTCGCTACAGAGGTAGTTGAAAGCGCTCTCTGTTTGTTACATAATAATCCGGAGTTATTGTTATGAATCTCCCATTCATAAAGTTGCATACCTAAGTAGGTTATTCTCTTTCTTCAGTACTAGCGAACTTGATGTATACATTCTATCTGCTGTTGTGTTTGTGTAGAAATTGACAAGGTATTTGATTATTTAAGATACTAGAATGTTTGCCTTTCTATTCCAAAGTATAGAAATGGTTTGGGAGGAACTTAACTCGCCATCATGCAAAATTACGTGTGGACTACTTTAGGTCAATAACATATATACGGAGCACTACTTTTTTTTTCTTTTTACAGGAGTATATCTTCATGTATATAAAATGGGTTGCTGCTCTGATTAAGAAATGTCAGGGATATTTTGTTCACGCTAAAAATTGATGTTTCCAGTGCAATTTAATGGTAAAAGAAAACATGTTAACAAACAATAACACATTATAAGCGGTTACGGTTATGATTTAAACGTCTGTATAACATATTCCACTCATATTCGTAAGTGCAAAATCGCATTGCATGGATCCGCACTAAGCGCGGAGAGGTACAATTAAACTTGCCGTGGAAAATATGCAAATCAGCAAGGCCTGATTTTGTTTTTTAGCATAAGACGGCTGTTGCCGTCTAAAAACGAGTATTTGTGATAGTATGATGTGCCTTGCAGGTGTCTAAATGAAAGGGGGTGCATTTGTCTTGTCAGTCTGATTGGTATAAATATGTAAGAAGGAAGATTTATTGCAACGGTATTGTGATAAGTCTTAGCGTGGTTACACCGTAAACGTGTTCATAAAATGGAAGTTAGGAGTCTGTTTCACTTGACTTTAGGAAAGAAGCTTCAGGTACGTACTCGTGTAAGAGGTTAACTTTTTTCTAGTGAATAATTTTCGGAATTTTGAGATGTTAACATTGTGTACTTGTTCCGCTCCGTCTTGGACCACTTATCCTATACCAAGATAACCAAGGTACCCCAATGAAACATTAAGAAACCTTAGTTATCTCCGTGAAAGGTCATGAGGCCCGAAATGTAGCGGAACCATTACATGGGCTATACCTTAAAATCATATCTCCGAAGCATTATATCTAAATTCTTCTTTCCAATTACCGTGTTATTGACATCCCCCATTCTTTCATACGAGGAAACTTCTTATAGGTATGTGACAATGGCTCGGCGTTTATCTCGTCATTTAAAGTGACTAAATCTAAATGTCGAGCAAGATAACATTCAAAATTCGGCTCGACATTGAAATTAACTAGCGGTAGGTTAGGATGTCGAGTAAGCTTAACACTGAAAACTTTTGTCCAAGCCTAGATCACGCTTCCTGACTTAACACTTGAAAACTTTGTCCAAAGCTTAGATCCCGCTTCCTGACTCAACACTTTAAAACCTTTGCCCAAGGCTTAGATCCCGCTTCCTGACTCAACACTTTAAAACCTTTGCCCAAGGCTTAGATCCCGCTTCCTGACTCAACACTTGAAAACCTTTGTTCAAAGCTTACATCCCGCTTCCTTTGGCCTTACAAGGTGCAGGTGTGGGTTATTTTAAAGCCTCTTTGTCTTCCCTTGGAGCGGTAAGTGTAGTGAATTCGAGCCAAATGTCTAGTTGAAATTTTGTTTGTTAAGGCCAACCTAGATCACTGTTTGTCTTCTCGTGACCAGGGCCATACGGGCCAGAGCATCCTCGGGGCGGTTTACACTCGGATTTAGTAATATTTAATGTCGAGATAAATATGGATTGTCGAACATTTACACTCCTTAGTTGCAGTTTTACAGGATCATAAGCACGTGCTTCTGATAACACTTTTTAGCTCAGTTACTTATTTTTGTCTGAGTGTCTTTCATTTTCTTATTCTCACAAATGTTCATAGCAGATACTTTGATATTTTAGATGCCTTATCTAAACTCCATTATCGTTTCCATGCATCCCCTTGGTTACTGCAACGATATCATTTGATTTCGTTTCCTCCTTCGTGTGTTTTTTATGCATTTAAAAATTCCATTGCTGAAATAAAGTGGAGTCAAACTAAAGATGTAAACAAGATAGTCATAAACAAACAAATCAATGTGATTTGGAGATAAACGTTGTCTTAAATATCAACGTGATTAAGCTCTGCTTAACCCGAATAAGTGACACGGAAATATCTCACTTCCTGTACTTTTGTCAATCACTCAGTCTTGGTATCACCTGTGAGAAATGATGCTTTCGATTCCACAGTACGAATATTGTTTTGTATTCTATAAATTGAAATGATGTTTAGAATCCATCAATCATGGTGAGTTATATTTTTTTACATTTTCAGAAAGCTTTATATCAGTGGATTGAATCTGAAAAAAAAGTAAATATGTCCGTTGAATTATTTTTATTTAGAAAAATATATAAATAATTTCATAGCTTTGGGGTTGTTTTTGTATGCATTTTTGTTCTGGCATAATGGAAATTTTATACTCGTTTGGTATTTAGAAATGAAATATTTACAATTGTTAATGTCTTGATCTGAAAATATATCCTTGCTATCTATGAAACAGAACAACAACCTAATTCAAATACATGAAGATCTACTCCGCAATAGACACGCCAAAGTATGTTATTTACCCATGTATTTCATGGTTTCCAACAATGCTATTATTGGTCACAGGTGTTTTTGTACGATATCAAGTTTTAGCCCCCAGTGTATTTTTCAACTTTGAAATAGAAAGACAAACTTACTAATATCTTAAATCATTGAAATACCTCTTCAAATTTCTACACGTAATCAACAACAGATAGATTCATAGCGGCTTCTTTTGAACTGAAATAAGGTCATGGCTTACTTATACATTACTGTCACTCTCTCCGGATCATTATGAAACAAAGATCTCGAGCGAGTTCAACTGACTTACTAGAGCAGACTAGATTAAGCTTAAGGGTTGCAAGAAAATGTGTGGAGTTATTGACGCCTTATAACCTTTTCCTCTTTTCTAGTTCAACCCTGCTAAAATGCTATATATTTTGAATTATAACTATTTTATGTAAATTCTGCCGATTGTTTCTCTTTGCTTTGAGCACATTAATTCCAAGGAATTAATTCCAGTATTTGAGCGAAGAACGTGGTTATAGTTTTCTTTTATCAAGCCGGTGACCAGACATCGTTGACTTCTATCACCTTATATGATTGGATAATCTAAGAAAAGTCAATAAAATCGCTGTTTGAAAGCGTTCTAGATCATGAATAAAGGATAAGTGTATTTGTCCATTTTGATTAATCGTAACATAAATGTTGTGCCATATATAATGGTGCGGTTTTATGGCTTACTTTACTGTTTTAAAACTGTAAACACTTTTTTCAAAATTGCTTTCTGTAATGTTCAACTTTACATAAGACTATTCTGGTTTATAAAATTAGCATGCATTCCTTTGAATATGTGTACTCGTATTTTATAATCCCCCCCCACCCTCTCTCCATCTGTGTGTGTGTGTGTGTGTGTCTCTCTCTTATATATATCTTAATCACGTAAATTAGACAAAACATTCAAGAGGCTACTGAATTATATAATATGTCAATAACAGTTAACACATTATGACAGAAATGAACACGACACAAGTTTTGATGACATGTATGAAGATTATAATTCATAATTATGTCAATTCAACTGACGTGCAGATCAAATGTTCCTCTGTGACGTAGTTGGTAGCACCGAATGATTTCTTCCCCATACGTTAAAGGTCTGAGCCTTTAAACAAGTTATTCTTTTGAAATTGACTCGATATCTACTCGTATTTCTTTGTTATGTTGCGTTGGTTATATAATATATTGTATATCATAATACCAAATATCCAAATTCGATGCCCTCTACCGGGTAAGCTATACGTGTGCACTTGTTTACTTCGTACAATCACTATACCATAATTATATAAATATGCTTGAATGACAAGCTTCTGACTAGGCGATTGAAAAAAATGCACAACAACCTTCTTGACGTATTTTATTTATCTTTTTATTATAGAATTTGTCATGGCACACAGCAATAACTCTGCTACGATGGGTAAGCGGGAAAATAGACCATTTCACTCCGAAACTTAAACCTACATAAATCAACGAGCACTTCCCGAACACCTAATCTACATGCTGGTGTAAAATTTTAAACTTTGTTCAATTGGAAATAAACATACGTTTGAATTATTCCCAGTAACTGATTGGTCAGTTTAAATCACCATATTATACCAGGTATTTCCACGGTCTATTATGACGTAAGCCAGTAGCGCGTTATATATGAATTGCAGCAGTTCACGCACCTCTGGCATGCAATATTTCCTTGTTTAATCTAAATACAATTTAGTAGTTCATTGAAAAAACAACTTTTCAACAATTCTAGTATTATATGAAATGCTTTTGATGTGATTACAAGAGACCTCATGTTTCTGTAATGCACTTATCATAGACATAATAAGTTCAGGTCGTCCGAATTAAAGAATAAATAAACTGAAACGACAATAATGATGCGTTCAATTAACTAGCATCATTTTGTTATATATTTTGTTTTACCTTATGATCAATACGTTATAAGACCGCGGCTGTTGCCATAATGATCTTAGTGTTTATTTCGCAATTATGGCACGACGCAATTTACTGCTGGGAATCTGCGAACAAAAACGTTTTAGCAAATACAACTAATCAAAACTGTTCTAATTGTTTTCAGAGTGTTGCACCAGATGTTCTGTAAGCTAAATTAATTTAACCTGATTAGAGTAGGTCTTTTACAATGATGATGTTGTCTACAATAACTCTGTTGGAATGGCGCTCACCTGACACCCGACACCAGTCACGTGACTTGGTTTAAAAACTTATTTACTTTGATTCCTTATTAAACTATACTCAAGAAAAAGAAACAATTGAATTTTGTTATGCTTATATTTTACGACCCTTACTAAACTTATCAAATAATTATGAAACTGTTGTTGTTGTTTTTCAAATGTATGCATCAATTTCAGTTTTTTTTTTTCTTTTGTTGTTGTTATATTTTCACAAGCATGACGACGTATTGATATATGTTACACCTGAGAAAATCATATTTTCGTCTTGATATATCTGTGTGCTTATTTTTTTTCTTTCTGTGATTAGGATTTGTGCAATTTTGTTTGAACAGATCATGGTGGCCGAGATGTTTGAGAGTCGATCAATCATTGGATGAAACACACCTGTCTTGAGTTCCGTTCAGGGTAACTATTTTGCAAGTTGGTTCCCAGCTAATAATCAATACGCAAAGATCCAACAGGGATCCAAACGCTAACGTTAGCGTCTGTTAACTGTATTGGAACTCTGGGCTGTTAGATAGACATTATTTATACCGCCATTAATGTAGTGCTGAGGACGAAAAGGACACGAACTCTGTTGACAGAATATTATGACTAAGTATCCTGTCAAAGTATCATTCCACTGATTCACAGTATGCTACTCTAGAGATGCATCAATTTCTGCATAAGTATTTTTAAGGTATTATGAATCAAATCATATATATTTGTTATTATCATTAAAAAAGAATGTAAATAAATTGTCAATTATAATACATGTATTTTACCCTTTATATTAACTTAAAGTTTAAAGTTATATTACACATCGCATTGTGGTATTTATCTTTTTTAACTTATTATTTTTTTCGTTCTTGGCAAAGTGACTGACAACAAAATCACAAAGAAATAAAAAATCACACTGAATTGTATTCAAGCCTTAAATGTCAAATTGCTAGAACTATTGTGGAGATCAGAAATAAAATGACACACTCAAATCAGATTAGAAATAGAATTCCCTACACATCAAAGAATTATTGCATAAAGTGAGAATCGTTAAGCAAGTGCCTTGTAAAAATTTTTTTTTTTTTTTTTTTTTTTTTTTGGTTCAATAAGTGCAAATCATTACAATCAACCAAAATAATACTAAATTGCACTGAACATGTAATCGGAGTTTGGTGATGTATGTAGATACGGACTTAACCATTATCATTAAATATTTATCTTATTCTGGCAGGTATTGTTCACTTTTTAATATCGGCTTTAAACTCGACAGCACGGCCATTACGAAAGCAATGATCCTTTCAATGAATCTTTATGCGAATGTTTTTTTTTTTTTTTTTTTTTTTTTTTGGTTTTGTTTTTTTCCTTCTTCGGGAAATGTACTTAATGTCTGTCAAAGAAATAAAACTTCTTTGGTTTCATCGCCATAAAACATCTGTATTCCAGACTGCGATATTCTAAACTAATGTCCCACAGCTGCAATAATAAACTGTATGTTTGTGAGACAAATTAGTAAACGTAAAAAAGAAAGGACATCCTGGTGCAATCGTAGGGTCTATAAGCAATGGATCTGAAGCTTAAGAATCGTTTATGATTTTTAACGCAAGTACTAAACCATAAGGAATTAATTGGAAAATTTAAATTTGAATTAAAATGTTTTGTTTTTTTTCGTTGAATTGGTTCTTTTAATTTTTAAAATTGTAATATGACCAAAAAGACCTAGGCGTAGTATTAGTTAAAAATATGCTACTCAATTATTTTTTTAACACTTTGATCCTAATATTCCTTTTAAAACGGGCTAGGCTAGGCTAAATCTATTATATACCGTTACGACTTTTTGATATATTTTATTAAAACCCATGTGTCTTCTTACCAGAAATATCAGTAATCAGAAAATAGTATTAATAATTATCGATTGGAGCATCTTTTTTATAGTGAAGTAAAAACTTTTTTATTATTTCCTAATACGATTAATTTTATATTTATCTCAGCACATAAATGTATGCTATGTTAGTGGAGAAATCACTTTTTTATAGGACATTTGAAAAAAATATTCATCATTGGGAAACTGACTGAAACAGAGAAGCAACATTAAAGAGAAAGTTTTTTTCAGGATAAAATTTTTTTCGTATTGATTTATCCATTGCAAAAATGAATTCTATAACATTTTTACATCTCTCTTCCTTTTCTATTTTTGTCTTCTTTGCCTTACATGATAAACATGAAAAATTTTCTTTTTTTTTTTAAAAATATAAAGTATTTTTTATAACTTATCTCCAAAATTATTATCATGCCATGATGATAAATAATTTAGTTATCAATATGATATCTAATTGAAAATAACTCGCCATTTCATGTCAATTATATGCTATTAACTTTTAATAAATTCGAACTGGTTTTGGTACTGGGTGGATCAAGAAACGTTCATGGCTTTCCCAGAATAACTGTCCCAGTCCAACCCAGTAACTGTCGAGGTTCAAGTTGAAAGTGCATGTTTAACAATCGACGAAAAAATGAAATAACTGAAACACATAAACAATGCACCAGATTGGTTTAAGTCCATTGTCGAAACATCACGTTATCGAAACAATATCTTAATGGCTCACGATAAGATGCTTGTGAAATTTTGGTATGTATTTATAGAATACTCTCTTATTTCAGTATTGGTTTATGAAAGTGGGCCAGAGAATATTGACTTTTCTCGTGCAAACGGCGTTTGACTATCAGACGTTGGTTATTTCAAGATGTCAATGCGTCATATCATATAGTTATCACCATCGCCAAAATTACAGAAATATCTCAATTTTAAAGTAATGTCCCTGTAATGGTTCCGCTACATTTCGGACCTCATGGCCATTCACAGAGATGACCTAAGTTTCCTAATGTTTCATTAGGGTAGTTTGGTTATCTTGGTAGAGGTTAAGTAGTCCAAGATGTAGCGGACCCATTACAGGGATGTTACCTTAATTGTAAAGCTATGTTCCTGAATTATCTTCAATAGAATATTTATGGAAGGTACACATGGACACAGTCACTGGCATATTCTAGTCAATTAACACCAGCAATTAACGACATGGGACAACAACAGACCTACGTATCTGGAATGAAATTTCCTTACATTTCACGTATAAAAATTGTTAGCCAGTTGTCCCCAACGGCATTTCAAAAAGTTAAAATCACACTATACTGACACAAAATAAATAGGTTTGGGATTTTAATTAAATTATTTATAAACGGTATTTCCATTACGATACAGTGTTGAATTTAGCTTAGTATATCATGCGACCATTTTCCCGTTTCTTTTGACAAATTGGATGTGTTTGTAGAGAGAGCGGTGCAGCAGGAGGCTTTCCCCGAGGCTTCAGTAATAGAGAATTATTTCAGCCATAAAATTAAGATTGTGACAGAATAAACTATCAATCCACAATGCTGCGCAAAATAAGAGATAAAAACATATCGTTTATATTCGTATTTTAGAATATCTTGGTATATCAGAATACATCCTAGTAAATGATATGTAAATTAAACATTTAAGGTCCAAGAAAAAATTTGACCAATGGAAATCATCAAATGTTTCATTTAAACGACTGATTTTGTATCAGT
>CM037789.1:9873198-9923198 GCA_021229015.1 Solen grandis
GTACAAAATTTACCTCGAACGCATCAAGAGAGACTGGTCCAGTTCTCCTTTAATAAACTATATCACTGTTTCTTGTTTTCATGTTGCATTGTTGCAGGAATCACAATACATGTACAGGATATCAAATTCATGCTCACTAGCGGGCCACATTCACCTGTTTGCTCGTACACAATAAATAAATATGCTAGCATGGCGAATCCCTGCATTACATGTCTTACATGAATAAAATGCACAACAATCTTCTTTAAATTATTTATTTAATATCATTTTATTGTAGAAGCTGACACGGCACTCTACGAACGATAACTCTGCAACGATGCTGAGCGGGAAAATATCAATGGAAATACAGTACCAGTGAAGTGCAGTAGTTCACGGACCTCTGGCATGTAATAATATATCCATAGGGACACGACAAATACGATCATGTTGTTCATCGAAATATGATCGGCTCTCACAGCAAAATGATATATCAGCTACAAGATCCATTTGACGAGGAAAATAAATTCAATAATATAATTCCAAATTACAAGCCACTTGACTTGGTTTTCTACTTTATTATTTCATTTTATGCTTAACACAACATAATGACTCTCAGTCATTTTATTTTCTCATTTTAACGACTTTCAAACTTAATTATTTAGTGTATAACGATTTTGCTTCTCGTTATAAATACATTGTAACTTCATTTCTTCGTAGTTATTCTTTTTTCATGTAATTGTTATAAAAGATCTTAAAATACATATGGGAATGTCATTAGAAATACCGTGTTTTCCGTTTACATGTATTTGCGTATGAATCGGTCAATTGAGGACGACATTAGTCTAGTTTTACTGGATAACTTTTCAGAGATCCAACAAATTGTCTTTCACGATGTCAATGGGGACTCAAATTATCTGTGTAATATTGAAACATAGCATCATTAGATAAATTTCTATGTAATTTTATATGTCTAGACGGACAGTTGGGACGACAGAACATACGCATTGTACATTCTAGCGCAACATGCGATTTTTAATTGCTATTGCTCACGTGAACAGTTGCATGGTTAGCTAATAGTGTTGTGCTTATTTACGTGTCAAAAGTAGACTGTTTAGGCCAGTGAATACAGTTATTTCTGGTTTTGGAAATGGGCCAGATTTCATACCATTCTATAGTGAGCATCACACACGATGTGAAGCTGTTTGATTGGTGATTTGGTGTCGTGTGAATAATATTTATAAATGGATAAATTGTGATTTAGAGAAATGATGGAATTAGTATCTTCTATTATTTGCTTAGGAGACTACACAAAAGACAATAACCCAAGAAAAATAAAGTTATCTCACTTTAATGTACAAAAGTCGACAAGTATGAAACAATTTCATAACCTGATACACAAAAGGCAATAATTCCCGAATAAATAAAGAAATCTTACCTTTATGCAAAATTGTACAATGATATCAATTGAAGAAATTCGGTAAAGTTTTGTATTATTTTTATTGCTTCATGTATATAACTCCAAAGATAATCAAATGACGATTACATCAGAAAAGTTTGAACATCTTCATTATATTTTGAATAATATGTAATCATATTTTAATCATGTCTAACTTAAATACCCTCCTCAATTTTCCTATTTTTGGATATTTTCCAGAATTTCTTTACCGGACCGGTCCCGATCTGACATGAATCCTTATTTCATATCAAAATTTACTAAACGACTTTATGAAAATGTTATAAAGCGAGCCCTTGGCGAGCTTAATAATTTCTTCATGAACAAGTTTTGTAAAATTTGAAATGAAATGACAATTCATGTCGAATTCAAACCACTATGCATATATATAGTATACACGCGCGTGACGCGGAGTGATGTAATTCGGCCTAAAAGTTATGTGTAACGTGTTAAATATAAAAAATATGTAATGGTTATATGACACCGGAAACAGCTGTTTGAGCACAATGTCATATGATAAAGGGGAGTCACGTATTACTGAAATTTGAGGGGAATGGAAGAGGCGGGGTGGGCTGCCTATAAATGTTTACCTTTTGGTGACAACACTTAAAATTGATGATAACAAGCGTGGAAGTTTGGGACTTATACATGTAGGATACGTCTCCGAAGTTAGGCGTCTGATCTAAAGGAATCATTCTACGTATTACACATATGAGTCGCGTGTTGTGGAAGTCATCTTGATGTTTTCTGTCTCGAAACTTTTTTTTTATCATTTATATTTTTGGATCCCCACTTATCCAAATGAAACTGCAGACATTGGCATTTTAAAATGCACCCATGTGTATGCAGGAAATGGAAGGCAAAGTCTTGACATATTTACATTGATCTTGGCGGTTGATTCATTCAGATGATGTTCTGATATTACAGATAAAGCACATGCTCCATGTCTGAGGTATCGACACATTCAGCCACACCATGAAGTCACCGATATCAAAACATGGAACTATTTCTGGATGACTCACCACAACCCCACATTATCTGAGACTCAGGGAAAGGCTTAATTGGTCCCGATAGCTTTAATAGTTACCGTTTGGTTTCTGGTTTGATCAGTGGCAAGAATATACCAAAGTCGTTATTAATGGTACAAGCGTAATAAACATGTTTGACACCAAGTACAAATAGGGGGTTCTGGGCGTGTTGGCCCAGTAGGTCATCATGCTTCTTTCCTGAGGCGTGACATTTCAGTGAGGCGGAACTTTATATGTCTTGGGTAGACTGAGAGTACCCAAAGGGAACATATACAGATTTTAAAAATATTACACTTAATGTTCGAAATGAATCTTTAGATGCACCAAACTTACATCGTCGGATACCACCGGCTGATATTCCGTTTCACTAAACGTGTGTATTCGACGATGCAAATTATATATTTTATAGTTTTACCAACATTTCCAGTCTTTGAACAAAATTATAATTCACAGAGAATTCAGTTTTGATTGAGAAATACATTTGTCCCTTTTATGATAAAATTAATGATCAGACAAAGGAAGGGGAAATATGGACATTTCCTTTGGACCAATCACAAGTCAAGGATATATACACGTGTTATAACCGAATATGGATGTCGCTAAAAGATCTGTCATATGTATTTGTCTGATTTTACCAGTACTGAAAGTTACCAAGTTCGGTTCATCTTTATTTGTAAGGTACTCGATGAGGAAATTTCAGAGGAAATACGCATTAAAGGAATGATAACAAATGATATATTTCAAGTGAGCATGACCTAGAATCATTGTGGTAAATCAATATGTAAATAATATGTAATACGTGTGTATTAACAAGACCTGGAGCCACATAAATATTTTTAATTTGATGTCACGGTGACTGGAAACATGTCTGAACACACGTTAACTTACTACACACATTTACAATATTGATCGTTTGAATGAGCTGTGACGTGATACATTAATGAACATACTTGTTTGAATAATGATCAACTCTTAGCAGTATGGATGTGTTCTTAAATAGCGCTTCTGTACGTACAACAAATTAAGGCATCTATCTACAGAGCATACTGAGCAGGGTGTGCACGTCACAAGTGAAAGCTAAAAGTAAAACTGAAAAAAAGATCTTCCAGGTAGTAAGAGTATGGAGTAATGAAAGCAGATCGAAAGTTAAAAACAGCTATGCAGTATCGGAAAAGAGTATAAAGATTAAATAACTGCTTGTTAGGGTACCAGTCTGCTTGAATGGCTCGATAGCAGACAGGGTTACAGCTATTTCCACATAATGGTAGTGTGTGAAAAAAAATGAGTATTTAAAGAAGTCTGATGTGGCTTGCGGATGACAGAGACTATATAATCATGTTTAGCCAATCTGACTGGGCGTCGCTGGACCATCTCTAACTTGTGTATAATGGTCTGATTACTATTTTGTACATTTTCGACATTGACAGGGCCACATTGATGTTATCTTATATCTGGGTTACAACTAAAGCAGATTATTTTAATATGTGGGCCAAGTCCGAACATGAACTATTTAATTTGAATCATATACACATTGTAACAGTATTTGCTAAAAAGTTTATGTAATATACATTGCACTATAGGACACTTGAACGTCATTGTTGTATCCCTTTTAATATTGATATTTGATTAGAATATAAATAGCTAGATGTATAATTATAACATAAGGTATTAAAAATAAGAAAACAAAAGAAAACGCTGAACAAATCATTGAAATTTTTACCTCTGATTTTGAATCTGACTTTCAAAATGACCTTGACTTATTTAACTGCTATCATGTAAAGTCCCTTCTACAAAGAATTTATTATTATTTTCATTTTTCTATCAAGTCTAACATTTACAAATATAAGTTTTAATTTTTCATATTTAGGGCAATCTTTCCCACTTATGTCCTGTATGATCTGGTTATAAATTTCACAATTTGATTAAAAACATTCGGGCATGATTTCCCATCTGTGCAGTGTAATATTACTACGACGAGATAATAGCTTTCTTCATAAGATAAGACCTATGAAAAATAACAAATCTATTGATATACGTATATAATAACTGATACAAGCTTTTCTGCAATTAATTCAGAACATTAAGGCAGTCAAGGAATTTGAAGAATTGGTTACCCGTGTATAAAATACCAGCACCTTAGAGTAAGCATGACAATTTATAAAAAAAAATCTCTTATAAACATATGAAAGTTTGACGTCACGTGAGATATGCCTGTATCAACATGTGTGTTTGAGAACAAGAGAAACATTCCATCAGCCAGTATGATGCTAGCATAGAGAAATTTTACTGACAGGAGGGTCGGTAAATCCAGCTTATAAAATGGACAAGTGAAGACACATTATAATAAATAAGCAGTGAGAAATCGCGGTGGTGATACAGTCAAACTTGATTCATGTGCTTACCAAAAAATTCTGAGAGCTATATACATGCCATGGACACATTTTCAGTGTAATCATTTAACTATACTTTAAACATTGCTCATAATAAATGGGTTGGATCACTTAGTGCTAAGCATTATATCATGAAAAGCAATTTGGCTGTATGCCACTGGAAGAAAACCAGCGCAAACTGGTTTATATAGTTTTATGTTAGTAGCAGATGAACCAGACGAATAGGGGCATGATGTTTTATTTAAAATAATAAAAAAAAGTTAAAAAATCTATCTTTACCCGTGTTTTGTTGTGTATTTAAACACGGTTTATAGTTCAGGTGAGGATTATGATATAATTAAGCGCACGTGAACGATTGAGACATAGAAACTGAAATACCAAATTAAAAAAAAAAATGAAATGTAAGAAATCCCTTTATTTAATTTCATGTTTTATACATGTAATTTTGAAGAACATCTTAAATGAAAATACTTAAATGTGTAATCCATCATTTCTATGATGTAATTTTCTATGGCGCTCCTTTTAAACAAACTGTCATTTCAATATCACTAAAGAACGAGGCTAAGTAAACTGTGGGAACAACTTAGATTGTCAGAACTAACATAGAAATTACAAGCTATGAAATATTATATATATATAACAGATTGATACGATGGATTTTAATATTTGAACTTCTGAGAACTTTAAACAAATAAAAAAAGGTAAAATATAATAGTGGACTTAAGAGAAAGCCATTTCATGACTGAAAACATTGAAGAACGATACGATTACAATTGTACATATGCCGATATCAACTGAAAATAAAAAAAAAATGCATTGAGAAGAAACCCTGCATATTCGTCCCAAAACTATTGTGGGCAAATTAAAAATTTTCTCGGACCTCGAATTCGATTACAAGCCGACCCTACTCTCAACGAAAGTCAACATAACTCTAATATACCGATAATAAAAAGATTTCTCGCCGGGAAAAGTTGTACATTTACTCAGTTATGAGGATAAACAAAATAATCTGAGTATATTTGAGTAACCGTAAGGTACAAGATAAACATTCCAGGAGGTGCATACTGATGTAGGGGCAAACTTTACAGGCGGGACAAATTTGACTCCATTAGAAGAATCTATATAGGATGCTGTACCAACCTAAATTCTTGATTTGTTTTATCATACCATTGAAACAATATCACCCCAATAAGATTATATATATAGATGGTGTACATCAACCCCAGCGTATCTCTTAACATTCACTTGTTCAATTTCTCTCTTTATGTCAGCCTTGCTAATGTCATTTGAAAGTTGTTCTCCATTCTTATACCCCAAAGTTATCCATTTTTAACTCCCAAGACGTAAATTGTATTGTGCATTTAATTATTCATGATAATTAACTTAGAGATCATTGATACGCAATATCTTTATATTTACGGGTACTAAAAAGCAAGCATCGTAAAATCAACTGTATCACTCTGTGTTCAGTAGATTAGTTTATCCTTCCAATGCGCTAGCGAATATGTGTGGAATCTGACGTAGACGTTTGAATCATAAAAGCTCAACGGTTATTAATATTATTATTTTCATTTGTGAATACATGTTGCTTAGACATCAGACAAAACACCCATGTCGAACAGAAGAAAACCCCAAATTATATTTATTTATATTTATTTATTGTCGACTGAAAATGATTTCTCATGTTTATGTGATTTTAAAGTTGGATCTTTCAATGAACACAGTGATCACGCTCCATTATTATTCTCATTTTTATGTAACACATTTATACCGCCTGTAAAAGACGAGAAATACACTCGGTTTAAATGGGAAGATAATTTAAAAGAATCTTTTAGAATAGGATTGATTTCCCGTTTACCACATTTTAATAACTTGGTTTCTACCATAGACATGACTAGCAGAGATTCGGTTAATAATGCTCTGAATGATTTTACCAAAACATTGCGTGAAGTAGCAGACCCTTTATTTTCAAATTGTTATAGTAAAAACAAGAAAAAGATATTTATGAATAAATCTCTATCTACACAAAAGGATTGGTTTGATAAGGAATGTAAAGAAGCGAGAATAAAATATTTAGAGTCTGTAAAAACATTTAATAGAACGAAATCTAAACAAAGTCGAGAGCAGTTCTGTTTATTAAAAAAAGCGTATAAAGATTTGTGTAAGAAAAAGCGTTTATTACATGAGCAGAGTAAAATAAAAGAATTTGAAAAATTAAAAAAGTCGAATCCTAAACAGTTTTGGAATTACTTTAAACGTTCATCTAAAAACACAAACAACATTCATTTGGAGGATTTTAGAGACTATTTTTCAAAATTAGGAAATGATGTTTTTCAATGTGAAAATGAAGACGCAGAGAATTTTTGTTCTACTCATGATTTTAATGATATTAATTGTTGTTTTGAAGACCTTAATAAAAATATATCCGTAGAAGAGGTTTTAAAAGCCACACAGTGTCTTAAGCGTAATAAATCTATGGGGGACGACTTTATCATGAATGAATATTTGATAGAAAGTATTGATATTTTAGCTTTACATATATGTGACTTGTTTAATGCTATTTTTAATTCGGGTTATTTTCCCGAACAATGGATGAATGGAGTTATCGTTCCGTTACATAAAAAAGGTGATGTTAACAATGTAAACAATTACCGGGTATTACTTTGGTCAGCTGCTTATCAAAACTGTTTACTACTGTATTAAACACGCGGGTGAGTATTTTCTGTGAGAATAATAATATAATATCTGATGCTCAGTTTGGGTTTAGAAAAGGTCGTTCTACAGTCGATGCTTTATTTGTTTTATCAAATGTTGTTCAAAATTACCTAAATAATAATAAAAGATTATATTGTTGTTATATTGATATGTGTAAATGTTTTGATACTATTTATAGAAATGGATTATGGTTTAAATTATTCAAGCTTGGTGTACAAGGTAAAATGTTGCGGATTATTAAAGATATGTATCAGAAAATTAAATCTTGTGTTAGAAATTGTAATAATTACTCTGATTACTTTGAATACTCCATAGGCTTGAGACAAGGCGAGATTATGTCACCGATACTTTTTTCTCTTTTTGTTGAAGATCTTGAACTTTATTTACAGGAAAATGCAGATTCTGGTATTCAAATTCATGATTTAGTGTTAATTTTGTTATTATTTGCAGATGATATGGTTGTATTTGGAAAAACAGCACAGGAGTTGCAGTCTATTCTCGATCGTTTATACAATTATTGTAATCAATGGGGGTTAGAAGTTAATACAGAAAAGACAAAAATAATGATTTTTAGAAAAAGGGGTAAGTTAGGAAGACAGGAAGCATGGACATATAATGGTAAACAAATTGAGATCGTAGATGATTTTAATTATTTGGGAACAGTTATAAGTTATAATGGGAATTTTACATTGCATCAAAAACATTTAGTGGGGAAAGCTTTAAAAGCTTTAAAATTTCTTAAATTAAATTGTAAAAAATACCAATTAAAACCTAAGTTAGCTTGTCAGCTTTTTGATTCATTTGTTGGGTCTATCTTAAATTATTCATCAGAAATATGTGGTTTTGAAAAACATAAAGATATTGAAAGGTTACATTTAAAATTTATTAAATATATTTTAAAAGTTAGAAATAGTGTAGCAAATGCTGCAGTATATGGTGAATTAGGTAGATACCCTTTGTATGTGGCAAGATATTTAAGAATTATCAAATATTGGTTTAAGATTTTAAATACAGACAATATAATTATTAAACAAGTTTATGAGCAATCACTTAGTGATTGTAATATAGGTTTAGATAACTGGGCTAAAAAGGTAAAAATATTGTTGTGTAATTATGGTTTTGTTGATGTTTGGAATCATCCGGAATTATATGATTTAAAATGTTTTTTACCTATTTTCAAGCAAAGAGTTATTGATAATTTTATACAAAGTTGGCATTCAGAAAAAGAATCGAGTGGTGTACTTGATCTTTATAATAATTGTAAAAGTATCTTTGAATATGAAGATTATTTAAATATTTTACCACAAAGTCTTAGATTTAGTATTACAAAATTAAGAATTTCAGGTCATAGTTTAAGAATACAAACGGGTAGGTATGGGCAAAATAGAATTCCTAGAAATGAAAGATACTGTCAATGCTGCAATACTTTAGATATAGAAGACGAATACCATTTTATTTTAAAATGTTCGTGTTATGAAAACTTAAGAAAAGGTTTCATAAATAAATATTTCTATAATAAACCTAGTATGTATAAATTTATGTTATTATTAAAATCAAAGAATAAAACAACACTTACTAAATTAGCTTTATATGTGCAGAAAGCAACGGAAATTAGAAATAGTTTACTTAATAATGTGGCCAACTGATATATAGGTATTATTATATTTATTTAATATAAAGTTTGTGGTGTATTTTAGTACAGCCATATAAACATTTTTATGTCATTGTATAGTGTTTGTATTGGTCTAAATTAATTACATTCCAATGCTGTTTTATAATGGATATGCTACCAATATACGACAATTGTGTATATGTGTATATCTTTTTGAATTACGTTTTGCTTAACCCTTTAAACTTCCCCTTACGTTTCGTTTCGGTAAGGGAGGTAATCCAGGGTGCATTTATCGGATATACCTTTGAAATTTACTATATTATTACTACTATAATTATTTTTTTATGTAATATATTTCATATTTTGAAAATTACTATAGTATTACTACTACTATTATATATTGTGTATATTATATATATATATATATATATATATATATATATATATATATATATATATTTTAATAATTTGTTGATATGAATTTTATTTAATTCTGTCAATTTTGTGCAGTTCATTATTACTACATATATCTTAAATAACAAGTTAATCTTTGTGATTACGATCGAATGTACTTGTAGATTATCACAAATCTGTAATTATAAGCCATAAAAATATTTTTTGAAAAAAAGAAAAAAGGAAGAAAAACAACAACTAAAATATATGCATATTTTGTGTGTGTGCGTGTGTGTGTGTGGGTGTGTGTGCTTACCTATTATGTGGTTCATCCTCTATGACAAGAAATTGTCTTTATTGTATGTGACCAAATGGATTATGTGGTTATTTTATTTATATTGACTATGTACATTGTACACGTCGAAAAATAAAGCTTTGTATCTTTGTATATTTACATGTAGAATTGCTCCTGCCAAAAAAGGAAGTGCTTCGCAGTAAACACCCAAAGTGTGTTGTTTACCTAATTTAAAAGTAGCTCACACGTATTTCGCGTGAAAATAATCTCTTTTGTTGCATTTTACGTTCGTTCATGAACTCAAAATTACCAAATATTTTAAAATAATATCATATCTGCACAATAGTTGAATCTCAAATTGCATTTAAGACATCCCAATATATTTGTGCAACGAATACTGGACGTTAACCCAGCTGAATGTCTCCTTCTAATGCCATCACAACCTCACGTTAATATCGTCGACAGTCTTTCAGTGCCTTAAGCGCTTTATTGCCATTAGATAAGTGCAATAATAACACTGGATAATGTTGCAAGACCAATAATGGAATTTAGTTTGTCATATCAATTCAATTCAGTAGTTTATTTCCAAGATTTAGATGGTAAATAACATTGGACAAAGCATTTAGTAACAGAATATATTGGTTATGGCACAATTTCTCCATATTGCTTTATTATTCAGTCTGTAAACTTGGACGAAATAAAGATATGTTTTCCAGTTTCCTGTGAAATGATATAATGACAAGTGTTTCATCAAAAGTTTCTGAACAATGTAAATAAATCATAAGTTCAGTGTAAAATTGTGAAAAACAACAACAAAAACAACAAAACTGAGGGTTTTTTTTTTTAGTTTCTTGCGTCATACAGAACGACATAAAACAGTCTGCAAATTAACAAGATACATAAAAAATGTACATACAAATACATCTGTAGAGGATATGTAGAGTAAAAACTAGTTGCAATGTTTTTAATATATTCATTTAATTCTATTGTTTATTCTCACCCTGTGACGCATAGACATATTACGTTTAACCTAAAAATATACTTGCTTTTCACAAAACTGACGTAGATAGTGCAAATTTTATGGCAGATTTTATCACGTAATTATCAGTAAGGTATCGCAGTCAGATATCCACGAACACCATACTGTAGTGTGTTGGTAGAATTTCAACGTTATGCGCTCATGCTACATATTTTTTTACTTCAATAAATTTTTCTGATTTGCACAAAATTTCTGAATACGAAAATGGAAAAATAAAAGACAGGTCACCATTTTTATGATATGATCCATAGTATCCGTTTATAATAAATACCCAATTTTTATTAATATATATGTCAAAAAAAAGAAATTCTTCAAATTGAAGACATACATACATAAATACATACATGCTGGTTCAATTAATCTGATACAATGGATTTTCACGCTATCGAAAAGTGCCCAGTCAGAAAAAAAATCAAGATAGTATCTAACATAGGCACCATTGTGCACATTGCATGTCAACAGATAATCCAGACATTTTTGGCACACGGGCATTTGCTATGATGCTCGCACGAAACATCTCATTTTTATCTCTATCTTTAAATATGCATGCGCGGATCCAGAGAGGACCAGGGGTCCTCAACCCCCTTAGATTAAGCTATTATGCCTAAAATATGCATGAAAGGAAGAGGGGGACAGGTATGAATGACCCCTCCGAAGTAAGAGGCATGCCCCCCCCCCCCCCACCCCCTTGGGGGTTGGATATATGAAGATTAAAAAATCCATTTATATAGTGTTTTGACATCAAAATCAAATTTCATAGTCGGAACTGGATAATGGTTATTATCTATGTCGCCCCCCCCCCCCCCCCACGTATACACACAAAAAAATGGTGGCTCCTCGCATGAATATGTATATATGCATTAAGGAAACAAACCAAACCCCAGAGGAAACTTCTGTTCATATCAACTCTACCATCACGCAGTAATGACGGATTTATAATTAATCATAACATGGAATTAATCATAACATAGGAAGCAGTGTCACTTAGTTCTCATATATGATTGAGTATATACATGTATGTGGTATCAAGATATTAGTACCCTCATAGCAAAATTCCGTATCTTGCCACTCGATGGATATATTTCTGATTTATTTTTCAATTTCAAAACATCTACAGTGTTCAGTTTTTTTCATATACTAAAGTCTTTTTGTTCCAGTTTTATTAAATTTTTGAGGAGATAATCTGTATTGTGTTTACATTAAAACCTATGAGAAAAATCTGTAAAAATGAGAAGCAGACTTTGATTTTTGAGACAAAAATTACCGTTACGGTAGAAAGTTACATGTTATCAATTTGTTTCAAATTCCATCAAAGAACTGAACTTTACTGTAGGACTTTGGCGAAAATTACTTTTTTTTCTCACGAAACAAAACTATCAAAAGAAGTGGTACTCAAAAAACTTATGTCACTATTTGACATGCCATTTTGCCCCTTAGATTTACATTGTTTGACATTTTAAAATCTTATATTTTGAAGATATACGTATGACGTGAAATGGAATTGATGGCTATTAGGGTACTAATACCTCAAATGACGTCAACAACTTTCACTCATTTACGCTCAAAACTTTGACGTTTAAGTCTGTTTTTACGTATTACGTTACGTTACGTATTACGTTACGAGTAAAAGAAAAAGCATACGTGCACCAACTCCACTCTACTCGCTTCAGTTTATCTAGTTAAGTTTATAAAAAATGGCCTTTCAGTATCATATAATAATGAAGAAATAATAAAGAATGGTCCATGATAAGTTTTCAGAAATGGGAGACAATTTTCGCGACCTTTGCGGGCCATCCTCATACTTACTTTCTATCGATTATTTGTTTTGTGTGGGTTTGGATCTACCTTAAACCAATACAAGACTATGTAGATAATATATTCTACAAAGTAATGTATACAGCTGTTCAACATACCGTAATGTACTGATACATTGTTGTAGCAGCTTTCCTCACATTATGAACATTAAGATACTGAAAAGGAAGTTTCAAATAATGTACAGACATTTGATACCGTTACATAGCTTTATAATTACCAATCTTTCCTTCTGCGCATGCGTGAAGCCGTGAACAGGTTTTTCTGTCTACGTGACCATGTCGGTCTCCTGTGTATTATAAAAATATGTCTATTTTATTACATAGACTTCACTCAATCAAAAGAGTATTGGGTAAGCATGGAAACAAACAGCATCTCGTGTAATGCCTGCAGCGTGTATCCAAAATTTGCAACAGTAAACTTTCTGCAATGAGTTTTGCCTGAGGGACGTATAAAACGAGGAACCGTTTAGCTCTTGCTTGAACCTTTTACTTAAAATTCTTCTGTCAATTACTACACGAATAAATGACGCCTTGATAGGAACTACCTAACATTTTAAATCTAATCGAACTCCCTATTTAAAATCAACCATTAGAAACCTAAGTTTGTATGACGTAGTCAACTCTCGGTGACGTTTCAATGCTTTGCATCGACTCTCTCCTGTATTCTTGATATCATATCAAGAAACATAAAATACAAAGGCTTTAATTATTTTACGTTAATAAAATAGTACAGCTCAATTATTTATTATCAAATGTTGTCATTTTAATACATTTCAACTAGTAGTTACACATTTTCCTATACCTCCCAGTAAAACAGCACTTTTGTACTTATCAGTATAACTCGTAGAACATTGGGAATACTTCAGATATCAAGAAGTAATGTAAAGACAAGTAAAGGAAATGCAATTGCCCAGCAGTCAGGGTAACCCAGACGCGTCTATAAATGTGCTGTGTCTTTTTTTCAATCTTAATTTATAACTATAGATCGCAAACATAGGACAGTACGACGAGGAAATAATGTTGGAGATTAAAATTATGCGCTGTTTAAATCAGTATTGTTTTGAACCAATTAAGAGTTCCAGCGGCCTTCAACAGCAAATTGCGTCCTCCTAAACTGCATGTTTCTGTGAAATTCATTTTTAAATTGTTTCAGATCATCATACATTTTATCAATAAATCTGTTTAATACTTTTAAATTTATCCAGAAATACATCAGATGTGCAATTTTCGTCATTGCAAATTATAAATGTATTTGTAATGTAGCTGAGTATGCGGGGAAACAGACTGAGGCATATCAAATGAAAACATTTCCCCCTAGAGAGAAGAATTATCAAATGATCAGTACAAACGAACGTGTCCGAAACACAATATTCGACGAACATATTCCCAAGATATGACAACGACTAAAATACAATGAAACCGTTTTCAGCGATGTGAATTTGTTATCTTCATCAAATATTCAGTGAACAGTTGGCATGATCCACTGATGTTGATTACTTTGGTTTTATATAAATGTGTTCAAGCAAATGAAATATTGTGTCGGAGATTATCAAAATTTGCAAAATGAATGCCGAATCCATGTTTTAGGCGTGATAGGAGAAAGAATGCAAATCTTATATCCGGTTGTCAACAAACCAAGACAGACATAATAATGTTAATGTTGCGTCAACGCTGTCAGGAAAACATCCTTATCTCTAAAGATGCTTGTTTATACACGCTTTGCAAACACATGCGCGCTCCTTATTAAGAGGATATTTGTAAAATGGAACTCTTGCATCCACGCGAGTATTTCAATTAAGACACAACTGGTGACTGTCTAAATTATGCTGTTTAGCAGTATATATCTCTTCATACAAGCGGAATCCAGACTACCTTAACCCTCAACCCGATTTCCCCGTGTTTATGATACACACGACAAATCTGGTACTTATTGAAATCTTTTTCATTTGTAAACGTACGTTACTCTATAAGGCTTGATAAGATTTCAAAGAGATGCCTGCTGTGTTCGTTTACTTTCGAGAATATTTCGGACATGTTCCGACTATTAGTATTTTGCGCACTGTACGGATATTTTCAACACATTTTAACAAGCCTGGTAAACTTTAATGGGCTCTAGTAGAAGTTCTTTGTTGACTTGTACATAACACTGTACAATTCTCATATATTCGTGGTTCAGGCAGCTTTATTCATTTTACGCATCCGCGAATTTACGAGGGCTTACGGATCATCAATTCTTAACAAAGTAAAGTTCAATTTACTCTTATATTAAAATATTTCACAACGGGTATCAAATATATGATATTTAACAACAATTGTTAACATTAAAATCTCGCAAAAGAAAAACAACAACTGTGGAGCTGTTTTTGTTATTGAACTATTACTATTTCTGAAAAACAAATGCCCATAACTATTTTAGTTTAATGGAAAATTTTCAGTTACTGTTACTGACGATTTACATGTGATCAATAATAAATAAAATAATAATTAAACATGGAGTATCAGGAAACACATATTGGGTGCAAGTATGCACGTATCAAAAATAAATTATTGATGTAAAAAGAAAATTCTAATCTAAGCGAAACCACAAAGTCAAGTTCAATAGAAAAAAACTTATTATCGAATTCAAATACTCATCATCTTATAACAATGACATGAAATAATGATAATATCCATGCAAAGTATCATGCACACTACCAATATCTTGGCTTGCGGTTGGTGGGTGGTTCTACCCGGATGCCTCCGTGCATTCGGTGTCTTCCTCCACCTTGTAATTAACGCCAAAACAGGTATAGCCACGCCCCGAACGTTTGTCGGAGGTTGTTGAACTAAGGTAACTATTGAAAGCAAGATTCATGTGCATTTGTTTGTCGGAGGATTGTACAGCTTTTCAATGGTTAAATCGATATGCATATTCATTTCGGGGCGTTTCGGCGTCATGTTAATTAGCTGGACGTCGCTATATGACTGAAATACTGTCGAAGCGACGGTAAACTCAAAAAGTCAAGTCTGCCAATATCTGCTAAATAATAATAGACATTATGATTTACAAACTATTTGAGTTTAATGAGATGCGATGAACCATGACAATTTATAAGTATCTGGAAAATGAAGATAAAACTGTTTTAAATACACGTACTTTTCTGAGAACTTAAAAGAGCAGCCCACTATATAATGATGTTTATCAACAAGACTGCCTGTTTATATACAAATATATCGGCGTGATTTTCTATCTTATTAATTAGGTAGCTAGACGTATGGTTAGAAAAAAAATAATCATAAAATAAGCTAACAATATCAACGGGTGTTAACAGGATGCCAAAAACGCTTGTTTATTTTCCTAGCACACTTACCATGTCTTTCAAATTCTGATAACAAAGTATGCATTAGATCTGTATACATATTTTTTATCAAATCTTTTGAATGTTATTTCCTTATCAAATACTCAGAAAAAAATAATGAAAACACAAAAAAGAATTAGGATATATTATTTTTTTTTTTTTTTTCTGACATTTTATATTCCATAAAGCACAAAATACAGTTTTATGAGAGAACAGATTAAACATGATATTTGACATCAAAATAACAGATTTTCTCACAGGACGGTGGTTGAAAAAATGAAACCATGGCAACAAATATCTGAACAAATAGCAAAATGTACGGACATTTCTATTACTAACCAAACCTCAGCAGGATAGTTTCTAAGTGGCCATGTGTATCTCCTGCGTATTATATAAATAAGTCTATTTGAATTATATAAACTCCATTACGTCAAAAGAGTAGAGAATACTCATGGAAATAAACTGTGTCTCGTGTTATCTTAAGAGCTGTAGCAAACGTTCGCCAGGTTATTGTCCGAGGGATATACGACATCTAGTAATGAAAAGTCCTGTATATGATATTAAAGGGACTGCCTCCCAGATGCTATCAAAATTACCGTTAAAAATATATTAACTCATTTCGGACGTAAATGTTATTAATTTTGTTATTAAGTCTACCAACAGCCAGAAAAATACTGATTTTCTTATTATAATCAAATAAAATCCTTTCCGATCTAACCCAATAAGGGAGTTTCCCGTTTATAAATAAAACTTTGATTTCGTTATACGGGCACTTCACGTGGATCACATGATCGATAAATGCATTGTCGATAAGAGAAAAATTCGAATTTGAATGGGACGAAACGGTTTTGGGGTTTAAGTCTTGATTTCCAGTCATAAAGACATCAATACTGATCAATGTCTATATATAAAGGCTTAATCTCTAAGATGTCGCCAAGTCATTTTAAAGTATTAAGCTGTTATCGTTACACTGTGCAATGCCTCTGAGAAAGTCCCCAGTTTTGGAAAATACACTTACTTGTCTAATCAACTATTTAGCAATCAGTCGGCTTCGATTGTGTTCTTTATGTCACCCCATCGCGTGACTCGATCGCCGATAGTTACAAGTTTTGATCTTCAGCGTTTCCGTCTCGCAGCAAGTGTACGCTTTTTGGCGCTTACTGTTTTTTTCGGCCCCATTATAGTGCTTGAAATATCTCGGTTGATTAGATACGCATGTGCGAACGGGCACTAGCGCTGTCACGTGATTTTTCAGAAATCTTAATTTTTAAACTTACTGCGTTTGTAACGCAGTAAAATTTGCGTAAGAAAAAACTGCGAAAACGGCAATATCTCGGGGTTTCTTGGGTAATGCAAGTTATCAGTGATCAGATTTCAATGCCTCACATACAATTTTAACATTGATTTTCTTGAAATTAGAAGGGTTTTTTTCCGTCATTTTAGCATCTGTGGGACAGTCCCTTTCAAATGATATCGTATCTAATATAATTTAACATTCTCAATAAAATTTAATTATATGATCATTATGTATTATATTATGTCTTATTTAATGTTGCCATTTTAAATCATTTCAATTGGTGGTCACGTATTTTTAGAGACCCTTCAGCAGAACTTTGAGCTAGTGGAAACACTGTTGAAGTTATAAGTACAACTCAAAGAAGATTAAGAGACCTACAGATGTAAAAACGCATGTAGTGCGAATAGCTTGTAGAGATAAATGAATTGTCTAGCAGCCAAGGGAACCAAGATACGTATGTCTAGAAATGTGTTGAACCATTTTCAATCTCTGATAAGAACAGACAATAATATGAAGGGTAAATAATGAGATTAAAATAATGTACTTTACCAATCTATGACGTCTGAAAAATTTAGAATTCCTGCGGCCTTTCAATAGCAAAAGAACATTTCGATAACAATTCTCCCTAATTTGCATTCATATGTGAAATATATCTTTAATTGATTGTTTAAGATAATATATTTTATAGAATTAAAAACAATGATGTATTTCATTTTAGTCACATATGTAGAATTTCTCTCATAAAGTATAAGAGATTTTTTTTTTCGTTTGAAGCCCTTAGAAACACCAAAGGAACAGTGAGGTGTGCTGACCATTATTTCTTTTTCGATGCTCTAGGATCACTATGGTACAAGACTATTAAGTTCACACAACGGTGCCGCTAGTCCGTCAAGCCGTTAATTTTACGACCAGTGTTTAGATAACCATCCATATATTCATCAGGTTATTGCATTTTTATGAGCAACGTTATGATACGTTAATAAATGTCTGCTAATAATTTGGCCACTCAGCTTATGTAAAGTAAAAATGTATATTAATAAAGAATAATCATGTAGTTTGTAGCTGTAACAAGTTTTAAACACTTACATTCTATCTGTTCGTTGTGTATCTTTTAATGTCATATAAATAACTGATGTCCTTAAGTACATGACAAAATGTCAAATGAGGTCTTTATTTTATTATTTAGCTGCTTCTCACTATTCGTTGCTTTATTACAACATTCAGAAAAAAAGTTCAGTTGTGCCTTTTTCGTTATTCCGAATTGCTAGAGTATGCAGTTATGCGGGGAACACAATGGAACATTGAAAAGAAAAAAAATCACATGTCCGAATACGCAAAAAATTCTCGATGAGTATATTCTCGGGTAGATGATTGAACGAAATGACAACGAATGAAAATAATTCAAAACGAAACCAAAACATATCGTCAACCATCGTGCCAGATATCAAGATCAAGAAACGATCGCCATCTTCATCACATGATCAGTGAACAGTTGACCAAATCCACTAATGTTGATTGTATTGCTTGTATTAATGTTTTCAAGCGAATGAAATATTGTGTCATTTGTAAAATGAATACCGATATTAAATGTAGATACCCTTGTTTGTAAATCGTTAAAGGAAACTTATGAAAACTTAGTTATGCAAATTTTATATCCGAATGACAACTAACTAATACAGGAGTAATCATGTTTAAAGATGCTTGTTTAAACACTATTTGCCGTATGTGTCTAATTGAGCTCTTGCAACAACGCTCACTTATGTTAAAATGGTGACTGTCTAGGAGTAAACTGAGAAGGAGTGTGTGCAAACCGGTGTAACAGGCGACTATCGGAATCCAATCAGTTCATTAACCCAATTTCCTATTATTTTATTACACAACATACGTGTTACACAAGACATTAATGGCCATTCATTAATATCTCATAAACATGGGAGTTCATCGCATTAGATGGTAATTCGGATTGAAAGTTTTCAGATACGTGCTAAATAGAAATCTTCTTCAGTTGCAAAACGACATACTCGCACGTACGTTACTTTAGAATAAATGATGAGATTTCATACCGATACATGCTGTGTTTGTTTACTTCCGAGCATATTTATGAGATACTCCTGTTAATTTCCGTAGAGTTTTACACATTGTAAGATTATGCAACGTCGGTGGTTGAAATAACAACTTTCAAAGAAATGAAACCACAAATAACAAGGAAAATAGTAGAATATACAGTACATGGGGTCATTTGCAAGTTCTGAAAAGATAAATAAGAAAACATTATTTCGCTTGATGACCGAGGGTAAAATGAAAAGAAGCCATTAAATGCGATGGACACTGAAGTAGCAATAAACTAATAGGTTTCGACATGTGTCATACATAATACAACAACAAAATCAGTTGGGAATAGTTTTAAAAGGATACTCAATCTCTTGATTACTACATGATTGATCAAAAAGCAGTTTATCTAAAATCCCAGCGGCCAGCTTGTTTGAACGTATGCTTTATGAATAGGTCTAGATGTATTGATACAGATAATAGCGAAAGTTACTCAGACATGTCCTTTGCTAAACCTCTCAAGGCAATGAGAGGCTATCGGTAGGATTTACATGAAATTGCTATAACTCAATCCAGCCTTTCAGGAATATTGAACTCAATAAAGAGAAAAAGTATACAACTCCATACGTTTTCCTTCAATTGAAGCGACTAGAAAGTCATCTGAACTCTTTCTTATGAATTTAATACATTTTATGTTACAGTGAAAAATCTTCATGTATGTAAATTAAGGAACTGCTCTGTCTAAACGGCAAGGATACATCATTCAAGATAAAACTGGTGTTTTAAGTGCAAGATACATATACATTATAATAGAAAAACATGTTGACATATTAAAACATACTAAAAGCGGCTACGGTTATGATTAAACCGTCTACGTAACATACCCAACTCGTATTCGCTGGCGTAAAATCGCATTGCATGGATAGGAACTGAGCGGAGTGATAAGTTAAATCTGCAATTTGTAAATGAGTTTGAGAATGAGGAAACTTGAGATACGAAGATTACCCGTCACGGGGATGTAGTGACAAAGTGTCATGTCACTAAACGGCACTGGAGTTTGACAGTTACATGTATATACATATGCCTCAAATAGACTACTGGTTAGCAGTTCAAAATGCATATCATGCTTTAACCAAGTAGCATGATACCACACCCAGTCACATTATCCTGACACTACAATCCAGATCTTGCATGTTTGAGGTCAGAACAAAGCAATGAGCTGAAGAAGAGCCCTGCAAAAAATTTGTCACTATTGGACTTCTGTGATTTTATCCCAGTTATCAATGTACTTGAATGGTTTATCCAAACCGTATATTTCTTGTAAATTGCACTTTTCAAAGGACCGAGTTTTCAAATTGAAATGTAGATAGTCATATACACTTGACCAATTTACTGCTCAAATAGTAAAATGGACTGAAATTTGTAGGTATATAAAATGTCGCATTAGACTTCATCTATATTCAAAGCAAATCTTCTACAAACTGTGAGATGTGACACTAATAGATATGGATGTTCCCCGTTTTAAGTGGGGCTGGAAAGATTATACCCGCTCCGGTAGGCTTAAAACCTGTTATCTAGGCAAACCTTATTACGGTCGAACAGGATGGGCAGTTTTCGATGAAAGATATAGCCTGTCGTACTGGTCTATCAGAAGAGTGTGCAAGCGAGAAAGTTTTGCGCTAGCTGGGTATCTCATTTGTTCATTGAGGAGCAAAAGGAACAACACCTTAAATGTACCCAGAGAAGTTGGTAAACATACAAAAGCTGTAAGAATCGGATTGATTCTCACTTACTAACAGTTCATGAAACCTGTGTGTCAAAAACGCAAACCGTAAGTTCGAAAAATATGTTGTACGCAATTTCTCTAATTCTAGTGGGCCCTTGTTCATCTTGGCATACAGTAACTAGGCGATTCTAAAAGAAATCTGCGCTGAGGATAGTGAATTAGTTTCATAATAAGAAATGTCCAAGCAATAGGTGGTCAGCAACCCATTTTGTACACGACAACATCTCCTCTTACAAGTGCGAGGCTGTGATTTCTTAAAAGGTGGAAACTGGAAACCATCCGGCTCGTTCACCAACCCTGACCTAGTGTTACTGCGACTCTTTTTATTTCAAAGGCTTAAGATAATGTTTTCTGGAAAGAAATATAAGTCTAATAGTCTTTTGACAGCACAATTTATGTCTGTCTCCAATAGAAGATTTTCGCGATTGTGTAAAAAGATTACAAAAATGTGTTTTGGTAAAGTAAAAATAAAAGACTTGTAGAAAAAAATATCTGATAAAAACATACCCTTTTAGAATTCGAACACAATGACTTAACTTTTGTAAAACATTCCTTCCGTACACCAGTAATAATGTCAATCTAACAATGTACTTCACCGTCTGGGTCCAATTTTATTTTTCTCAATTGTTACATCCAAATTATAGAAATACGAATTGTATAATATATTAACGGTAGACAACAAGAGAAATAGAGAAAAACTGTAGGGCAGTAGAAAGAATATAAGAAAAAGAGAGCTGGAACGTAAAATACTGAAATAACACATGTAGGAAAAATGTAAAGCTGAAAAGTGTGAAAAAATATTTCCGTAGACAAAATGCAAATGAATGAGAAAATCATCACGTTTTCATATATATGTAACCGTTCTCTTTACTTCCAGCATGCACTTTACAAACTATTATACTTGTAATTAGCAAATACCAATTAAATTTATGTTACTTCAGCAAAACTTGTAATTTGCAATTTACTTTGTACAGTAAGTAAATTGTATGTGGTGAATCTTCATGGCAAATACCATTAGAAATAAATACAAATAAAGATTAGTCTGTTACAAAATAAAAAAAAGTTCCGTCATGCCAAATCTCGTAGATAATAGAACGCCTGGTCATTTGAGGAGTAATACACAATTTTCGACATTAAGATACAGAACTATGTTACATCAGATTTTTTTTCTACTCTACACTGTCATTAATTGGAAAAATCTAAATCAAATTACAAGACACATTCCAAGTCTATCAGCGTATAAACAGCATTTATCTGGTAATACTTGTAAATCACCAGACTATTACAAATTTATGTAGAAATCGATAACCCAGAATTATCATTGTGAATTGGGATTATAGCGCAAGTCACTTAATCATCATTTATTTATTTTCTCTATTTGCAAGAGACCTACTTATTCACAAATTTCCGTGTCCATTACTTATTCACAACCTCCTATACGGATCAGAATAACTAAGTTTTATTCAAAACGATGTATTATTTATGAAAATTTAGCCCTTTGGACATTCACTAGTGCGTTCTCTCCTTCTCTCTCTATTTCTCTCTCTGTCTTTTTTTTCTCTCTTTTCCCGGCCGTACATAACATTGTTGTAATATTAAACATGAAGGCTTTAATTTCATAATTTCGCATAATGAATTAAATTTGAAATTTATATAAGTTTCTACTTAACCCTTTCCCTCATATAGACTCATTTTGACGCACTCAATAGGTACCACATAAAGCCTGATCTGCAGAAAACCACAGTTAAACATTACCAAATTTAATTATAAAGTCCTCATTTCCAGACCACTGAGGAGCAGCGAACAGCATAAAACCTGATCAGCCTGCGAGTAAAAACCTGGTTTTATGCTGTTCGCATAGGTCTTTTCATGGTCTCCTCTATGAGGGAAAGGGTTAACATAATCTCTAATCCAAACGACATATCCATTTATTTATTTGTATATCTGTAAATGCATATTTTTGAAATAAACAACAGGGTAAAAAAAGAAGGGGTTAGGAATAGTTTGGTGTTCTTCCAAGCAAGAAAAATGCTAAACTTCACGCAGTAGTTACCTCCCCTTACAGTTGTAAATAACCACTGCCACCAAAAGTAAAATTTGACAGAATTTAGCTATTTTTTCTTTTTTCAAAAAAATATATATTTTACTGCGAGTTTCATTTCCCAAAGTATTTTTTCTTTAATAAACTTCAAATATCGCCTCGTGGTAAAAAAAATAAATCATTTTAAAAAATATTTTTGTTGTTGTGACAGCAGATGGAGAAGCCATTTTGTTAGTTTACCATCATCACTTGGCATTTGTGACGGCAGTGATTTTTTTGCTTGCAAGGGAAATCACTAAGTGGAGTTTGGAAAAATGCTTGAACTCAACATTTCACATCATGATATATCTTCAAGGCATTACCATTACCTATTCCTATACAGACTTTCGAAAGCCTTATTAAAATCAATAAAGGACACTTAAGTCAAACACTTCATTAATATTAACATATAACTGAGTTCAACACAAGCGATATTATCATAAGAGGAACGCCTGCTCGTAAAATAAAACTCAGAGACACTGATACATAATTTAACTTTATTGATCATACCTGTAAACAGCTTAGAAATATACTTATTTGCTTGATTCCTCTATTAATTTTATACGGATACCTCACCCCCTCTTCTGAACAAAAAATCGAATTTAAAATATGCTAGATGAAACTCTTTAATACCAAGTGATATCAATAAAATAATCATGAAATAATACAGTGTATGAATTTTGTTTTAATATACGTACAATATGTTCAACTACTTTTAATGTAATCGGCATGCAAGTCTTCAAAGCTATAATCATCAACAATGCTATGCTCATTATAAAGTATTTCTGCGCCGTCTACGTATAGACGATATATACGATAGAGTTTATTAAGACCGTAGTGAGCGTAACGAATGTAGGCTTCCTTTGTCTGTAGAAGTGTCTTGATAGATTCTATCCGACTTAGAAGTCATCCTAGATTTGTGAATCTCTTATTTTTTGAATGTTGAAAAAGAAAAAGTTCTATTGAAATAAAACACGGATATATTTGAGTTTTCATAGCATTTGATGGTAAAAAAGTAAAGAATGACTTCTAAATCAGGCGCGATTGCATGATGATTGCATGTCGTTGTGACGTTAGGTTCAGAATATTTACACACAAAAAAATGACTGCAAAGGCCGGAAACGACTGTCGATGATATGTCCTCGATTGCTGTTATAATCAATTAGTGGTGCTTTTTTATCAATACAATATGTAAAGACGCCTAAGTCCCAAAGTGGTATGGCGTGCAGTGTACACTAGATTATAGCTTTCCCGTCTAATTACGGATTGTTTTTTATTACAGACTTCCTTTTACGCGTGTTCATATATTGTCGGCGGAAGACACACTCTTTTAGTAGATTGAAATCAAAAGCTGGCATCATCAGATTGACGAAACTACTCCACATTCAGTAGCTTATCTCTACAATGCGATTCTCCGCTAACGAATGCAGATAGAAATTTTCTATCTGCATTTATATATAGAAATAACTTTTCTACAAATTTTATGCAACGAACACTGATGTAAATCTGCTTGGTTCATTAGATGTCCCCCAAAACAACGTATAAGACTCGTCTGTCGCTAACTCTTGTTAATCCCCCAAGCAGTCGCTTAGTGCCCTTAGCGGTTTGATCAATGTCATATTAGAAGGTAACATACTATATTGCCTTTCAGCCTTACAAGTTATATTAGATAAAGTATTGTGTATTTCTGGCAACGCTGGAATTTAAATGTACAAATACATATTACACTAATTACATGGATAAATGATATTAGTATCAAATACACCACTGGATGTCTAACTGGACTCAATGCATTATATCTATGTAACTCAAAGTGTAACTGGGACCCATTTCCATTTTTGCCCTCGGTAGCTCAAAGGTTTTGAGATGAAATAACAAGCAGAGTCCTGTTTAAGGCTTAAGCAAGTTGGTACCCGAATTGCCAGCAGTAATTGGGAGAGCCAAGATGTATGCGTTGACCAATATACATTGTAAATACATACGAATTATTGCAGCGCTCTGTCGGACACAGGTCATCTGCTGATGCCATATTTGTGTATCAATCAATCAATCAGACAATTGAAGACAACAACAGACCGGCTCCAGTCTTGGTTCCTAATATAAGACACACCGCATTTGGTGCCGTGACCAGAATTAAGCTTGCAGGACCGATGGATCACCTACATGTAGAAATGAAGACTTGTGGCAAATTATTTCTAAATATCTAACTTAATCACAAAATTACAACTTAGAAGCGAACATAAGCATATTTACATCTATCATTCCATTTTGAATATATTTTGCAGTTTACTTTGACAACTAGCAGGTAAGGAAGCTGCACAGCAACGTCGACATATTCCCAACCAAAACATTGTTTACGTTATCTCTTTCCATGTTTTGTTTTATTATCATTATTATTAAAAACATAAATGCATACGACTTACGCTAAATATATTTCAGACATGAGTGAAAATATGACTCAGTTGTTAACTGCAGATTTTGAAATTTTAGGATTCTGATTACATCATTTACATGCCACATCAATAAACTGGCATCGGACATTTTCTTTTTGTTCTGCAAAAAAAAGTCTTCTCTACAGTGAAAAGTGATTTGGAAAGATTAAGAATCATTACGATTTAACATTTTGTAACATACTGGTTACAAATATATGCTACTCTTTGTTTAGAAAACAACTATAAGACTACTTGAATAATAATCCACTACTTGGACTTGAATGTTTCGTTCTAATTAACTGAATACACAATAAGATGACAATGGTAGTTTTTAATATTTAATTGATATGTATGTACTATATTCAGAGATGGAGTAGCATATTGATTTTATTCTTAAAGCCATTTATACGACTTTCGATATCTAAGATAACGTACATATACATACATATTCTGTATTTCGATATCTAAGATAACGTACATATACATACATATTCTGTATTTCGATATCAAAGATAACGTACATATACATACATATTCTGTATTTCGATATCAAAGATAACGTACATATGCATACATATTCTGTATTTCGATATCAAAGATAACGTACATATACATACATATTCTGTATTTCGATATCTAAGATAACGTACATATACATACATATTCTGTATTTGACATCAAATATTGACTTTTATAGCCAACAGTATATATCACAGGCGGCATATACGTACATACGCAACAACAAAATAAGGAAATAAAAAGAAACTTACATTAAGTGAAAAGGTGTTTCAGATATCTATTTTTTTATTTATTTATTTTTTATTTATTTTTTTTTTTTTTTTTTTTTTTGAGATATCGAAACAAGTTCCGTTAAGTGTAATACAAATATTGGTAAATTGTTGAAAAACTATAACAACACACACACACACACACACACACACACGTAACTTTTGTAAATATGAAATAACACATGTACATTTTATCCTTTTAAAAGAACGGGCTACTTTTTATCTTAATAAAGTAAATACATAGGAGTTACGGGAAAACATTCTTAGTAAGAGAATGTTGATGATACATGTATATGACTTATTTAATTGCATTTTGATGTCTTTATTTACTTACTTCACGTTATATTACTGTTCAGAAAATAATATATGCATTATTTTGCACTTACATGGTCCCTTTTTTACATTATGAAAAGGAATCGTGTAAGAAAAAATTCAAAGCGCTGAAGGCACTGAAGTGTGTGTTTTTTTATAATAAAGAGGGTTTAGTACAGATCTGCTGGATAACTAAATTTATAACAGGGTTGCTAGTATTGCTGTTTTATGGTAGCACACATTTCTGCGTCTGCTGACGTATGCCAGCGTTTATCAATCGGACGGCAGTTCTACGTTGTTTTATGCATGGATAACCATGCCATTTCGCTTTTTCCTTATGTGTAGTTTCAAAACATGTACAAATTTGACAACACACACTTAATGCAAATGCTCGATTTTCAAAATAGGCAATTCATCCTTATATGGCTCATTGAAACGTAAAAACGCATACTCGAAAAGTAAAAAAAAATAAACAGTATACAAATTCTCGTGTAAAAAAAAAAAAAAGAAAAAAAAAAAGAAAGAAAAGTTTTATGAAAAAAAATATGCACAGAAAAAGAAATTCTTACGTGTATAGTTGAACCATCATTCATCTCAACAAATCTACTGTCTGTCCCATTGGTACAGTGGATAAGCCTGGCTAAGTGACATCAGTGCATTGTATGTAAAAGAGTTTCGTGGGTTCTATTCCAGAATGAGGAATATTTGTTTTCTTATTTAAATATTATTGAATATTATCAATTGATCTATATGAAGTACATGTGTACTTAAAATGAAATGGAAGAAAGAAAACACGATACTTAAATAAAGTAATGAAAGTTTGTTATAGATTTGCTTATTTTATTTAGATATACATATTGATCCTATAAACTGTTGGCAAGAGAAATGGGGAGAGTAAGAGTGCTAATTGTAGACAGTTAATTGAAACAAATGGCGTGTCCATCTTTTCTTGTAGCGACCGTGTTAACGCAAGAGTAAAGCGGGTTTATGACATTGGGTTTATTTGCATCACTATAAAATTTGATCTTCGTTTATTAAATTTACTTATTTATTAAAAGAAATGCGACATCATCAAATTAAAACCCCTGTTTTCTCAGCGCTATCAGCGCTCTGGTTTGTTCTCAGTATCTTATCTCACCCGTCATTTGCCAGTAACTGTGCAAAATGTAAATGTTTGCATGCAAAGAGGATCGTAACTATTTTCGGATAGTCCTGTCATTTTACAGTGTTACTGAGGTCGATAGCTCGGTGTGATTATTAGTTTGTTACACGGATTTGTATCGGACTTCAAGCTTTTTATCCCAGATACATAATTGTACCTCCATAAGTTATTGTAACACCGTGAACTGTCCGAAACCTGTATAATTACTATCTAGTGAGTTACGACCCCCATTGTACAAAAGCAGCTACATTCGTCCACATGTTAATGCGCACATGAAGTGACAGTTATCCAAAATCATAGAGAAGTTAGTGCCTTTGTGTTTTCATGAGTCAAAAATGAGTTTTCAACACTTTTACTTAATCTCAGCATACCTGTGTTGTAGAATTACGTTTAATCGTTTGACCATTTTATACAAAATTAAGAAATATCGACTGCTCGGAAAGTGGGTAGTATGGTTGTAACTGATAACGTCAAACAGCCTGTTTAGTATTATGGCCAATTTTGCGGATGTCTACAGATATAAATAGCCGATATTAATATTACACTGCCACTATTACTTGGATGTATCCGTTCTAAATCGGAACATGCATACGTATGCGATATTTTCAGTTACAATGTCAACAACACAAGGGGAGAGCACGTCTGTATGAGTATGTATTTGCATGCTAATTATACGGTGCATGTCACATGACTTAAGTTTGATACTAAAAGTTACGAAGTTTCCACCGATTTTGGCGAGTCAAAAACTGTAATCACGTTTAAAATGTAAAAATAATGTGGAAAGAAAACACAACATAGCTTGAATAAAAACGCACAGCTAATCCTTTTAGATGTATAATTAAAATATAAGGTTTTGATGCCACCTGAAATTATAACTTAACGTATTATTATTAAACTTTATTCCTATAAAAGGTTACAGTAACTGGTGTTTATCATAATAAACGTAATAATCCAATCATCATAAGATTAGATGATGATGATATTCACAAATTTGTATGAAAATCTTGTATTCTATACATTGTATTTTGTCAAATATTATTTTGGGGTATGCGAGCTATATTACATTAAATAAACATTTAATTTGAACAGTGTAATATGGATAAAAAGCAACCCACCTCTTAATGTCAACGATAGAAATATCAAATATAATCATATATTGTAATATTTAAAAAAAAGGAAGACATTTTTATACGTACTTTTAATTGTATGACGACCACCAATGGACAAGGATTGATTCAGCATACTATGAATAAAATGCCAAATAGTGTTATGTCTGGCTTTCCCATAGGGCAAACAAGGCAAATATTCATCAAATCATATTCTCATTCATCGATCAGCAATTAGAGCTGAATAATTATAGCATTGTCCATAAATGTATGAAAAAGTGGTCGGTGTTTGCAAGCTCAATAACACAATTGAATGGTTAATCAATGTTTGATACATGGGGTAAATGTTGATCACTAATATTTATGTCCATTGTGCTTGGCGTTCCGTTATTATTATTATTTTCTTTTATATATATATATATATATATATATATATATATATATCCCATTGCCTTACGACAATCGTTTCCTCAAATGACATGTGAAATGGTGCAAAAAAATAAGACAAAAACACGAAATATAATTATGCAAAAATGGAAGAAACTTCACAAGAGTAGAAATAAAGCTGTTAAACTATGACTTTGACAAACCTTTAAATAATGCCTTCCGTGTTTTCACTTTTAAATTGGATATTTCTCCCATAGAAAACATGGTAATTCCGTGTTCCGACATCTTTCACGATATTTCACATTTAAATTGAACACATACACCTTCCGGTTACATCCCAAATGAAAGCAATCAACAATGACTCCCCGAGTTCGCTATGTATTGAAATACCACTGATTATAACAATATATAGACGTATCCATGTTGGAGACCAGAATAAAAACACTCACTATCCTCTCAAATACATGATTAAAATGTTCTCTGTCTGATGTGCCTTGTATCACATCATCGCTCATTCCTATTGCAGTGGAATAAATTCCAACCACAGAGAATGCCTTTTTTCTATTGTAATGGTTACCTGTTTGATGGCTTAATTCACCCTGAGAAAGTGACTGAATTTTATCGGAACTTTTGGATGTGAAATACCTACTGCTGATTACAGAATATCATGTAGATGCCGTGTCAGTAAGATACGTTATCTCAGTATGGGTGTGTTTCAAGGAATGTGTTATCTCAGTATGGGTGTGTAAAATGCAGGCGTGACTGAAGCTGATTACTTATTATAAAACAAGATGATAATACAAGTTTGACAGTGTGTAGGTTCACTGCAAGGTCTTACGTGATCAAGATAAAGCTGGGTATGGAATTTTATCACAGTGTTATGCAAGGGAAATGTTTGCAGATAAGTAATGAAGAATTACCTTTTCTTGAACTGTTATGCTTGATATTGTTTCGCGCATGTGACTACAACCTACTGCAATGTTTATATACGTTACTTACGGTATCACTAGTTAGCAGTGTATTTTCTTGATATGTTTAGAGATATTAATGTGTACACTGAGGTTAAAACTATGGATGACCTTTAGTTGATTTGTATTTTACAACAATTCGTTACATCAAAAAGATGTTGGTTGTTTTCAGTTTTATATCACAAATGCTAGTTTTCTCTCTCTCTCTCTCTCTCTCTCTCTCTCTCTCTGTATATATAGGATACATTTAAACAAATGACGGATACTGCAAACAAAATCGTAGAGATACAAATTTAACAAATATGATCAAACCATATATTTTACCCTATAATTTACCCAACAATTCTGAGAGAAAAAGCCCAAAGCAGCAGTTCTATCGAAAATAACGAGATCGCATGAATCGAAATCTAATTTACGTATTCGGAAACCTATGTCTGATCGGCAAACTTTGAATATGAAAATCATTGAATTCTACGTTAGTTTTATCCAATTAATTTGATAACATGAGTATACTAGTCTTCTCATTACAATATTTTGTAAAATTCAAGCTCCATGATAATATTTAATGATGTTGTTGCGCTTTGGGGTTTATAGGAACATTGAAATGACATGGGTTTTTATAATGAAGAGAATGTCTGATTGACTTGCATCAACAAGGTCTTTGTTTGCAATAATCAATATTAATTTGATACGGTTCAAAATCAGTGCTCAATTATAGATAATCAAATGCTATTCAGTAACAATATGATATGAATCCGAAACAGAATATGGTCTCCAGAGAGTCAATATAGACATATTCGCATATACAGTAAACTCCTCTTGTAACGATATCGCATGTAACGATATATCGCTAACGATATAGATCCAGACGCCCTCTATTATTCGATGTAAACAGCTCCGCTTGCTACGATATCGCTTTTAAGAATATTCCGCAAACAGCGATGCAACTAGGTATGTAGGCGTTATATACTGTATTGGAGTCTATTGTCAATGCGAAAACAGTTCCGTTGTAAAGCGACATTCGGCTAATTACATGTGGAGGAAAATCTAGGGTGCACAGTGGCTTCCGGGTACATGTAGAACAACCAACCTACAGCGAGTTCTGAAAGGCGACCTCACATGAAAAATGAAATTCCAAGTGACCCCCGCAGAGACAACAGAACAGAACAGAACAGAATAGACATGATTTTATTTTCGGCCTGGTACATCGTCGTACCACATTACAATATACATGTATACGTAAAACGTTATTATTTGTATTATTATAACGACAGGTATAGTATATACGTACATACATTTTTTATTACCATTTCTCATTTGCAAAGAAAAAATACAAGCAATATCAGCAAATGAACTCATCACTCAGCTTCTGCTATGATGTTATAGCAATAGCAATGAGTTCCTAATAAAAAAAATCAATATTGATGAGAGTTCCCTAAACAGAATTTAAAATCTATAACATATGCACTGATGGTTTTAAATACAATCTTATGATAAAGTATGTTCTTCTAAAATCATCATATAACTAAATGCATTTTCAATATCTCCTATCACAAAACAAACACTTTCTATTTTTTCTAGTGACAGGATTTCTACTTTCTGATTGTATGCTAAGGGCTTGTGTTTATATTTTCATTTTCGTCGTAAAGTGTCTCAAATCTTAAGTTCATATGACTAAGAGATATTAAGTTCGCGACTTTGTTTTCTGGCAGCAGAAATCTAATAGACACGCTCTATTGAGCTACTAGGTTTTCATTTTATCGCAGCAGAAATCTAATAGACACGCTCTACTTTAGCTTCTAGGTGTCCATTTATGTCGCAGCAGAAATATAATAGAAACGCTCTGTTTGAGCTACTAGGTGTTCATTTATGTCGCAGTAGAAATATAATATACACGCTCTATTTGAGTTACTAGGTGTTCATTTATGTCGCAGTAGAAATATAATATACACGCTCTATTTGAGTTCTAGGTGTTGATTTATGTCGCACTTCTCTTTTACAATTCTGTTTATTCCTTGTTTTAGTTCAGATGTGAATTTCATGTTTTAGTTGAGATGTTAATACTGAAGTTACAATAGGATTTCCGGGACTTGAGTATTTAGTCGTGTCCCTCATTTAGCAAAAAATGAAAAATTGCACATTAAGTATTCATTTTCTGTATATAACAGAAATATCAATATAAACCCAGCTTAAATAATTGATATTTATTCAATGAAATTAACTGTGCACGCCAGACCTGCTAAATGTATTTATTTGATTTTTTTTTCTAAAAGGCATGTTTGTCATGGCAAAACTCGACGCGTACGTAAATCCCCAGTTTAAGAGAATAGAAACTGAAACGCTCGTGTTCATTAGATTTCAAGCTCACTCGAGCGAAATGATGAAACCTGTGTTATCTCGAAAGAAACAATCCAGTTTGGCAGGCTTCAAGAATCGCTTAGCGGTGAAATAGGAAGCACTTTAGCATGAATGGCTATTAAATATTAGTTTATTCTTTTGCCACACGCTAATACACCTATTACAACGGCTTAACGGGGAGTGGAAACTGATGTTTTCCCAAGAGGTTCAGTTTAGTTGTCTAGATAATTCCTTGTTATTGATTGAATACGCAGTAATGCAATAATGTACTTTGTTCATGTACATCATGCTAAAAGGGTGTGAACTTTTTATCAAATACGCCTATACGTTAGACAATAGATATCTTAACAAAAAGATAGGCGTCGTAGATGAGAATTAAAGTAATGTAGAAAGGTTATATGATGTACAAAATATAATCTGTGAAGCATTTCATCACAGGAAGTCAAACTAAGGACAAAAATAAACTTAGTAATAAAGCGACTTCGGCGGAGTAAACATCATTGTAATTTAGCGCACCTTCTTTCCGTCATACGGAGTAGTTGAAACAGACTAGACTAGTGCGATTATACGTTCGACATCAAAGAGAAATGTTGTGATAAAATAACTTTATATTTATCAAAGAAACCTCAATTCAGTCTGTATAGTTTATCAAAATTTTCATGAATGCGACGTATATATGTTTCAGCTAGTTATCAGCTCAACAACAATGGCGGATAACGTTGTTCCAGAAGTAAATGAATATCTACCAATGAAATTCGTTACAATTCTCATTCGGCACTGTCTTACGTCATCATCCCTGTGTATGCCAAAGGTGAAGGCAGACAGCTACGTCGATTAAATATTTATTGTAAACTGCAAATGCCGATGATGACCCAAGGTTACGCAGGGAAAGAATGAAAATGCGTATCCGCCGATTAAGATATTAAAGTGATACTTCCCAACCCAACAACGAGGCTGTTGGAAGTGCCTTTGTATACCTATCACCACATCGGAGTTCCTGAGAATCATTTGATCTGATAAGTAGTAATTACTAGTGATTTATTTTTCCTTATAGTCACATAAAAATGTTGTACTTTCGTTTAATGCCTATTTTGTTGTTAAGGATTGATAGAAAACAATGATAATTATGCAAGTCACACATTTTGGATTTTCCTACATCAAAGGTCGTAATTGCAAGGACAATTCGTAATTTTGATGCCAAATTGTTCATAAAAAGTGCATACAAAAAGTGAATGCTACACGTGATGTATGTATATACTTGACATTACGTGTGTGTATACACATGTACGAGGGATGATCCAAAAGTTTTGTCACTGCCTCGGTTACGCAAAAATTTGACGTCATATTGTTTTATGTTTACTATATACTGATAAACAAACATGATTTCAGTTCTATTAAGCAATAATATTATAAGTTCAACCATTATAGCTCTCCATAACGATGTTTTGAGAAACCCGCTGTGAGCTAACCGCCGCACGCCAATCTAGAAAAATATTTTTCTCAGAAACCACAAGGCTTGGAGTTAAGATATTTGGTGTGTAGCATTGCCTTATGGACATAACAAAGTTAGTTCAAATCATGGCCCTGGGGTAAAAATTGGCCCCGCTCCGGGGATCACTTGACGTCGATGAAATCTTTGTTTCCAAAGAAATAACTATATTGACATATTATTGTATAAGTTAAGTGTATATTTATCTATTAAAACTTGTATCTTATCATATACATGTACATATTGTTAATACTTGTATCTTATCATATTGCTTATTTTACTTGTTTTGAACCATTATGTGTTTTGCTTATTGCCCATCGATCTGTCTGTCTGTCTGTCTGCCTTTTTATTTTCCGACAGTTTCATTAACGGCAAAGCCTCGGGAACGTTTTGATATATCAGAATGCTTGATGCAAAACCAGATAACCCTTCCCTCTTTTTGATAAACTGTATTGTCCATAGGCACTCTACCATTATGACCCCATTTTGTTGCTATTGCTGAATATAACGAAGAACTAAGTTAATCACTCATCAGCTCTTCGTGTATGAAAAATTACGTGAGAATTACACATTTTATAATTAAGAGGTATATTTAGCATTATTGCAAGTCACGTGACGGTATCTCCTCAGACAGTAAAGCTGGTTTTAACCCCATTTCTAGATGCCTTGCATAAAATAATATCTTTACCGAACGGTGGAATTTATCATGTCACCCAGCTGTTCCTGTTTTAGAGGTTCGTTTCATGACTAACACTTTTATACATATATGATAAACTCATATTAGTTAGTTTAAAATTATACTTATTTAATACTGTAACAAACCCAGCCCGGCCCGGATTCGGCGTGATAGCCCAATGCTCTAACCACTGAGCCAAAGTGTCGACTCCCTGACACAGTTGTCAGAGATTGTACCTATACCCGTGACGACGCATCGTCACATTACTTCCCCCTCCGAGAAGTCACGACCCAAGACTTGGCCTGGGAAACACGTAAACACGTGGGTAAGGCAACTCCGGTATGGCAGTTGACATTATCCAATCGCTGCCACCAAATGTAACAAACGCGGCCCGGCCCGGAATCGAACCCGGCCCGCCGGCGTGATAGCCCAATGCTCTAACCACTGAGCCAAAGAGTCGACTCCCTGAGATTGTACTTATACCTGTGACGACGCATTGTCACAATAGTAAAGGAAGTCCAGTATATTCAAAATAGATGCAGGGAAATAATTTCTAGCATCGATGCGAATCATAATTAATAAGAGTTTCTTTCAAAATTATGCATTTAATTAATTATTGTAAATGTCACATTGAACTCTTTTGAAAACATGATAGTTCAAAGTATAAAACAGGTTGGAATACAAATATTTATTTCTTCAATTCTTTGTTGTTTATTACGACAAAATCAGTTTCAAATTACAAAAGAAATAAGTAATTTGAATTTAAATTTGAAACTATAATATCATAATTACGTACCTTGTTATACGCTATAAGTTGTTGTTGTATTTGGTTTTACCGTCGATGCGATAGTATTTCAATCATATAGCGACGTCCAGCTAATTACAGGTGGAGGAAGACCCCGAGTACACAGAGGTACCCGGGTAGAGCCACCGACCTACCGCAAGCCAGCTAGAAGGCTTCCTCACATGAAAAATCCGAAGTCCCTACCGGGATTCGAACCCACAGCGGTGAGGGGCTGAGAGATTTGTAGTCCTCGATTTATACGCTATAAGATATACATGTATATAACCTATATAATCATAAACACATTTCCTGTGTACACATTTCATAACTGTATCATATTTAAAATTTTACTTGTTATGCCTTGCATAGTCCGTAATAGTGATTTTTCCCCTGTTAACAACAACGCAGTGCCTAGCCCGTATATTGGATTCTATATACGTCAGTTAGTACGCCCGTTTGAATAAGATTGACGTCGTGCTTGTAAATGTTTGTGACGGTCACGTCATTCACTGTGTTTGATTATGTTACAGTGTGAAAGGCCATAGGTCTTCAAAATTTAACTTCTGTAACAATTAATTTTGTAATATCAATAGAATGATGAACGTATACATCTGTATAGAATCGTCTCGCTTTATCCCTGTCTGCTTCTAAAATTTAATGAAATCAGATCTTCGTCCCTTAAAATCTTCAACATTTATGCAAAAGGGAAGGACAAAAAGGTCCAAATAGATTTAAAATGAACTAACTGCATAAGGGTGTGCATGAAGACACAGAGACAGGACATTACATAAAGTTAAGAATGATCAATAGTCACTGCCTTTGAACGGTCAGTCAGCAAAAGGACCGACTGGCCGGGGTGCTTAAACCAGGTTTCAAGGGGCCCCAACCGCGTTCTTTCTGAAGGTATTTCTCTGATACGAACAGTATAAATAAAGATATCCCATCTAGACACCTGTATCGGAAGAAAAAAGTATATCAAATTAATTCAATGATTATCCAAACCACAATACTCTACCGAAAACATTACAAAAGAAAGTGCGTACTTCAGTGTTCAAAAGATGTACTATTTCTTAAAAAATGTCTGACCAATATGATCTGCATTTTCAGAACAAAACAGAACATAACTTAATTCTTCCAAGTACAAGATTATTGTCCGATATGGAGTATTGAAATACATATATATAATCACAGTAAGTACAATATTATAGATGTTTCATCTAAATGCTGTCAGTCAGAACGAAATAGTATAGGAAAAGGTGTCTTTTACTATAGAATAATCAGTGTTGTTGAAATAAAGACATTCGTGTGGAAATAATAAATAATAAACACAAAGAGGGGGTGGTTATAAAAGGGAAATAAGATAAAAAAAAAATAAGATGAAATATGTTCAAACGAAAGAAAACCTTTCAGCACTGGACTTACCGTGTTCACTGCCGCTGATTATCTTCTCCGGCAGTTCGTGCCTTTTGTAATTGAGACCAGTGTGTTAGGTCGTACGTAATCAGTTCCATTGCTTTATCTGATTAATTGAAAACTGAGACAAAAATCGAACACTTGAGACATATTAGACATTAATGTAAACTGCAGTTTAGACTCGTTTTCAAACAAATTAACGAAGTATGAACGGGATTTGAAACCGTGTTCAAAATGTGATATATCATCGTTGAAACATACCACCAAACAGTTGTGTGATGAAGTCAGCTTAAAGCCACATTTTTTGTGTATTAAGTGGTGTTAACAATATCATGACGTAACGATTTACAATATATCGATTATTTCGCCAAATATTAGACAAGAGTGGAAACTTTAGTTTTGTTTTCTTTGTCGATTCGTTTTAATCCAATACGCATTAGATGGAAGAGCTGGCATTTCTTGGGAATCACATGATCAGCATCTGTCTCATTTGTACCGACGAACGAATGGTTGAAGCGTCCGTCTTTTAACCGAGAGACAGTGAGTTCGATACCCCGCCACGACACACGGAATTCGCTGGTCTTAGTGTATGTATTGCGTTTCGTTCGGCAAAGGAAGATAATTTAACGTGATATATTTAGTTATGAACACTCAAAATCATTAAAGATGAAGTTAATATATATAATATATATATATACCATTTTTTATATGTTTTCTTTTTTTAAATTTAGTTTCTGTGGTGTGATTATGAGATAAATATGAAACAGTACTTGACACTTAAATTTACACCACTTTTAATAAAAATGAATGAACTCCCAGGTGGTCATGATTTAGAGCGTCTCTTTGGAAGCGGCCGGTCATAAGTTTGATCCCTGACCGCCATCTACTAAACGACAATGCGAGCTGCTCCCTTGCTTGACGCTCAGGATACACACAGAGTGGGTCCAAATTGTTCACCCGGTGTAGGATGTGACATCATCACACATGTCTATGGTGCGATACTGCAGCGTGGCAACAATATATCTGTCTCAAGTAAACAACTGAGAATGAGGTGGGAGATTTAACCAAACAAATAAACATACGATATAAAAAAAGAAAGCAACAACAACAACAACAACAAAAACAACATAAAATATCCCATTTCTTATTCACATAATGTCAACACACCTTATACTCGTATGCTTTTCATATAAAATGAGAAATCATCAATTTTTGTAAATGGGTATGGCTGAGAAATAACTCCTTTAATTTAGGGATGAATGAAACTACACTATCATATGTAAACTTAAAGGTGAAAAATGGACAGTAGAATGATTCAACAGGTCCTTCAATCAAGGTCAAATACCTGTGAGAAATTGCTAAAAGAAGAACAGAGTGTATCGTTTTTACACCTTAATACTACAATGGGGCTGTTCAAAATGTTGCGAGTCCGAAAAATGACTTCGAATCAAACCATATCTTAAAAATATAAGTCATGCCAGTTAACAGTCAAAACATTGCCTATACTGAGAAGTCTACCAACCATGCTTCCGGCTAAATGCCACCACGTCTTACCACTAGTTTCAAGCAATGCTTGAACATGGCATCATGAAGCAACATTAAAAGAACAACCCAAAGGTCAAGTAACATCGTTGTTTCAGGCCAGTGTTCTGTAGACCAAGACATCGCAGTCTCTTGAATAAGTATGGTACACACGTCCAGAAAATAAATAATGATTTCAACACCAGCAACTATTGCTGAACAAGGCAACCCTCAATGGCAACATCGAGCAAACTATGTGCCGAAAAAGAAGCGTCTATCTAAGTTTTCTGTTGTCAATGAGAGTAATACAGACGATCTGCACAATATAAGTTGTATCATCGGATTCCAAGCCTTAGATAACCTACACCCTTGGTAGATAACTGTTAAAGAGGCTAAAGAGGCAGTGTTGTCATGAAAGGGGTATCAACATAGTTTCGTCACAATGTTTCAAATATGCATTATCTCTAAATGTATAAATTATATTAAAATACATGTGTAGACATTTGAATAAGCCGATGGGCATTGAAAGTGATATACTTGTCTTCTAGGTTTGTAGTTATGGATATTGCCAGTAGTTCATACTATTTCATTTGCCATCACCGCTGTGGGTTCGAATCCCGGTAGGGACTTCGGATTTTTCATGTGAGGAAGCCTTTCAGCTGGCTTGCGGTAGGTCGGTGGCTCTACCCGGGTACCTCTGCGTACTCGGGGTCTTCCTCCACCTGTAATTAGCTGGACGTCGCTATATGATTGAAATACTATCGCAGTGACGGTAAGCCAAAATACAACAACAACAACTATTTCATTTGACACATTTTGAAATCCCTTCATTCTAAATGTCTTTGAAAAAGGTATCCATTCAGATCAATTATTGTATGTATAGAATGATGTAGAGCAAAGCTGATAGATACACTGTGAAAAACCAATAGCAAAATTTTATAAGAATGACTTATACATATTTTTTTTCTTCATTTTACAACGATTTGATAGACAGCGACATTGCTTATTAAAATCTTCTCACTGGCTCTGACGATGGCGTTGACGAATGATGTAGGAGCAAACGGGAGTATCCAGAGAAAACGCACGTGTCCGAACAGGTGACCAACTACCCTTTCACACACTAAGGACTGACCTAGAAATCAAACCCGGTTTGTATTGGTGAACCAGTGCGTTAATACACAGGCATAAGTTTTTTTTTGTTTTGTTTTGTTTTTTTTTTTTGTTGTTGTTTTTTTAAATTCACGAGTCTGTTTGTTGTATATACGAGTGCATGTAAACCATCAAGAGAGGCTAGAACTATCAGCAAAAATGTTTCCGATACTTGAAATATCACATGACGAGTGCCTAAATGAATCATTATGGGATATCTTTTAATTCATTATGCATACAGGGCAATTTAAATTATTCTAATGGTATTCTGTTTGCTAATAAGGATCTGAATTAATCTTGAAATTACTGGAAAATGTAATAGAAAACTTTTCGCATTGATTATTAATAATATTGTATCTTCACTTAAGCAAAACTGAATACAAATCGTTTAGGTCTCCAAGAATTAAATGAAATAAAACCAATTTTAAGTAGCGTGCAATTATCTTAAGTCTTAAATTATACTCCTCGAAAGGTGAAATTAAAGACGCCACTTTGTTAGTCTGTGAGTCTGTCTGTTCGATACACTTTTCGTCCAAAATAGTGGAATAATCTTTATGTTTAAGCAATCCGTTTACATATATCTACATTAGAAGGAATCTACTAAGAATGTTACGTTATCGTGTTTTAATAATGTTCACCACTAATGATCAAATGTCAGCATCCTAGTTTGAACATATTGTGTATTTTTACATCGAATGTGTCTATCTCATAGTTTATTCTTTACAGGACATTTTAATTAAATGAAGGTTGGCTGTTGTCGCTTATACTGAGGAATTTCTAAACGCACTGGGCATAATGTATGATGTATAAAGAGGCACGAGGGAGCACCCATGCTTTACTGAGCGGGTATTTCTTTAAAATAAATAACATTGACAACTACAAACTTATTCTAGCAAATTTAGTTCCAACCAAAGTCATGCGTACCAACTTTCGACAGTTGACAAAAGATATAAGCTATGAGACTGAGGTGTTTCACCAACATGCTCGACACACTATTTTCTCTGGAGTATACTGAAACGAAATTTAAAACATCATTATTGAGCAATTCCTAAGTATCGGAAATCCAATCACAGTACATGTACACGAACTTGATAATGTTTGTAAACATATCAGAGAGCTTAAATCTAAAATGCTCCACCTTTGAAAAAACATAATCAGAATTGCAGCTTCGAAAAAAAAATTGAAATTAAAGCTGAATTCCGAGAATGAAGAAATGAAATACAAAACAAAATATCAAAGAACAATATTTAGAAAGAAAAAAACATTTTATTTAGCCAAAATATCACAAAACATCTGCAACTAAACGCAGCTATTGCCTGAAGTACCAGGGAGCATCGGAATCTTTGTCTGAAACATCGAGGAAAGGTTATTGTGGTGATGATTGACAAGATAAATCACAACAAGGAGGTTGATGTTGATATTGCACAAAGGGCAGAGAAGTACACAAAGGATGCCAACAAACAAGCTTGTTATCTGCAAATTCCTTGCCTGACTCGCGAAACAGGAAGTGATCAAAGCGAGATGATTGCTAACTAGAACAACAGAAGTGATTCGTGAGCATTTTACATATACTAACAATGCGAAAGTCCTGGAGAAATAGTATAGAAAAAAACAACAACGTCATATCCGCTTTTTCAATGAAGGAAAGCTAAGTGCTTTTTTGGCAAAGAACAGTTAGTGTTGGACCAATAGACAGATCCACATAAACAAAGTCCTGCATTTTTTTCATCCATTTATTTACATTTTATTTAATATTGATACATATGACAGGGAAAAGAAATATTGGCCTTAAAATACAGATCTAGATGTTGGTTTTTCAATTTTGTAAGTGATTCTAAAAAGAGGTTAATTAAATAGATTTTTTTATTCAGGTTGGGGTAAATTTACTCTGGTATTTACATAGGCCATTTCACCAGAGGATCAGCAATACCCACTGGCAGTGTAATTCGCTGATTTAAACTGACCAATCAGTGACTGGGGAAAATTTCAAATGTATGATTATTTCCCATTGAACATTTGATTGGAATTATATACCAGAATGTAGATTAGGTGTTCGGGCAGTACTCATTGATTTACGACGATTTGGAGTGATATTGTCTGTAGTATTTAGTCAATCACGACGAGTCTTTTTTACATTTTATCAGTCTTCATTGATTTACCAGTGGGTGTAAATTAAATATACATAATAGAATTTGATTAGTTAATGAAATGCTTAAGTCTCGTTTCCATTGCTCAAACATCTAGTTGTCTCAGATTAAATCACGGAGATCAGGCAGTTAAAATACCTCTATTTATTAGTTAGAACTGGATGTTTTTTTTGTTTTTTTTTTATACATTTTAAGTGATTAGTCTAAGGCTATGTTAACTTACAGTTTATTTACAATTTATCTCAAAAGTATTGTTAGCCTTTTAGTTTATGTTTGATTCAAATCATACTATATAGATCATCAAGGTCGCCGAGAGACATGTGTCAAGGGAAAATGTGCCAATAGGAAAATGTGAGAATTGGGGTTATGGACTTTAATGTGTAAGTCTATTAGTTTTTTCAACATAATACTGTCAATTATATAATAGAAAAATCTGTTTTACACTTAGATGTAACCCGGAATTTGTGACCAATCAAAAGCTTTGAAAATTCCAATTCATCAACGATCTAATTCAAAAGAAAACCTTCCTATATTTACCATGTATGAAATTGGTCGATATACTTTTTAAAATAATATTAAATTCTTCGTCGGATAGAATTTATTGAGACACCCCTCCAGTCAATATGAGTTTTTATCTCGCTACTCTCGCCTTCTGTTGTCAGTAGATATGTCTAAAAGACTCTATTCTATACGTAGGACCCTCTGTAAGTGTTTGGGACGGATTTCCGTCGCCAGTGGGTACTTGTCACGCAACGATATCATTAGTTTAAGTTGTTGTAAATGAAATGGAAGACACTCAGTATATTAAAGGTGTCACAGGACTGGTCACGTATTAGTCTGAATAAGGTTACTTTGAGCTGTATCTTGTCACGAATGTCAGCACTTAATCTCATGTAAGCAAAAAAAAATAATAATAATTAAATAAACTAAGGTTGTGTAAATGTTAAACCCTAGCAATGAAACAAAGTAGCGCTCTTGCGGTATTTTCATTTTCACAACTCCCCAGACGAATCGAATACATTCAAATGTAACGTTTGCATTTTTTTCGTTATTTAAATCTGAGATACCGTCAGATTACTTTCGCTTGGGAAATGTATTATCTTACGGCGTTTAAAAAGGACGTTATAGAAAATAACTTAAAAGAGAGAGAGAGAGAGAGAGAGAGAGAGAGAGAGAGAAATTAACTGTAAGAATACAGACTTACAGTCGTGCGTGGAAGAAGCTTTGATTAACAATACAGTCTGCTCATTTTGCATTGTGCTTACAGGTATTTAGTGAAGATACACCCTACTGTTACTGATCTTAAAAATTAAAAAAAAAAATCCGATAAAATGTTATTTTGTTTTGAAACCGATAATGCGTATTGTACTCGTACATGATCATTTAATGGATAATACCAGATGTGAGACAATTAGAATTAATCCCCATCGAACAATCGATGGAAAGTACACTAGATTCAAAATCACCCTTTTTACCCACGTTGTTAAAGATACAAAATTAACAAATTTTCATGTGAGGAAGCCTTCCAGTTGGCTTGCGGTAGGTCGGTGGTTCTACCAGGATGCCTTAGTGCATTGGGGGTATTCCTCCACCTGTAATTAGCTGGACGTCGCTATTTGACTGAAATACTGTCGAAGTGACGGTAAACTCAAATAGTCAAGTCATTGACATTCCGCAAGTGTCGAAAAAATCCAGTCTGATCAACAGAAAGATGAACAGGATGATTATCGATCAATGTAATGAGAACTTTTTTTCTGTTATCGGTATATCTAATGGTATAATACAAATTAATTATACCAATGATATATAAGACTTTCAATGGTATGTTGGATGGATGGACTTGAAATTGAAAAAAAAAATGAGGTAGAAGAAGAGGACGTATATTAAGACAAATTTATTTTATAGTAAAAAAAATCTTTCCTCACGAAATTGAAAGTGGAACAAATGAAACAACATATTTTCATAGATAGAACTCAAAAGCGTTAACTCCAGTTGAAGAGCAGTTATAAATAGGCAAAATAAATTACTGCCAAATGTTGGGGATTGCGGGTTCAATATACAGTCGGGTCATTATTTTTACTATTTTTCTTTGTCCATTATTTCTGTATCAGACAGATCAGATTTAGAAAAAAAAGAGTATCTAGTTTTATTTCTTTATATTTTGTATAGGTATTGAAGTATATCAGCATCGTGTACTTAGAGAATGACTTTTGATTTTAGGTATTTGCTTCACTTACTGATTATTGGATTCTAATTTTTTGACAAATTTCAGCAACAATAAAATGCTGCAAATTTGGAATTTCGATTCAATTGTGCATAAATAAAACATCAATCAAATAAAACTTGGGGATATGTGCTTGAACAAATAATTGATTTTCAAAGATTTGTTTTCGTTCGAAATGAAGTAAATATAATAACAAGAATTCATTGCCTTTTAATCATTTAGACCTTAATATGCTGTAACCGCCACCGAAAAAATCATCTCTGAGCAACTCTTTTCTTTTTGGAGCAGCACCTTTATTCCCGCCATTTGTTTTTATTGCATTAAAAAGCAACACTCACACGCTACAATGGGTAAAAGTTTTCAGGAATTTTTCCTTACTTCAGTTTTTCCTGATTACCAAATACTTCTATTCTATATAAAACTATATAAAATAATATTGCTAAAAATCAGGATTTTCAGAGTTTTTTAAGGCATACATGTTCACCTACATACCTTTCGAGTTATATCCGCCCCTGAAAGTGAGTTTCTGTGTGTGTGTGTGTGTGTGTGTGTGTGTGTGTTTTTGTTTGTTTTTTTCCCTTTTATGTCATTTTCAAGGGAAGATAACTCAAAATCAAGCCTATCGATACCTTATTTTATTTCTTATTATTGTCTGTATGTTGTTTCCTTACAAATCATAATGCAAAATTTAATACAATTCTGTTCAATAAATAATTCACTATGTTAAGCTAAAAATCATACTGCGTTTTTCTTAAAACAAAAAAAAGAAAATGTCTATATATTCGTGAATGCGACTATAATATAAAATCTGTTGCATAGAATTTCTAAAACTTTGACACGATAACAAAGAATACAGTACCAAACATTGAGTTAAAATTAAAGGAAGTGTTGCTAGCCCATAATATTGAGTTATCTGCCCTTGAAAATGACTGAAAAGAGCACAGGAAAAAAAAAACCTCACTTTCAGGGGCAGAAAACCCAAAAAGTATTACGGTAACCCCCACATTTTCCCCATAAATTAGTTTCTAATGTAATTCTCGATAATTATGGAAAGTTTTAGAGAAATATCATGGCTAGCTTTGTTTTCTACTTTGTCTATATAGAAAATAACTGCATTGTGCATGTATGTCTTTAATTCTCCAAGCTTTACTCATGAGCTACGGTAAAAGGCAGGCATCCATATTCCGGGTTATTTTAACTTCATTAGTGCAACATACTCAAATAAAACCTGTTTTAATCAATCACAATAATCAGTTCTCATGCGATCATGAAATTAAAAGAAGAATATACTTAAGTCTTTAGATATTGACTATGGTATGACAATTATACGTCATTGTTTTTCAGAGCAGATAAACCATATCTTCCAATTCCATTACTTAAAGAGAGAAAATGATTTTACCCATGTCTCAGTATTGTTTCCAATGTGTCAGATATACGGATGAAGTTTGTATAAAACATCTAGAGCAATACAATACACAAATCAAACTCTTACAAATAAAGTAGTTTGATAAACATACAACTGCAAAATAAAGTGGGCAGTTAGTTTTTTGATAAATGTAAAACTCCTCTTAGAAATGTTGTATGTTTATGCAAATCTGTATAAAAAAAAGATGCAAATGAAAATCATATTGATTATACAATTCCACAGAAGCTGAAATAAAACATAAATCATTTCTTAAAGAAATATTACACAATATTTAAATGATCGAACATGTGTGTGTGTGTGTGTGTGTGTGTGTACATTTAAACACTTAATGTGTACATACCGTCAAATATGGGTGACCTTGACCTTTCATTTAAAGGCGATTTAGATCCCCTTAACCTTGGTGACTTCTTCACGTTTAGGTATTCCGTAAACATCACTTGACTGCTCCTTTAATCACCATAAAACGAATGAATATACCAATAGTTTTCTTATGTCTTCCTCCCAACTTTACGGGTAGGCATTCCATTGGAAAGCACAAGTTTAATTTCCAAAGATCCTTCACGGTATTTCATAACTTTTCTTTATCTCGACACATATTGAACTCGATAAAGTTTCTATTCAACTGCGTTTCGTGCAGCACTAGTGTAAAACACTTCTTAATATGTAATAAATCAATTTACCATGATGCTTGTGACATTTGATCTCTTTTGAGCTTCTTGGAACCCTCATTACCGTGAACAATCGAGCAACATTGAGCAGTAAATCCGATGAAGAAAATCACAAGAGATGTAGAGCGTCACCTTTATTACCATTCAACGTACAGAAGGATATCTTAGGAGAATCTATGTCTCCCAGCCTTTGCTGATTGAACTTTTCTGTTCATCAATTTCAAGAACAATCGTTTATTTTGCATAATTAATGATGACGATGATAAAAGTTCATGTTCTTTTTTTTCTCTATTTAGTACATAATCTGGTCAAAGATGTATTACTATAAATGTCATTGATACATGCAGCAAGTACATGTGTGTTAATATCATTCAAAAGCATGCACTATATACATACACTGCTAAAGTGTCAATATAGCGAAACGTGTGTAACAAGCATCTGTCCCCGTGTTTATGGTACTTCTCACTTGCGTGTGGATTTCATAACCCGCGTCTCAAGGGTAACATTTAAGCTTTCTGAATTCGGTTATTTTTATGGATCTCGTGATATTTCAAGACATCTTTGATAAATATTAGCGTCATCCAGTAAAAATATAGCTCTACAATAACATGACAATAAATATCAATGAGCAATAGAATCCATCGGGAAGATATTTTAGTATCTTATGATCTTATAGCACCATAAGACATTACTTAGGGAGAAGCTATGTTCTTTTATATGTTAATGTTTATGTAGTACAACTCTTATATTCACGCCAAGAACAAATATGTTGAGTTTGATCACACTGTTTGAACTGTTTTGATAAGTCGTACCATATCAAAATAAAATAATATCACTAATGAAACGCGCGCACGCGCACACACACACACACACACGCGCGCGCACGCGCGCGAAACAAAACAAAATAAACGTCAAAGACGTCAAATTTGGCGGATTACCTCGCGTGCGTGACGTTATTTATGACGTCATTTCTTGCGTAAAACGTAGCACAATTGACGCTCCGATCAGTTTATAACGTAGGGTCGGGATCGAGTTTCTGATTATTTCACTGTTTTTCTGATATTTTCACTGTTCAAAACAGTGAAATTATCAGGATATAATCCACTGTTATTTCTAAGGTAATCCACCGAAAATATATGGCACTCATATAATATTCACATGTCAAAGGTAAACCCGCCGATTATCCTCGACATTCGTCGATACTATTTATAGCATGTAAATTAAAACCTGGAATGCATATCATGATTATTGATGAGATGGTGTGTACTAAAATTGCTCACTAGTCAAATTGGTAAAACGTTGGCACCGTAATTGGTTTATTTATTCAAGCTCCTGTTTTGAAAACCACAAATCGTTTATATATATATATATATATATATATATATATATATATATATATATATATCTTTTATTACATGTACATGTACAGTGGTCACTCGATTCCTCAAGGTCGGACGGGATCAGCATAAAAATTCGAAGAATCGCCATATTCGAGGAATCATTTATATGTCAAAATTCAATATATTTATATTTGTTGATACCTCAACTTTATCTTTTCATTAAATATTTTGTTACGTTTAGACTTCAATAGTACAATAAAACATAGAATATATTTAACCATTACAAAAATAACTCGATTATAGCCTTCATTGCAAAAGTTAAGTCAGAAATAAGTTCTTTATTACCAGAGAAAAAAACCCCACACAAACAAACAATTAAAATAGGCTTCTTTAATGATAAATGATTAATTATGCAGACCCGTCACAGTTTGTTACATGATCAGTAGATGAGAAAATACGTTTTACATGTCCGTGTTGATATAACGATTCACCTATGTACTCTCGGAGGTTTGACGATGTGTGAAAAGGTGTAAATTACAGGGATAGGTGGTCATAAGGCTGGTGTTTGCTTGTCAAGAAGATACAGATAGGTTTTGCTATCGACTTCGAGGAATTGCATAGAAATTATATAGAATATGCTATTTAGGGACCAGGGACGGAGCTCGAGGAATCCAAAATCGCATGTTTGAGGAATCGCCCAAAACTTTATATAGAATAAGAAGGGCTAAAACAAGGGACCGGGATTGTAGCTCGAGTCATCGCCGGTATTCAATGAATCGCCACATTGAGGAATCGCGTGACCACTGTATATATATTTTCTCTGTCTCTAAATCTTTTGCTTTTAAGGACTTTTGCAAATGTATCTTTAGTATCAAGTTTGCAATATAAAATATGACGAAATGCAATTAAAAAAGAAAAATATAACAAGCAATCAACCAGGCGTTAACTATGTATCGACATTAGTTGGAGTTTATGTTAAACGATAAAATAACTTTGAATTTTTTTTATAAAGAATCATGAGACTCGAACCAAGGGGATATGGGTTTTCACAGCATGCGCTTTACCTATCGGCCATTTCATGATTATATTAATTTTGCACTCTTCATTGTTTATACACCTTGTATTGTATAGGTCACGCATTTCAAATTTCTTCCGAACGGTCATAGACGAAAGGTAATGATTTTCAGGTCAATATTTATAAACAATATGAATTGTTACAATGGTCTGTTTTCTTGCCACATATAATTAAGTAATGCTATGTAAGATGTTTTATTTTAAATATTCCACTTATAACCCAACCCCGCAACCCCTTTAATCCAGTACCATGATACTTAAGTTGAAGCACACAGGAACAATCATTCCAGCGTCACAACAAAAGCCATAGGTCAACATTAGTAATTCCGTTAGTCAACATTATAATTCCGAATAAGAAATATGAATAAGCATTGATCTTCGAAAGGAACAGTGTCCTTTATTGTCAAACTCAGATAAGTATGCGAGCTAGGGAAAAGTCACAGTTAAACCGCATGTTTTACAATGGTTGTTAAAATAAACATGTCAAGACAAGAGTACGAAAAACAAAACAGAAATGTGTCTTAAAATCTAATGGCATGTGTAACGAGGAATTTTTTGAAAAAGATATGCGGCGTTTCAGGGGATTAATGTAAAGGATAATGTAGAACGGTATTTGATACATGTACAACGCGTTCCATATGGAGATGTAGAAATAAGCATAGCTAAAGCATCCTCCGCAATCGACTTAGTAAACATTCATGCATTGAAGTAGACTGTATCTGTCTTTTAATCATATGGAAACTGGGAAACAGACAATATACTACACTAAGCAGTGCAAATATTAATCTTATATAGATTTTTTATCAACGAAATTATAATTCAGTCAGGAAACACAATTCACTTATTCAAAATAAGGTGAATACAAAGTATATATTTCAGCTTATCACCATTTTAATCGATAACAGTTACTGTGCATTACCTCTTTCTGCAAAGTATAGGCATTTTTTTTTAAATATATAGTTGGTCTATTCGTATTTAGGTCAAATGTGATGTTAGACTGTTACGTCATAAAAAAGCAGTTCAGTTTGAATCGAAAAAAGGCAGTATATAAATAGCTTTTCCTATCAAAATGCAGAGAAATGGTATATGCCACTTAGGTATAGGCCACTTAATTATGGCAGCGAGATTAAATTCTCAATCAGTCCCTTATTACATCAATTCTACTAAAAGCTAAATAATGTCTAAAATTGGTGAAGTTTTTATCTTTTCTTGTTTTCTAAAACCAAAAGAGTTATAGTCGATCTCTAATCGAAGAAAATGTTTTATGAGAAATGTCTTTTGTTGATGGATGCATTGGTGGTTATAAAC
>CM037789.1:9923298-9973298 GCA_021229015.1 Solen grandis
GCGACGTAGTCTACCAACGGGGTCCCGTATCGACTGTAACCTTCCAGCTTACATAGGCTCCATGCCCCAACTAAATACGGCTACAAACAATAAATAGCTCTTATTAACTTATCACACCAAATATAATGTGCAGACACTGTATTACTTCATAATACTACTTTTATACCAAATAACAAATTTCTGGTATTACATACGTGCATTTTATACCATACAACAATATTATGGTTTTACATATGTGCATTAACGCAGAGAACTGCCCTTGTTAGCAATTATATACCAAACAGATATTCCATACATCCCCACATTTCTTAATTACATGTACATCAGTGCATTAAAAACAGAGAACTGTCCTCATTAGCAATTATATACTAGACAGATATTCCATACAACTCCACATTTCTTAATTACAAAACAAATACTGTTGGACAAATGCTTCCCTGTATATTCAGGTAATATCAAATTTAAGGACATACCTATAAACAAACATATATATATATATACTCTTTATTTCCTCATTTCTGAGATTATACATTATAAATAATATGATGAACAGATGAACACAAATAAACAACGTAATTACAGAACAACAATTATGACATAATGGAAGAAGTGAAGAAAGAGAGTGAGAGAGAGAGAGATATATATATATTTTAGAATAGTGGAGAGACAAAAGTTAACTGTGGGTTAAGCAGATAAAGTAAATATAGTACATGTACGGTACATCATGATTAAAAAGGATGCCATTAGAATTTAATAACATGATATTCGAAAAACCCACATTTTAATTAGCAAAAACAAAATATATGAACACAATCCCTTTTATTTCAGTAATTAATTTAAGACATATATTACAATTAATAATCCATAAACATAAGAAAATAGTATTGCGTTACAATTTCTTGGCTAAGACAATTTTAATAGATCATTGTTTTACATACCAACAAAATACATTTTAAAAAAAATCAATTTCATTCTGCAAAAATGAAATAAAAATAAAATTTTTACTCACACAAGCTCCGTAGTGTAATTTGGTCAGAATACTCTAGACTGGACTAGGCATCTTCCGTAGCTCCCATCGATATCTGACACCTGAGGCTCCATATAAATCAACTTATATACTAAAAGCCGACGATTTACTCTTAAAAAACAAATATCACGTGAATCTTGCAATAAATTGTAAATCGCTGAATCCCGTGCATCCCGAGAAACACTGACAACACTGAGGTATACTGATAAAAAGGGCTAATGTAAAGAAACTATAGGTTTAAACTTCTAAGCCTTAAACATCTCTCTTAATACACTTAAAACTTAGCAAAACAGCTGATATAACCATTTCAAACCCTAATCATATCTCATTCTGAACAAAAGGTAATAAAAGAAACCTGTGATAAACCTTATATAACCAAAATCGGTTAACACAGTTCCACTCTGGCCTACGTGACAAATACAACATACTCTAAATCTACACTTATTTTCAGGCCACGTCAACATTATTTTGTGATATATGTCGGGACCTGAGACTTACTGAGGCTTACCAAGTAATACACCGTTATGTATTCCATAGCATTTTGTTCCATTATGACAGGACTGCACTTTCATAGCAAGCATCTTTCAAAGTCTTACCAATCATGAAATGTTAGCAGGATGATACTGTTGTAAATAGAAACCTTTTTCCGTTTTACATAGAAAGAACAAATTTGAAATCACATGAGCTTTCTCAGAATGCTATCTAAAACTGCTGTTATTACAACTTAATGTTTCCAGGAGACATAGAATAGACATAACCAGACATTGCAGACATTGTTATGCAACCCAAATGTCAAAACATTCTAGATTAAACATTTTTTAATGTCCTGACTAACATTCTAGGTATTGAGAAAATGAGGCAGTCTCACATTATTTCCCCCAGACAGACAATATTCTGTTATTTAAGAATATAATGACATTATCGTGTACTTGTATGGTCAATCATGATACTTTTGTTTCTCACACTTTGACCCTTATCTTATGAACATTCACATAGAAATTATTATTACTTTATAAATCTTTATTGGGTATATAAAACAATGGATTTTTCTTTTTTCCTTGCCAACTATGTAGAGCTATAGTATTTCATGAACACGTAGAAGAGACCCTGATCCTCACAGGAGCTTCCCGATCAGCGTCTCCTCTATTTACAACTGTGTCAGAATGCGTCTATATAAGGTAAAGGGTAAAGGGCCACACTTAAACAATAGAAGATATCTGGAACTCACATATATGGGTTTTTCCATGTCATATAATTGTTGCTGAAAAACAGTAATTCTATTGTTATTCTTTTATTGTTTTATGCTGTTCACTACTCCACAGTGGTCTGGAAGTGAGGATTTTGTAATTAAATTTGGTAAGGTTTAACTGTGGTTTTCTGCAGATCAGGCTTTATGTGGTACCTATTGAGTGCGTCAAAATGAGTATATATGAGGGAAAGGGTTAAAATTGCAATGTTTTTTCACTGTTGAAATACTGCACAATCAATAACAACACTGGTCAATCATGTTTGATATTCTTATAACGACATATGGCAACGTTGAGTTGAGGGGGGTGATCAAGTTTGGTGAAACAACACAGACCTTTCAATCTTAACCCTTTCCCTCATATAGACTCATTTTGACGCCCTCAATAGGTATCACATAAAGCCTGATCTGTAGAAAACCACAGTTAAACCTTACCAAATTTAATTACAAAATCCTCATTTCCAGACCACTGAGGAGCAGCGAACAGCATAAAACCTGATCAGCCTGCGAGTTACTCGCAGGCTGATCTGGTTTTATGCTGTTCGCATAGGTCTTTAATGGTGTCCTCTATGAGGGAAAGGGTTAAAACTATCAGGAAGCAACATTTTGATTTCATACCGCCGGCACATAGAATACCCTGGGAGAATAATTATGCTATATGTACAATGATCTTTGTTACAATAGTTACGCTTTATGTTTACAACCAGTATAATAAAATAAACACTTGTGTGCTGGGACCATTACATAATCTTAACAGTGTGTCATATAAGTATGTAATAATAACTTAATTGAAGATTTAGTGTGTGTAAATCAATCTAATTTTGTTTACGGAAAATTAAAAGATATTTTGATAAAATCCATAAACTCCTGATACGCCCCTCGTTTGTTATATATAATGCCTCTACCACGTCTTTGATCTACAATGATTTGTTGACTAAGTTTATGGCCTTCTTTCCCCAGTGGCCTCTAAATCAGAGACTTCCATTATTACTCAAAACCATTACACATGGAATACACAAGTATAAGCGAACAATTTAATCAAAAGTTTCACTTCAATATTTCTTAAAATGGATACTTTTAGAGAGAACCACACAGGCATAGCAACAGAAATAAATATAGCAGTTCAAACACTCTGCTGCATTATATCTTAAATGATTCAGACAAATGAATGATGATAAATCATGTAAGGGTATTTCTGAAGTATTTTTTTTTCAGATTTCTTAATATATCCAAGGATTATGCTGATTTTTATTTGTTCTGTATCTTAATCTCATATAATTCTTATATCTAGACAACTGTAAGTTATCTCAATGTTATCTCCACATTGGTTGCCTGTTTGTTTTTAAAAGATTACTTATATATATGTACAAATTATATCAAATTTTTCATGTGAAATATTTATCTTAGACTTTTACTATGATGATAATTAATTTTGTGTTTTACCATATTAACCCTTTCCCTCATAGAGGACACCATGAAAAGAACTATGCGAACAGCATAAAACTGATCAGCCTGAGACTAACTCGCAGGCTGATCAGGTTTTATGCTGTTCGCTGCTCCTTAGTGGTCTGCAAATGAGGATTTTGTAATTAAATTTGGTAAGGTTTAACTGTGGCTATTGAGTGCGTCAAAATGAGTCTATATGAGAAGGGTTAAAGCAAGATCACAACTTTTGATCCACTTTGATACCACAATTATTTGAATAACCCTTTCCCTCATATAGACTCATTTTGACGCCCTCAATAGGTATCACATAAAGCCTGATCTGTAGAAAACCACAGTTAAACCTTACCAAATTTAATTACAAAATCCTCATTTCCAGACCACTGAGGAGCAGCGAACAGCATAAAACCTGATCAGCCTGCGAGTTACTCGCAGGCTGATCTGGTTTTATGCTGTTCGCATAGGTCTTTTCATGGTGTCCTCTATGAGGGAAAGGGATAAGCAACACATAGCATAAGTCCCTAATAACTAGGGGCCTCCAACAAGTTCTGTAAACTAACCATTACTAATCAACTAATCATGCAAAGTTTAAGAAAATACTCAGGCTAGTTTTAATTTTCCATCTTTGTCTATACAGTAGAAAAAACTGTATTGGGTGTATATATGCCTTTAATGAATATTAATTTTCCTAACTTTATTTAGTATTATTATGATACAGTGGATTTTTCATTGCTGTGCAGTCTGCATGAAATCAGGGCCCAAATGTTGTGTAAGCAAACAGAGGACTTACCCTGATCAGACAGCTTGAGTGAAAGGATCTCTCTGATCTGGGTCTGCTCTGTTTGCTAAATAGTCAAATCAAATCTATATTTAGTAAGAGATAAAATGCAGTTTTATGGGTACATTATATTTATGGATTATTGTTTTAGAAAACATGAAGTTTCTGCATTATTAATTTCAGTAGTATTTCATTTTTTATTATTTGTCTGCAAATTGGAAACAATGAAGGCAAGTCAGCCATGAAAATGAATGACTTAATAGTATTTCCTTTTACAGGACTGTACAAGAAGCTTGATCTGTTAGAAATCAATGTAAAGTACTTCTGTACAAATAAATCTCCTGCACCACTAAATAATCAGGCAAACTTTTAATTTGAATATGTGTTATTGCCAGCCTCTTTAAGTTACTCAAGAAACCCAGAAAACATAAAGATTTAAATGAGACCATTATCTGATTCTGTTGGCATAGTTTTTGGAGATATACATTTCCCTTTCTTCTTAATTAAGGAAAGGTTTAATTAAGGACTCAATCAATATGTTTATGCAGGTCTTATATTACTACTGATTTGTGAAATATACATGTAATCAGTAATTTGCCAATTATCAGCTATTAAACACTACATTTTGTGAGAAGGAATTGAGTCATAAGGATATTGCCCTACAAGGTGTTACAAATTTCTTATTTATATAATAAAACATAATAAAGAAAGGTGACCTCTTTCATTAAATAAATCAAACCTATCTTCTTTTTTTTTTTGCTTAAAAATCACAGAAAAAATACTGTTTTACATCATTCTGTAAATTTTGATGATACAAAGATATTTACCATGCAAAATTCAGTGAATTGAGTCCAGAACTGGTTTGTTGAAAGTAGGCCAACTTTTACTCATCTGACCTAGATATTTATAAGTATTTCTGATTATTAATGGCATATTGTTCATATCTTGTTACACATCATCATCTTATTCTCAGTGGTGATGTAACATTGTTGGTTTTATGATCAGGGTCTTGCCTCAGTAGATTATCAACCAGGATACCTTGTGAATAAAGACAAAAGATAAAACATCACTATTGATTTAGTGTCTTCATTTTTCTTGTTATTCCTATTTTCTGATACTTTTTCTTCTTTCTATATGGGTGTATCAGAGCTCTAGGTGTTTTGTGTTTTTATGCTGCAACATATTGTAACCTATTGGGAAATTGATAATACTGGATATCCAAGTTCAATGCCCAAATACCATTGGTGGGAAAAAATATCAGTAAAATGCTATGAATGAAATGTGTGATGTAAGCCAGTGAAGTGCAGCAGTTCATGCACCTCTGGCATGTATGTTGTTGTAGTATTGGGGTTTACCGTCGCTGCGATAGTATTTCAATCATATAGCGACGTCCAGCTAATTACAGGTGGAGGAAGACCCCGAGTACACAGAGGTACCCGGGTAGAACCACCGACCTACCGCAAGCCAGCTGAAAGGCTTCCTCACATGAAAAATCCGAAGTCCCTACCGGGATCCGAACCCACAGCGGTGAGGGGCTGAGAGATTTGTAGTCCACGACTGTAACCGCTCGGCCACGGCGGCCCCTCTGGCATGTATAATGTGTCCTAGGTGAATATAATATGGCATATAAAATTATGTAAGTAGGCCCTCACAGCTACAAGATCCATTTGATGAGGGAAATCAATAGAACGGTTCTAAATTACAAGCCACACTATCTCCTTTACTGTTCCAGTTTATGCTTAATGCGATAGGACTCTCAGGCCTTTGATTTATTCTTATCCTTCAGCTGTGTCAAGACCGTCTGTAACATGGTCACATTAACTGTGACAAAGTGGTATCTGGGGGTATTCATCATCTTTAATGATAATTCTTGTTTGTTCTGCAATCTCAAAGGATTTTGATTGTAGAAGAGGGCAAGGGAATGCGTCTAGAAAATGCATCTTTAAACCATTCATATGTTACTTGATTTATATTTTCATTTCCTGTAGTATGGCGAGCGTTGGCTCTTTGTTTCCAAAAGAACATTTCTTTCTATGACCTTTAAAACTTCATTTTTCATTTTCATTAAGTTTTTGTGTCACCTGCTGTAAGCAGAGGTGACACATAGGGATCACTTTTCTGTCGTCTGTCCGTCCGTCCATCAGTCTGTCAGTCATATTTTTTTCCGTCACACTTCTTTATTCTGCATATTTCATTTATAGACAGAGCTTGACATGGGGAATTGTCTTGAACAAGGTCCATAACTCTGGTGTATTTTATTTGAGTTATTCCCCTTTTCATTCACACTTTTTTTTGCACTGTCACTCTTCTTTATTCTGAAGTAACTATAAAAGTTATTGACTTGAAACTTCATATATGAATAGAATGTGACTAGGAGAAGTGCATTGACTAAGAGACTAAGAACCATAAATCTATCTGACCCAATTTTGGAATTATCCCCCTTTTTATGTATTTTATTTTTTTTTCTTCAATTTTTGTTGGAAGCATAACTCATAAACTATACAAGGTATTGACTTGAAACTCATAACATAAATAGATGGTGAGATTGGGAAGTGCAGTTACCAAGTACTGTAACTCTACATGGACCAGTTTTTGAATGATCTCCCCTTATTTAATTTTACAATGAATTTCTGTCCAGAGAATAACTTATTTTCTATATACAAACTTGCCCGAATGACCACGTCTTTTGATCGACTTTTTGTCTTAAACGACCACTTCATATCCCCCCAAAAGAATTTACTCTAATTATCTATTTTATTAAACAACATTTCCATTACCAGACCAGCGACTGTTAATTAGCACTCATGACCAACTAAAACAAAAACGTATTTAGTGACCCCTATTTGCCGAAGAGCATGATAAAGCAATCAGCTGTGTACCATTTTTTGCCTGACAGACCCCACCTGGACACTGTTTATGACCCCCATTGTTCGCTATATAGGTTTTTCCACACATCGTGTAAAAATACTTAAGCTATTGGCAACAAACAGATAATAGAATATAATAGGGTTAACAAATCTAACCAAAATACACTCTTGGTCTGTGGTAGAACAATCAGTGCTAGACATTACTAAGAAAAACCTTGCTCTAGACAATCAATCAGATATATCATTCAACATAACACTTGATATGCTTTTAACAAATGAAGTGCAAGCATATCACTGTAATGGTGATCATTACCTAAAGCAACTCACACAAATATTCAAAATCAGTAAATGGTCTGTTCTTCTTCATTACAGAATATGCAACCTCTTGTATCAGTCAACTTGAGGTATTGAAGGTCCCCAGGGAGGCACTTTTAGGGAGTATACAGTACACTAAACTTAAAATAAGGTACATGTAGTGACAAATGTAAAGCTCCCCAGGAGAGCTAAATTTGGTGAGTGAACAGTACTTTAATGCACAGAACAGAACAAACAAATGTTAACCCTTTGAGAGAAAACAGTTCTCTAAAGCCTTTAACAACACCTAGGATTAGACAAATCTAATCAAGAGGGCTAATGTGGAAGTTATTATCTCCACTGTTGTACCTTCCCTCAGCAGAAATAACTATTCATGCTTTTTGCCCCCGCAGAAAATAAAAGTTAATTATGATGTCAGGGTTTCTGAAGAGAGTGTTTGTACTGGTAGTGCCAGTCTAATTATGGATATTATGTTCTATATCCAGGGATAAGTGTCGTACATTAATCAAATAGTTTCATATGTCTGTTTTAATGTTTAATCAGTATCTAAAGTTAGAAGTTAATATTAGGAATAAAATTTTTAATTTGGATTGTTTTAATTTCATAGTAGTTAAATTGCTGTTCATTTCTGCTCATCCTTTATTTTCTTTTCAAGATTTTCTTTTGGGAGGGGGGTTGTAAAAATACTTTCCTTCTTGGTATTTTCTCAAAAATAACTTTATTCTCCCCCCTCCCTACCAAAAAAAAAATGTATATAAAGTTATAGGTCAAAACCTGCTGCCCTCTTTTTGTCAAGACTGTTATTCACTCTTTCTTTAAAAAAAAGAAAAAGAAATCTACCTAACCACTGTAAAATGCCCGGCTTCGGTACAATTGTTAAAGGATGACCTTACTTTCTGAAGATTTCTAGTCTCATTCTTTAACATGAAATTTGTGGGTATTGTTGATGGATGTATAAATAAGTATAAACCCAGGTCCTTTTATCAAGTCACAGGTCTTGGCTGATGTTCACCTGTACTTTATGTGTCACCTGGTGTAAGCAAAGGTGACGCACAGGGATCACTTTTCTGTCATCTGTCAGTCCATCTGTCTGTCCGTGTCACTTCAGCAGGTGACACATGTGTTCCAAAGAACACTCTTGTTTCAGTTTGATCTTGAAGTCTTTGATAAACAAGGAGAAGTATAAGACCTAATGTGAATTCCACCAAAATTCTTAGCGCTTAATATACTTAAAATCAAGTAGAAGGTTATTCCAACATTTTTGTTTTATGAAATATCTAAATACTTGACTATTATATTTACCTGTATAATAAATAATAAGTAAAATATTTGGGGTTTTTTATTAGGCAAAAGGATGAAATTTGCCCTAAGACCATGGTGTCATCAGACCTGTATAGGCATAAGGAGGGGTCTACATAGAGATTTTAGGGTTGTAAACTCAAATAGGCAAGTCAAGTCAAATCTGCTGCCCTACATGTGTGCTTTTTGTATGTGGGTCAGATGAGATTGTAACTTATATATTTAAGTATTATCTTTTTTTCATTAAATATAACATTCACACAATAATGAAATATACAATTATACATTACAAATACCATACTAATGGTAACAATGCATCATTTCTTTTTTTGCTTTTTTCTTCCATATCATAATCTTATCTTAAAAGGTTTGTAATGCCTTTTGATACCTAGTAACATTAATGTAAAATAAATTTGATAGTTCATCTGTGAGAAATATATAAGAAAAAAAGTAGAGTTGTCTTTAAATAGGAGATAATGACAATAAAAAAATACTTGATTTTTTAATACAAATATAAAAGTAAAACAAAAACTTTTTTTTCTGGAGGTAGATACTTTCTGACATGACAATAATTTTTTTTAATTAAAAAAGGAATTTTTTGGAAACTTTGTTTTAAAAATGTAGGATTTCATAATCAGTATAACAAAATTTATAGCCTCACAATATAGTATATTTTCAATGATTCCAAACATAAGATTTCTAATTTTAAATATTACATAGGCATAATAAAAAAAAGGTACTTGTTTCCACTAACCCAACCATCTATTTATTTGTACCATCCCTAAACTCTTTTTTCGTAGCATTCAGGCTATTATGGTTGCAAAACGCTGTTTTTCCTCAGTTCCTCTAAAAAATAAGGTAAAAATAGAAAAAGGTGAAAAATAAAAATAAAATAGTTTAGCCTACCTACCGACCCTATTTTTTTCGGATATGTTAGTGGAAACCAACAACTTCTTTCTTTTTCACCTTAGCACTAAGTATGATTGTCTGAGTTCCAGCCAGATCATATAGAACTAATTTTCATGCTGATCAGATTGTACTTGTCATTAGTTGAATGGTTGAGAAAGGGAAAAAAAGGCCTATGAAAGTAATATAATTTATCTGTGAGGATTTCATGTAAGATTATTTATAGCGGTACTATGACTTCTGTGTCAATGAAATGGACTAGCCCTACATTATAATTATATATATTCTGAGTGTGGTAAAAGAGAGTTTTAAGTTGTATTTCCTTATAAGAACTTCATTACCAGGGCCTTTACCCACTCTGGGATCTCTTGTTAGACCTTTGGGTATAGAAACAACTTCCTTTAACAAAATACAATCTGAGCTTCAGTATTATATAAGCACACAGAGTAGACCCTGATCAAACAGCTGTAATAACCCTTTCCCTCATAGAGGACACCATGAAAAGACCTATGCAAACAGCATAAAACCAGATCAGCCTGCGAGTAACTTGCAGGCTGATCAGGTTTTATGCTGTTCGCTGCTCCTCAGTGGTCTGGAAATGAGGATATTGTAATTAAATTTGGTAAGGTTTAACTGTGGTTTTCTGCAGATCAGGCTTTATGTGATACCTATGAGTGCGTCAAAATGAGTATATTGAGGGAAAGGGTCTGGGTCTGCTCTGTTTTCCAATGTGTCAAAATGAGTCTATTTAAGATAGTTCTTGTTAATCGTAAATCTTGCTCAGCCGCAGTAGTTAAGTCACTCCTATAACAAATTCTGTTAAACTTCATGAGAGTAGCAGCCAATCTTGGCAGCAAAGCTTGACAGTGTGTTCTGTTTTATTGTGCAATGGTGGATCATATCTCTGGTAAAATTTGTAGAGGAAATAAATGTCTGCCCTGAAGAAGGTAGCCTTGGCACTCAGCAGTATCATAAACATCCATGCATAGTGTGAAATCTGTTCCAATTTTTGAAGAAGGGGGTGTGTAAAATACGTGAGAAATCATTTTCCCAAAATTTTATTTGAGTTTTTTAGCTCCCCTGGCACTTCGTGAGCTTTTGGAACCAGTCTTTGTCTGGCGTCCATCGTCGTGAGTCGTTAGTCATGAATCGTCAGTCATCAACAATGTACTTAAAACATCTTCTTCTCTGGAATAACTGATGGGAAAGTGATCAAAATTGTCAAGGATGTTCCTAAGGTGGTCCCCTATAAAAGTTGATCAAAGGGTTCTGGTCACAGGAGCTAAAAATAGGCCTAGAACTTAGATATTTAGTGTGTGGCTTTATCTAGGAGACCTCCACCAAGTTTGTTCAAATCATGACCCTGGGGTCAAATTGACCCCACTCCGGGGTCACTTTAATATAATTTTCGTTGTTTGAATTGATGAATAAGACGAAAATTGTTTCCCTTGTTAAGGTTAGTCCGATAGGTGGCGTGTTTATATGCACGTGGGTTTCGTGTTTGGATATTAAGTTCATTCAGCCTTGGGACCGACCAGCTTGTAGACGTGTTTTTATTTTTACTTAGAGACATCCTTTGCAGATAGCGTCTGAAAGCAATGACTTAAAATGTTATCTGATATGATTTATATAACCTCATATTTAAGTTTTGATTTGTTTTGTTGTAACAAATGAATAAACGGTCGGTTGGTCTCCCAACAGCTTATACCTCAGCGGTCGGTTGGTCTCCCAACGGCTCATACCAATACTGTGTATATGTTGTTCTATGTGGACATAAGGTATATATAGCTATCGGAGGGAGTCGAAAGGGAATTTTACATTGACTTGTATATGAAAAACTAGAAAAATCTTCTTGTTAGAAACCACAAGGCCTGGAGGTTAGATATTTGTCTTGTAGACTTCTACCAAGTTTGTTCAAATCATGACCCTTGGGTCAAAATTGGCCCCGCCCCAGAGATCACTTTATTTTACATAGGCTCATAAAGGAAAAAAACTAGAAAAATCTTCTTCTCAGAAACCATAAGGCTGGGAGTTTAGATAGCTGGTGTGCAGCATTGTCTTATTGACCTCTACTAAGTTCATTCAGATCATGACCCTGGGGTTAAAAATGGCCCCGCCCCAGGGTCACTGATTTTACTTAGGCTTATATAGGAAAAAACTATTAAAATCTTTTTGTAGAAACCACAAGGCCTGGAGTTTAGATATTTGTTGTGTAACATTGCTTAAAAGACAATTTTACAAAGTTTGTTGATATCATGGCCCTGGGGTCAAAATTGGCCCTGCCCCAGTGGTCACTGAAATTTACATAGGCTGATGTACGAAAAAAATAGAAAAATCTTTTTCTCTGAAGTTTTGATTTTTGGTATTTGACATGGCCTATTGACATCTACCAGGTTTTTTCCATATCATGGCCCTGGGGTTAAATTGCTTGGAAAAAGGTCAAGGTCAAGTAAATCATGACAACCCAGGTTCAGAATAACACCTGCTATCTGGAGAAGATAATTGATTTGATTTTTTTTTTTAATCTTTATTTTTTTTTTTTGCATTTTAAGTGAAATTTGTTATTAGCAAATTTTGTGTGTAACAAAAAGTGTTGTGGCTTTCTTGTTTGTCTCTCTGTTAAAAATTGAGCTCACAGGCTTTTAAAATATCAACATTTGTTTATTTTTTATTATTATTGATATTTTTATGAAGTTTAAACTTAAGTTACAAAATGTCTGCTGTCATCTTTTCTGGCTAAAATGTTCCTTTTTCCTTGATAGCTTCATCATCCAATTTGACCAGAGATATTTATAAATGGACCATTAGGAGAAGAAGATTTCAGGAAATTGCACATAATCCTAAAGAATGATAACTTTTACCAAGATCCTGATTTAAGAATGCTATAATCTTAGGCTTTTATGCTTCATTAGATTCTGTGGTGTACTTTATTTGTCCGCTATCATATTCAGAATGTGTTCTAAAAATGGAGTTGTATGAGGTCATTGGTTTCTTAGAAAGAGGAGGGGTCATTGGAAAAGCTTAATTTGGAGGAATTGCTAACATTATTACAATGTATATATTATGCTGATTTTCAAGATTTTTTTCATAAATTGAATATATATAAAAAAACTTTAATTTTTACTTGTTTTCAAATATTTAACTAGAATGCTAAGTAACGAAAATGACAATGAAATGTAGAGTTGTTGGACTTTAAAGATAATCATGATATTATACAAAATTGCCATAAATGTGTATGTACAATGTTATGCCAAATAAAACATATGTTATAATTATTATGTTAAAAAAGCTTTTACATCATGGCACCTTGTCAGTAATATATTTGATGATTACATCTGGCTTATTTAAGTCGTTTGGACTAATTTGTCAATAGAATATTGAAGTTTGACATAAAAAATAAAAATCATAGCAAGAATCATTTGAAGATCATCATAATCCCACTTCATATGGCATCATATAGGAATCACTCTTCTGTCCCGTCCAGTCCTGTCCCATTTTATAAAAAGTTCCTCTTCTTTTCATATTGATGCATCAAAGTGCTAAAGCAGGGGTATTAATCTCCTTCAGTGATAGGACTTAGTTTCAATATCCTAGTCATTTTTATTCGTGACAAACTCAGCTTAGCTGGATGTGTGTTTTCCCCGTCAAAATTCCGTTACACTTTCACTTTTTGTGACAAAAGCAAGTCAAGGGAATACGTTTGTCTCATATGAAGCAAACCTTATTTGTCACCAACCATAGAAATTATTGTCTGCAACAGTGTCTTGATATGATATTCCTGCTAACAAGCCATGTTTTTGGCACATGGATTGTGCCTTGTGGAGACAGTTATTTGGCAGTGGTTATATCTCATAAGATGTCTACGTAAATCAGGAAGGGGAGGGTAAATGGAAGACAATACTCAGAAACAAAGATGTCTGGCAGCCTTATATGAGGAATAAATAGGTGTTAGATGGTAGAGAATATAACACAGTCAGTTTATTGCATGTCACAATTTCATTGCATTCAAGTTAATTTCCTGGGTTACAATAGAATGTCTGCATTCTATAAATGATGCAAGGAAAAAAGAATCACAAAGGAATAATACTGTAATATTTATATCCTCATAAAAGAAGTAAGAAGTGATGTTCAGGAAACAGCATTATGGTTGGTTGGCTTGGTCATTAGTTTTGCTAATTTCTCTGTCTTAGAGGATTCGTGATAAAACTGGATGCAAGTTATCACCTTGAAATATAAATGTGCGTGCTCTGACAGCTTCAATCTATAGTTAAGACATGGCAGAATCATAAAATTGCAGAAACATTTTGTATGCTATAGGATCAATGGGAGTCTCTGTTATTTCCAGTTGTCAGTGGTTTAAATAATTGTCTTTTATTACCGATTTCAACTAGAGGCTTTCATTGCTAAGTGGTTATAGGAACTGATTTGCTTTCACCTTACTGTTGTGGTTTCAAATCCTGGTCTGGTTATTTAGACTTTACTTGTGAGGAAGTCTTCGGGCAGGTTTGCAGTAGTATACATATAGTGGTTATCTGAGTGCCTCTGTTGCTTCAAGGTCTCCTCAAACTGTTACTAGCTGGATGCCACTGTATGACAGAAATACATGTACTGTATTAACAGATGGTCCAACACTAATGAATGGCACATCTTTTCCTCTAAAGTGTTCTAAGAGTCATGGCTCTTTTCAGTGAAATACATTTGTGCTTTAACTATTTGTTTTTACGTTCTTGAGTTCAGGCCATATAGTGGGTATATAAGTCATCATCATTGACTGCTCCAGTTGATTTTTAAGTAGTAATGCAGACAGGCTACAAAAACCAGCAGTCCTACCCAAAGATCATGGGCTGGCAGAGGATATGAATACCGTGCAAACAGTGCCCATAACAACACCTGTTAATAACGACATCCTGTATTATCTGATACTTTTTCGTCGGTCCCATCGTTTTTCCTATTCAAAGTCTGTTTAAAAAACTTGACCATAACAACACCTGTTTTACCTGTAATCTGACATACAGTATTGGTCTGGTTGAATTGCACTATAATTACACTGCTTTATCCGGCATACATGTATCTGCAAACCATTACTTTTTGATATTGAAGCATTTACAATGACGAAACAATTATGCTATTCTTAATAAACTTTGATGATAAACTTCGCTCATTTACACATGCACACATGAATTCCAGCATTGTTTTCGGAATTATTTAAAGATTAATGTCATATATAAGCAAATACATGAACTATCAATTTTAAGATACGGTCTATATGACCTTATCCAACAACCTTTCTGATCCGACAATGTCAATTGGTCCCAGTGGGTGTTGGATAAGACAGATTTTACTGTATATTCATTATGTTTTAATAATGTACACTTATATTTAGTTGTTTTTGTGGTCATACGGTCATACTGTGAAACTTGGAACTATTTTGATGTTTTGATAGAAGGTGACCTTGACCTTTTTTTTTATTTTCAGTGATGATGGACTAGACACACAGACAGATGATTCCATGTTCCAGGAAAACATCACATTTGGACAGCTGGGGTAAGTTACCATTCCTGTTAATTCCTTTTACACTTGTCAAAGACAGAACATTTGAAATTGTGCTTATTAACTTACTAGTATTCATTGCGTATGATTTTCCATATTGGAAGAAGGAATAATATCCTTGCTGTTACCAGCATTGCATAAACCGCCTCTGTAATTTGTTTAACAGATTTAATGTTCATATAAAAGTACATATTAACATGTTTCATCTTTTCTTTGAATACATTTTACCTGTATATATCAAATGTTCAAGGGCTTGTTAAAATTATGCAAAAATGTTAAATATACCTGATGTTGGTATATGCAAGTGATACACTTGTGACCTTGTTGAGTCAATAAGCACCATGGTCCAGTGGTATAGCAAATTGAAAGTTGTGGGTTAGATCCTCCATGTTGGGCAGGGTTTTTTCATGACCTTGCCAGGCACAAAGTACTGGTCCAATTTAGGAACCATCAGGAAGGATTACCAGTAGTGTAAGTTTAAGAACTTGGTTCAAGATCAGTATAAAAGAAGTTTAAATCTTGATATGAATTCTAGACTTTAAGTTACATCCTAAGATATTGCATCTTCAAAAGTAGGTTTAAGATGTACTTAATAATGCCAGACATTTCTTAAAGACTGTATAATGATAACCACTTGTTTGCGACTGTTAACAGAACATTCACCTGTAACATGAGGGCGTTTGGCCTCAGCAAGGAACTCTGCCTGGAATTCCTGAGGAAACAGTCCACCATTGCTGATCTGAAGCCAGGTGAGTTTCCAGGACAACCCTTGTTTTTGTAAACGAAACCTGAGATTAATCTTGGGATTTTCTTTTTCAGAAATATCATTGTCTGGACTCAAGGTGAAATCTATATTATCATACTGACTTCATGTAAGACATGCAGGTGAATCTGTTGAAATGACAGGTGAATATGAAGAAATAACAGGTGAATATATTGAATGGCAGATATGGGTGGCAATTTTTTTAGCTCACCTGAGCACTTGTGCTCGGGTGAGCTTTTGTGATCGCCTTTTGTCCGTCGTGCGTCGTGCGTCGTCAGTCGTCCGTCTTCCGTCGTCAACAATTGCTTGTGAACACTCTAGAGGCCACAGTTTTGGCCCAATCTTCATGAAACTTGGTCAGGATGTTTATCTACATGATATCTCGGATGAGTTCGAAATTGGGTCATGTGGGGTCAAAAACTAGGTCACTAGGTCAAATCTTAGAAAAACATTGTGAACACTCTAGAGGCCACAAATTTGGCCCAATCTTCATCAAACTTAATCAGGATGTTTGTCTACATGATATCTCGGATGAGTTCGAAATTGGGTCATGTGGGGTCAAAAAGTAGGTCACTAGGTCAAATCCTTGAAAAACCTTGTGAACACTCTAGAGGCCACAAATTTGGCCCAATCTTCATCAAACTTAATCAGGATGTTTGTCTACATGATATCTCGGATGAGTTCAAAATTGGGTCATGGGGTCAAAAACTAGGTCACAGGAAATCTTAGAAAAACCTGGAACACTCTAGAGCCACATTTGCCCAATCTTCATAAAAATTCAGGGTGTTTGTCTACATGATATCTTGGATGAGTTCGAAAATGGGTAATGTGGGGTCAAAAACTAGGTCACCAGGTCAAATCTTAGAAAAACCATGCGAACACTCTAGAAGCCACAGTTTTAGCCCAATCTTCATGAAAAATTGGTCAGGGTGTTTGTCTACATGATATCTTGATGAGTTGAAATGGGTATGTGGGTCAAAAACTAGGTCACCAGGTCAAATCTAAGAAAAACCTTGTGAACACCTAGAGGCCACAGTTTTAGCCCAATCTTCAATAGATTTGGTCAGGATGTTTGTCTAATTGATATATTGGATGAGTTTGAAAATGAGTCACATGAGGTCAAAAACTAGGTCACCAGGTCAAATCTAAGAAAAACCTTGTGAACACTTTTTAAATTAATATGGAAGGTCACTTATCAAATGTTAGAAAAACACTTTTAGATGCCAGATTTTTTGTCATTATGCCTAACACAGCCATCTTACTCAGGTGAGCGACACAGGGCCATCTTGGCCCTCTTGTTTTAAATTACAGGTGACTTTGTTTAAATTTCAGAAATGGTATTTACGATTAAGTGATTCTTTTAAATTGGCAGAAATGGGAGGTGAATTTGTTGAGTATGGTGAAATTGCAGGTGTAAATTTAAATCTTTTGAAACAACTGGTGCAAACTTAATATTTGTGAAGAAAACCTTAGCTCTTAAGTATTCTCAAACTCACAGACATGCACAATTCATGGAGTGTTATGACAAAACTTGAGATATGGCCCATTGTTCTTGAAAATACTTAAGTACCATCTCAGGCTTAAATTTGAGTATCATGCTCAAATCCCTATTGTAACTATTTGGCATAGTTTGAGTATAAGTATGAAATACTTCAGTACCATTTTTCGTTTTCGAGATTATGGGGTCTGATATGATCTTTCATAATTGACATGGGATTTGAACAAAACTAGACCCCTTTTTGTATGGTGTTTTGCATAAAATATGTTGAAATTTGAATTCATATGGTTTTGTCATTTTTGATTAACACCTAAATACTATGTTTTAAATTATCAGTCAGACATCATAATTTCTGGGGGGTTTTTTGCCAAAAGTTCACTAGGACGAGCTTTTTACAAGGTTTGACATTATTAGCATTTAAAATAATCAGTCCCTGGTTGGTCCCAGTATGTTATTTCTCAGGGGACAGTTTACTGCAATTCATATGAAAATTAGGCAATAGAATGAAACCATTGCCAGAAAAGACATGTTCGTAGACAGTCTGGGTCATCAAATTGTAATAAACTGGAGAGTTCAACCAATCTCTGTAGCTATATATGCCATTATAATGTAGACCTCATCCCTCATTTAGTGTTCTCAGTCAGTTGTTCTCTTACTGATATTTCATTGGAAAGAGAACATAAATGGAACGAGAACATCCAGTTTTGTATAATTAGCTGCTTTTTTTTAAATACTTGTACAGATAGGTAGACAGTCACACTGAATGATGCTGACCTTCTAAAAACCCTGATTATCTGTATTTAATCACAGTAGTCAAACTAGCCATCTCCCTTGGTCTATAGCAAATTATGAAGGGGGGCATTTAAAAGAGTTGGGGAAAAAAGCAAAATGAAAGTACTGAAATGCCTGAATAACAATATCAGTAAAGTACAGTGAAATAGCATTTGCATTTCAACTTTACTTTATTTATGATTTTGAAAAATCATATTAATTTATCATGCACACATGCGCAGACACATATGTACACGTACATATGAACATGCCCAAATCAGTATTTATTATTGTAATAATAATGGCATTGATTATTCCATGTATTGTATTACAGACCAGATTCGGATGTTGAAGGACAATGTAGAGAAATGGAAGGATCATTAACCCCTGGTATGTCGCCATAGGTCTGACAGATTTTTGTGTCTTTGTGAACATCAGGAGTCATATGGACCCATTTGTCGTTAAGGAATTCCATGTTTGGTTTCAGATTTAGTAGTCTAATCAGCTCATCTTGTTAAGCTATTCCATCTCTGGTTGAAGAGCTTATAAACCTGTTTTATGTCTTAAGATTTAAATAGAATAAAATTAATTGATAAATTCACATGGGGACCACATATTTCCACATGATGCACCAAGAAATCTGCTAACAGAAAGCAAAGAAAATTACCCAAACTTGCATTTAATTTACCAAAATAACCGGTGACTAATATTGGATTGTATACCATAAGGTTGAACTACTGTAAGTACAGGTGCTTGAAAAGCATGGAGGAGTAAGGTTGGTTGTGAAGGAGAGGATGTTGGAAAGACAATTTATAGCAAGTGAAAAATAAGCAAATTGCGTCTTTCTGATTTAATGTCCTTAATTAAGTTTGAGATTGCAGTCCATGCTGAAGGCAGTGTGGGATAATTCATTGTTAAACATTGTTAGATGAAATGCTGATCATAAAATTACAGCTATTCACAACAACAGAAGTACAGGAGTGTCACTTTTTATTGCATTGAGGAAACAATATTGAATCCCTTCCTTTAACTAATATCAGAATACCATTTTCTGTTTTATAAGGAGTCTTATTTGAGGGGTGTGAGTTCTGGTGAAGTTCTAAGTGGAAATCCCAGTTCTGTCTCTCAAATGTAGATTTTGTTTTTTGGATCGAACTTCAGAAAGATTAAAATTGATCAAGATTTTAGATAAATATGATGATAAACAAGAAGGAAGAGATTATCTCTTCCACAAAGCAGATAATTTGTAAATTTCTGTCATGAGTTTCATGGTGTACCAGAAATGATTATTTGATAGACTATAACATTTGAACAAAACTTGGTTTGAATGGGATGGAAATTAAAGCCTTGTAGCTTACTCATCTGTTCTGGATTGTCATGGAGAAAGATAACTGACAGTAATGAAATTATGACTGTAGGCATTTAGAAAGATGTAACATAACAGAAGCCATTCTTGGAAGAGCTATAGAAAAAGAATGTTTTCCCCTGTATCACATTGAGCAAGAACATGCAAGTTAAACAATGAAATGTTACTGAGTTACAGTACCACTTAGTAACTGTTACCAAGACTGAATGTTCATTTTGTATTTAGACTACATGATTCCTAAGTACAGGATGACTTACTTTTCTAGTATTTCAACCTAGTTCCAAATTCATCCCAGGTATTTACAGGTAAAGATGGCAGTCTTTAAGACATAAGTGTTGTCTTTACCTCATCTTCAAATGAATATTGTAAATCTTTTACATATTAGGGTACAGATTGCTGATTTTTGTGTGTTCTGTTTAAGTGTTCAATAAAAATAGAATCTCATTGTTTGGAATAGGCATTTAACTGCAAATATGATGTATTTATTCCTATACTAAATGTATCATTAAGTATTTTTATCGTAATTCTTAGATTTTTAAAAAATAATAACCAATAAAAAAAGACTTTAAAACTAATCTAGAATTTAAGTTTTTTTTTTCCTTTTAAAATTGTAAATGCCTCCTAGTGCAATGATATTGTAAAAAAATGCTTAAAAATCTAGTTTTGATAATTTAAATCATTATCATATCCTGAGAGCTATTTTAACCCTTTCCCTCATATAGACTCATTTTGACGCACTCAATAGATACCACATAAAGCCTGATCTGCAGAAAACCACAGTTAAACCTTCCCAAATTTAATTACAAAATCCTCATTTCCAGACCACTGAGGAGCAGCGAACAGCATAAAACCTGATCAGCCTGCGAGTTACTCGCAGGCTGATCTGGTTTTATGCTGTTCGCATAGGTCTTTTCATGGTGTCCTCTATGAGTGAAAGGGTCAAATCAACATCACAGTAAGATTTGAGGAATTAATTTACAAATTGATGATGATTCTCTTTGAAAATTGTTGAATTATTTTTTATCAATCAAGACATTTTCATTAACTCTGGAAATGATTTTTGTTATTTGACCTTTAAGGTGGCACTTAAAGAAATCAAGAAATCAATATGATGGAGAAAGAGTATTGTTGGAGGCAGGATAGGACTAGAAATTATTACAGTGTGATTATTTTTGTTATTAATTAAGAAATTAAGAAATGGTAGACATATGATGTATCATTATTTCACCATGGCTTATAATGAAAGTCAAAGTATGAGCTGGAGCCCCTAATAGCAAGGATGGGTTTATAATAAAATATTGACTAGTCATGTCATTAGTTAATTGGTGATAAATTTTTATGTATATGGGAACTAAAAAAAATCAATCTTAGTATATTTTATATATACATTGTGCCACACACAAAAATTGGAATAATGATAGCCACTGATTTCTATTTAAATTGTAAAATGTTCTGCAATTTGATAACTTGTGTGTAGGGAAATACAGGTTTTAAATCTGTTATTATTAAATTTTATGTTTGTTTCTAAAAAAAAAAAAAAATGATTTCATTAAATGAAGAAAATCTTCAGTGTAAGTCATGGTGTCAGTGTGATATTCCATAACATGGCGTTGCTCTTTTGCTGATCGCTACTATGAAGACATTGTGTGATATTGACTGTTTTTCTGAATTTCAAATCCTCAGTATATGTTTGTTGTGGAAAATATATATTATGTGTAAAATTTAAATTGTTATGTGTATGTAGAAAAATGATTATTTACTCCTATGGTTAGACACAGTTTATAATCCAGTAGGTCTCAGCTATTACAATGCACATATAATCAATATTACATTCCATGTATGTATAGAAACATTTTGATATCATCTTATATATAATGTATGTGTGTGAGTGTGATTCTGAAGACATATTTTGGATCACTGGCTATTTTTGAATTTTTTAATTAGTCAAATGCAAACTTAAAAGTATACAAAATAAAATAAAAGTGTTAAGTTTGGAATAATCTATTCTTAACCAAGGTTTGGTTTCATCTGTAAGCAGGTGCCGGTAATGACCTTGCCCTAATTGCAGACTCTTTTACACATTTGCTTCACTTCATGTGGGGGCTACACTAGAATGAAACTTTCCATCTTGTTGCATGCTTAACCCCTTAACTTGAATATACACAGCAGATAATGATTTTGGAACAATAACTATTTTTGAGTAAATAAGGATGCTTGTTGTTGTTTTATGGGAGTCCGAATTTGGGGTCAAGGAAATTGTCACTAATTGAAAGCTGGAATTGATTAGCCACTCACCACTTAAGGTTTGAGTCTCGAGCACTTAGATTTTTCAAGTGAGTATGCTTTCTAGCTGGCTTCCAGGAGATAAATGCATGGGTGCCATTGTGCACTATGTCTCAATCGCCATGTGACTGAAATACTATTGTAAACTCCAATACAACAGTTTGCAGTGTGATCTGAGAAAGTGTTTTATGAGCTTTAATCACCTCTATTAATGATAGCTCTAGTTATATTCATATATTGTATAATTCAGTGAAAAATAATGTACATTCCATTTCACTTTGGAACAAGGTAATTTTATGATATATTTGGGAATATGATATACTTGGGAACAAGGTACATTTATAATATACTTGGGAATAAGGTTATTTACCTGTATGTAGATATGTAAAGAGCCATGAAAGATGTTTTGTTTCCCTTCAATCATGTTTATTATCCTCAGATCAGCATGTTCAATATTAGCTCATTATTTTGCCAAACTACAGTAACTCCTGTTTCCATTCATTTTTTGTCTCATTTAGAAATCATTATTGTTATATCTGTGATTTTATTTCTCCAAGCATGTACATTTAGGTGTAAGGATAAGCAAATGTTCTTTATTTTGTGAATAGAGCCTGTCCACAGTTGATAGTGTGTTTCTCCTGCAATAAATAAAGGAATTTTCTTCAGCACATACAGCAGGTAATTTTCAGATAATTATTGTTTTAACCCTTTCCCTCATAGAGGAAACCATGAAAAGACCTATGCGAACAGCATAAAACCAGATCAGCCTGCGAGTAACTCGCAGGCTGATCAGGTTTTATGCTGTTCGCTGCTCCTCAGTGGTCTGGAAATGAGGATTTTTTAATTAAATTTGGTAAGATTTAACTGTGGTTTTCTGCAGATCAGGCTTTATGTGATACCTATTGAGTGCGTCAAAATGAGTCTACATGAGGGAAAGGGTTAATATTCACCCAAATGACCATGTCAAAGTGACTGCTCAGTTAGAGGATATTGGGTATGTAAAATACTGTGCAATGTAAAATTCATTTTTATGTAGTGTAATTAACCCTGTACCACTCAAGAGCTGATATATAAAAATTAGATGCTGTTGAATGACATAGACCCAGAAACAAAACATCAACCAAGGCTGATGTGTATTTTTTTTAAGGATTGATTTTCTATGCTATGTCACTCAGTGGCATTTGATGATCACCTGTTAGCCATTGAAAAAAATTCCAAGCCTCTTAACACATTTTGGGTAACAGGTGGCTTAAAACTAGTTTCTGTTCTTAGACATACATGTATGTATTTAACATTGAAAGTATCACATGATCACAGATTTTCCCCATGATGTGTATATGTATCTTTAATGATGATAGATTATAAATCAAGTAACTGTGAACTTAGCTTTCAGTATGACTTGGCATTTTTAAGTTATTGAAAAGTGTAAAATGGCGTAATTGAGTGGTAAAAGGGTTAAAGAAGAGAAATTAATCATTGTCAAGGAAAAAAGTTGTACAAAGTATTTAATTTTGTCAGATATATGTAAAAATGATGAAGTAAATTGGATCCATTGTATGTAACTTACTGTTTTTTTTACCTTGATCAACATGCTTGGCAATGAAGAGAGCATCGGAATATATTGCTGATGTATCCTTTGTTGTTTACTTGTATGAATTGTTTCACCTTGTTCATTGTATGTGTTCCTTGTTATCTTATTAATGTTTATATTCATGTAAAGTTAATTATTTGGCTAGCAATAAATAAAATTATACTTAATAGAATTCCATAAATGTTAACTAATTACGTCTATATTTACATAAGTTTGATATGTTTGTGCATGCTTACCAGTATTTTGTTAATATTTAAGATTGCATTCTTAAATGGATAAGGGACTAAGCAGTTTGTCTTAATGTTTTGTAGAGAGAATGTTTAACCTTTTCCCTCATAGAGGACACCAAGAAAAAACCTATGCTAACAGCATAAAACCAGATCAGCCTGTGAGTAACTCGCAGGCTGATCAGGTTTTATGCTGTTCGCTGCTCCTCAGTGGTCTGGAAATGAGGATTTTGTAATTAAATTTGGTAAGGTTTAACTGTGGTTTTCTGCAGATCAGGCTTTATGTGATACCTAATGAGTGCGTCAAAATGAGTCTATATGAGGGAAAGGGTTAATATGGTACAGCTTCATTTTACGTGTAACACTATATTGGGAGTCCAAGTCTGAGATTATGCTTATACTTAGCGAAGTATGTGAAATGCACCTTAAGCCTTACAATACTGTGGGGCATGCAACCAGTGAAGACCAATATCAGCCCACACATCTATGCAGTCTGATCAAATTCTGCAGTTTTTGCTATTCAGTTAATAAATTTCAGCAAGCACCCCCATAAATAATTGATGGTACAGTCCAAATGAAGAAAGGACAAATCCAATTAAGCAATTTTGGCATGGTAAGGTTTAAGTCATTTCAATACTGGATTCATTGGAAGTACATGTATTTAAATGCTGGTCAGCTACCATATTTATAAATCACAGATTTATCAACTGTTCATTCAGTTAAATGTCATACAACTGGAAAAATCAACCTTAAAAATGACATGCTATGTTCGTTAACTTGTAACTTGTATAGCATGAACTATAAATGTTAGATGATTTTTAAGTTATAAATCTGACATATTTTCTGAATTTTTTTTTTTGAGTATAGAGAGTCTATCAGAATCACACACAGTTAATTCAGTAACTGGCATTTATTCTGGTTAAAGAACCTCTTTGTTATATCTTATTTCCTGTTTCAAGATTTTTTTACATAATTTATATTTACACTTTTTCATGTTTTTGTATATTGTTTTTTATAGATCTCTTTATTTCATTTTTTGAAAAAAAAATGTTTTCTTGTAATAGGATAATTGCTTTGTGCTTTATTTCAGGTGTTTTCATAGATGTGCTTTGAAAACAAAATGAACCGTTATCAAATGTAAAGTTTATTATTATCATTAGATAAATGTTATGTAAATATATGGAAGTGTCCAGTTCAAGACTGGTTTATAATTTTTGTTTGATTGGAAAAAACATTTGACACATACTGAAAATCATTAAAATGAATTATGATACCCATTGCCCTATAAATTCTCATCAGGATGGACTTTATGGTAATTAAAGCCATGGGCTCATTAAAATATTCATTAGATGTAAATAGATCATGCTTTTGCCTCATGCTGCTATGAAAAGGATTTTCTGTGTTATCCAAGACACTAATCTAGATGATCTATTAAAATAATGAAGAAAAAATAAAATAAAAATATTGGTTAAAAAAATCAATGGTGCTTGGAGGCATGCATAACACACACACAGCTGACAGTGGTGTTTGTCCAGTACTTCCTGGTATGGGTACTGTTACAGGCTGTTGAGGAACAGTTATGTTGCAGTGCCTTGGTCAAGAGAGACCTGGTCAGTGAAGGATAGATGAGGTATAAGTAATTGCCAATAAAGAAGGTAAAAGCCATTGTTAACGCTAATGAGGGCATCATTATAGAAATGCAGGTCATCTCTTGGAATGTTTATGATGTTTACTGACCTGAGTACACATTTTGTATGGTTATTTGTTGGTATATTGTGTATATTCTTTGTTTAAAAAAAAAACACCAAAAAAAAAAAATGATGAAAATATGTTTGATCTATCAGCAGATGGTATGCGAGGTGTCAGACAACAAAGGAATGATTTCTAGAGCTGGTTCAATCACTTCATGTATTTGTTAGGACTTGCATGTTTGTTCACTGTTACTGAATGCAGTCAATATGTTTTAGTTATTGAACTGATTAAGAACTGGGTCAGAATCACATGCGCTTCAATTACCAATCAGAAATATAAGACTGTCTCCATAAAAATACTGAAAGAGTGATTTGTGCATTCAAATACACATTTTTTGAAGCTGGTATGATTTGCAATCTTGATGCAATATTATACCAAGCTGTGCATTGAGACTGACATTTCCTCTATATTGAACAAACTGTTATAGCAATAATGGCAGATGCCTGTGAAACACAAACATTTGTGTCTGCAAATGTAATGCTTCGTGTCCATTTTTTGATATGGATACTTGCAACCCTTGTTTCTTCCATAACACTATGCGCTTAGACTAAAATAACTGCAAACAAACAAAAAAGAATAAAGAAATACATTAAGCTGTCATGAGGATTTAGAGAATAAAAGATTATGAAATTTTATATTGAAATATTGTCATCATTAAAGATAATTCATTATCTATAATCGGATTCATTCCCCAGACTCTGTAACCATTATGTGATGGGAGCATTATCTTGATAAGTCTGGTGCCCAGCTGTCCAGCCAGCAAGGGATGGATTCCCGCTTCATGCAGTGGCTGTTATGTTGTCATTAAGGATTTGATAGTATCAGGATGAACTTGGCTTTATTTCCTACACTATATCATTCAGGAGTGGCAAAACAAACAAAATTTATTTACAATAAATGCAAATTGATGGCACAGCTGGTAGCAAGCTTGGCTTCAAATTATATATCATTCGGTTTGAGGGGTAAATGTGTAGGTCTGATGCAGTAGTAATTACAGGTTTGTCATGGTTATGATGAAAAGATTGTGCAACTGATAGTTGTCTCTCGAATGCTATATCAATATCTGCAGACTGCTGGGATATATTTAACCTGTCACCTCTCCAATATGGCATTTACACCTAGCCGTAGGGAAGCCAAATCAGACCAACAGCAGTTATCACTCTTCATAGGGTTTGTAATGTTTATTCTTCATCTCTAAAGTCTTAAGGAGATGCAAATGGTTTAAATCCCGGTCAGCCTGCAAGCGGCTTGCTGGCTGATCTGGTATCATTCTTGTCACATACCTTATTTCTCCAACAAAACATTAAGCAAGAGAAGAGGTCGAAGTGGCTCAGATTGCTGTTTCACAGTCTTTTTATTACCTAAGGATTGCATTTAACCTTTATATTTACTGTTGTACATATAGCAATTGACATGCGTTTTCAAATTTTTAGTTCATTTTAGTTTAGTCCAGAACTATTTTTAAACAAGTGCTACAAATATACATACAACAGCTTCTAGAATACAGTTGTACTGTGCGATAAGATTATTAGGTACTTGATAGGCAATTGACAATTTAACACTAAGACCTATCCTATAATAAATAAAATAATAATAAATTAATTCCAAGGGCTTGGTGCAAATCTATTGTAACTCATTCTTTATTTACATGTAGTTACCATGGTTTTGTACCAAACACTCAAATTATGAAGTATAAAATTGCATAGTGTATTGCACTACATAACATAGTTAAAATCAGAATTTAACTTTATATACCACAGGATTTTTCATTAGTTTTAAAGGACTGGCAGAATAAAATTAGACTTTTTTCTTGTTATTATGTAAAAGATATGAAACAGTGACTTAAATTGTTGAATTTTACTTCTACAACTGATACAATTTAAACATTTTTTTCATAAAGTAGGACATAGTTGTATGACATATTGTAGTGTATAACAGGTGAGAGAATTTGACAAGTGTGTTAAGGTCATATTGTAGGACACAATAATGTGACATATTGTAGTGTGTGACAGGTGAGAGAATTTGACAAGTGTGTTAAGGTCATATTGTAGGACACAATAATGTGTGACATATTGTAGTGTGTGACAGGTGAGAGAATTTGACAAGTGTGTTAAGGTCATATTGTAGGACACAATAATGTGTGACATATTGTAGTGTGTGACAGGTGAGAGACGAGTATGACATATGAGTCTGACCCAGTTCTGCTACACGATGCAATTTATTACAGTAGTCACTCTACAGATAGATCTGTTCTGTTGTATTTACAGGAATAAAATATGTTGTAACTCAACCCAGTCTCTCTTGTACTTCATGTAACCAGACTCTCAGTGGTCCAATGGTAGTGTTATCTAACTACAGATCCAAAGGTTGCATCTTTGATACCCAGGAAGTGCAAAATACTTGTACAACCCAACCATCTGCCTCAGAATCGGGAGGGCATGAGTTCCGTCCCCACCTGCAACATACCAAAATTGTAAAAACTGGTACTGGTATGGCTCACTTGCTTGGTGCTCAGCAAATATGGGTAGTTCCAGGATTGGTTGGCGCGATGTCAGGATAATGTGACAGGGTGTGGTATCATGCCACAGGTTTACAGCGTGATACTGCAGTGAGGCAGCACTATATCTGTCTCAAGCTGACATAGCCGCCAATGACTGAAATACCATCAGAAGAACAATAAACAAAACAAACTTGTTATACCCAGGAACCATGGAAAGGATTAGAGTACTGTTAAATTGTAAAAACTTGTGAACGGAATGTTTAAATTAATTTCAGTATGGTCTATTTCCTTGCAAAAGCATTAACCAGATCTTTTGAAACACCCCCTTTAGGTCAGTCTCCCATATGGGCCTATATAATGTTAATATACATGAACAGGATTAATTGCATTTAAATGGATTGAAAATGGTTATTCAGTAGCTACACTTGTATATAGGTGATCTGTGGTTGACCTGATATACACAAAAACCAAGCAAAAACATTTTTTTTTGTGATACTGATCTGTATGCCAGCTATACATCCCAGCACAAATGAACAAGAGCACAGCAAAACGTGGCAATATATGCCCGAAGATTTTGTAATGTGAAAAAGCCTTGTGTGTTATATGGTGCAATACTGATGTCTATCAAGGGCTGATATTTATTTTTTTTTAAGATCACAAAATGCTAACATGAGAAAAACACTTTTGTGACTCCGATATTGTTTGCTGATATATCTACAATTACTTTTGAAAGTTTCAGATCATAGAGCGCAATATCCAGCCTTCATACACATCTACATATAAAGGCAAGTATTGTAAGTTTGAACCAAATCCCTCCAGTAGTTTAGGAGGAGTGGTGTTCACAAGGTTCTGCTGATAAAACTGCAAATAGGAAAAACTGAGAAAGGGCTGTAACTCTTGAAAGTTGCATATGAGCGCAAAATTCAGCATTCATGCACATCTATATATAAAGGCAAGTATTTTTGGTAAGTTTGAACCAAATCCCTCCAGTAGTGGAGGAGGAGTTGAGTTCACGAGGTTCTGCTGATAAAACTGTGTACAGGAAAAAAGAGACCTGCCATGATCCCTGTATCCTCATTTCACTGAACCCTTCGGAGTTTACAGATATATTCAAACTGCTTTACAGGCAAAAGCTTCAATGATGAAATTAGTAGTCAATGGCTGACATGGTTTACACAAAAGAACACATAGTTTTGTTGGCAGTTCATCAAGCCATGAATGGGTAAAGTGGGGCTTAAATGTTCACCGTGTTATACTGAAAAGGTTCATTATGAACCGGAATGATACAAGGGATAATTAAGTCAAATACTTTACAAAACCTGGTTATGAAATACGCAACGAAATATAAACACAAAATACCTTCAAAATAAGTTTATTCTTTGATTTTCTCCCATAAGAACAATGCTAGATGAAAGGTCGGCATGTTTCACCATAATGATAACACCTTGACTACAGACTGGTTCACTTGTACAGAACCAGAGAACCTTTTATTTGTATCAAAATATGACAGATTATGTTTTTATAATTTTGATGATGATGATGATGATAATGATGATGAAGACAATCAGGATGAAATATAAAATTGTAAGAAAAAAATATACACTATTTAACAATGTTACTATGTGTATGTTGGGAAAAGGCAAACCATACAAGAGTTATCTCTATTGATAACATATATTCTAGCATCAAAGTTTAGGGTCCCAAACACTATGCAACATTAGAAACATCATTCAATAAGACTATGAATATTCTTCATATACATTAAAGGATATGTTTGAACATGAAAAACAATTTAATCATTTCAATGGATATTTTTCACCTGGGTTTCGCAGTCTTTTCAGAGTAATTTTACTTGGCAATATCAAAAAACAATCAGTTCTAAAAAAGCCCAAGAACTATCATTGAAGAAGATGAATATCCCCAGATACAGCTTTATCTCAGTTACTGTGATCATGTAAGGGAGTGTCTTGAAACAATTGAAGGATCAAAATAAAAAACACACAAAAAACAGGTAGTAATCTGATGCATTTATACATCTATCTCATAACACTGTCACAATATATCAAAATATCAATAAACTTCTAATTCATGCTTTGACTATTTGTGAATCTTACAACAAAGATCCGTTCCGGCTGTTCCACGATACATTATGAATCTAGTTATTTTCTCCAACCTTTTATCTTGTCTTTAACAAAAATCATTACCAAATATTTGATCTTTTGTGACTATTACTTTCACCTGAGGTTTATCAAACCCTCAATAGCTAATACAAAACAAATCTGAGGTATTTCTTTCTGAGGGACAAATTGATTACATTTAGTGATAAAAGACATTATATGCAATGCCTAGGCTTTTCAGAATTTCCCAGTTTACAGCACAAAAAGGTATATCAGTGATCTTGACATCAACCTTATATGCCAAAATCTGGCATTAGTAGGACTCCTGCCAATTTTGTTTATTATATAATCATAATACATTTTTTGAAGAAATTGATTTGTTGTACAGATTTACATGAAACTTTATTGAATGGGTATACTGATCCTTTACATGGTACCCTAAACTCAATTGTACTTTGAACAGATACATGTCATATTGTCGTTACAAATGTAGATTATCAGTGAATTTATCATAACATAAATGGGCTGCCATTACTTCTGGGTTTAGTTATCAAGTAAAGGATAGAGTATACAGACAATAGAAGGCTGATCCCAGCAAAGCATAAACAAAGATGTAATCTGCTGTATAACACAGTACCCAAGCTTCTAAAATGACAATTACATTCCTGTGTTGTCAGGCCTCCTGGGTGGCATCAGAGAGAGTCTTTTTATTCTCAGACACAGGAGAGATCGTTACAGCAATGTTCAAGGTCCTGCCTTGATGCTGAACAAGTGGACAACATGATTTTCCTCAAGAAAAACATGACTGCTGATGATATTGAAGATTTAACCTAAAAAATCATCAACTTTTTACGACTGATATTTATACCTGATAGTTTGTCAATGATATGCACAACTAGGATTGGTACTTTTTAATGCTGTTAGGTGAAACTGAAATATCGAGCAAAGGAAGCCAAGAAACAGAGCAGACAAAATATATCCAAGAAATTTAACAATGGGCCATAACTCATTAAAAAACAAGAGGGCCATGATGGCCCTGGATCGCTCACCTGAATACCATTGCTACAACTGATTACAAGGTTTTTAAACAGACAAGAATTCTGATATAACTCAATCTTAAACATTTTAGCCCTGACAATACTACACACCAAATATATAAGCACTGGGCCTTATGGTTTCAGAGGAGAAGACTTAGTGCGGGGTCATTTATCTCCAAAGGGCCACCATTTTGAAAATCTTGATAATGAACCATTAGATGATGCTACATACCAAATATCTAAGCTCTAGGCCTAATGGATTCATAGAAGAAGATTTTTAAAGATTTTCCTATGTAACTCTATGTTAAACAAGTGACCCCTGGTGCGGGGGCATTTATCACCATAGGGTCATGATTTGTACAATCTTGGTAATAAACCATAAGATGATGCTTCATACCAAATATCTAATCTCTAGGCCTTATGGCTTCATAGAAGAAGATTTTTAAAGATTTTCCTATATAACTCTATGTAAAACAAGTGACCCCTGGTGCGGGGTCATTTATCATCGTAGGGCTATGATTTGTACAATCTTGGTAATGGCCCATAAGATGATGCTACATACCAAATATCTAAGCTCTAGGCCTAATGGATTCATAGAAGAAGATTTTTAAAGATTTTCCTATATAACTCTATGTTAAACAAGTGACCCCTGGTGCGGGGGCATTTATCACCATAGGGTCATGATTTGTACAATCTTGGTAATAAACCATAAGATGATGCTTCATACCAAATATCTAATCTCTAGGCCTTATGGTTCATAGAAGAAGATTTTTAAAGATTTTCCTATATAACTCTATGTAAAACAAGTGACCCCTGGTGCGGGGTCATTTATCACCATAGGGCTATGATTTGTACAATCTTGGTAATGAACCATAAGATGTACATACCAAATATCTAAGCTCTAGGCCTAATGGATTCATAGAAGAAGATTTTTAAAGATTTTCCTATATAACTCTATGTAAAACAAGTGACCCCTGGTGCGGGTCATTTATCACCATAGGGCTATGATTTGTACAATCTTGGTAATGAACCATAAGATGATGCTACATACCAAATATCTAAGCTCTAGGCCTAATGGATTCATAGAAGAAGATTTTTAAAGTTTTTCCTATATAACTCTATGTAAAACAAGTGACCCATGGTGCGGGGTCATTTATCACCATAGGGTCATGATTTGTACAATCTTGGTAATGAACCATAAGATGATGCTTCATACCAAATATCTAATCTCTAGGCCTTATGGATTCATAGAAGAAGATTTTTAAACATTTTCCTATATAACTCTATGTAAAACAAGTGACCCCTGGTGCGGGGGCATTTATCACCGTAGGGCTATGATTTGAACAATCTTGGTAATGAACCATTAGATGATGCTACATACCAAATATCTAAGCTCTAGGCCTAATGGATTCATAGAAGAAGATTTTTAAAGATTTTCCTATATAACTCTATGTAAAACAAGTGACCCCTGGTGCGGGGTCATTTATCACCGTAGGGCTATGATTTGTACAATCTTGGTAATGGCCCATAAGATGATGCTACATACCAAATATCTAAGCTCTAGGCCTTGCAGTTTTGCAGAAGAAGATTTTCAAAGTTTGCATTTTTAAAATCTATTTTTAGCTCCTGTGACCTACTTTTTTAACCAATCTGAATAATTTGTACAACTTTGATAGAGGGCATCATAAGGATGATTCCTGTGAAGTTTGGTCAAAAACCCTTCAGCGGTTTATGAGGAGATGTTGTTTAAAGCAAATTGTTGACGACGGACGGACGCACGCACGCACGCACGCACGCACGCACGGACGACGGACGACGGACGACGGACAAAAGGCGATCACAATAGCTCACCATGAGCACGTTGTGCTCAGGTGAGCTAAAAAGCCAATCATGACGTGCCAATGATATGCAACCTAGACTTGGTACTAACCAGTTTTGTTAAGTTTAATCAAAATCAGACCAAAGGTAGTCGAGAAATAGAACGGACAATTTTCATCTACAGACATATGGATAAAAAAACCTATTACAAAGACCTATTTTTACAAAGAACTTATAGAATGTTGTTAATTGTGTGCCAATGGTTCATGTATCAGTAATATGTGAACTTGCACTGGTACATAAACATTCCAGCCGTATTTGAGGTCTCACAAGTGACTAGGCTCAAGAATTTGTACATAACTCACCCCTTCATTAGCACTAAAATTTCCTATGTTTTTCCTATGCACTAAATTTTAACTCATTATTCTGACCATTAAAAAGCTCTAGATTTCAAACATAACTGAAATCCTCACTATAATCTAGATTTACATCTGACACTACTAAATCATTACCATGATCTAGATTTTTCCAACGTTACCTTAAATCATTTCTCAATACTTTAACCTTTAAAAAATATTGATTTACTTTAATTCTCACAATGTACTAGGCTTCCAAGAGCATTCGTCAATAGATTTATACAATACATATATACATATGAAGAATGCAATCCGTCAAGTTTTTTTTTTCTTCTTGAAGTTATTCAGAAGAAAGTTTCATTTAACTACATGCTGTCTTATTCAGTGACACTTACTTGTTATAGTTATCATTTCACAAAGCCCTTAACTCTTGTTTAAATTATCTTTCTTTCTGGTCTTATGTATGTATGTATGACAAAACTTATAATACAATCAAGTTTATATATGAACCACCTAAGTTCCCTTTCAAGAATGGAATTTCATCAAACCTACAACTTACAATAGCATATCAAATACAATGACACAAAACCTAAATGCTACAAAATTGTAACAAAGAAATTACACTACGATGCATAGTTTTGATCATTAAATATAAATATTTATGAGAAAATAATGAAAAAAAAAAATTGAACATCCTTACAGAAACTGTAATGTCAACTTACTGTCACTACATCTACATAGCCATTATCAATTTAAAATTGTGACCATTTTTATTCCACAAAGCAGTTTCAAGATCATCAGTGACCATCAACGAATGCAAATCAGCCCTTCAGACCGGCATCTCAATAACACAGAAGATACATCTACAATGTAATATTCTAAGATGATATAATTACTGATAGGTCAATAAAATAACGTCAATAAAATAACTTCTCTTGCAAGGCAATCTGGTCTTGCCAAGCAATTGGTAGTCTGCTGACAAGCAATCTCATCACAGCTGCTTAACCCTTTCCCTCATACAGACTCATTTTGACGCACTCAGTAGGTACCATATAAAGCCTGATCTACAGAAAACCACAGTTGAACCTAACCAAATTTAATTACAAAATCCTCATTTCCACACCACTGAGGAGCAGCGAACAGCATAAAACCTGATCAGCCTGTGAGTTACTCACAGGCTAATCTGGTTTTATGCTGTTTGCATAGGTCTTTTCATGGTTTCCTCTATGAGGGAAAGGGTTAAAAAGGTTGACTTGTGTAAAGCAATTGCCAGCAATGGGCCCTGTCTGACTTGTTCATATTTATCTGTTGTCGGGCAACATAATCACAGTCCATCTGTTGCCAGGTAACCTCTTGGCAATCTTTTGTTGCCATGTAACAAATTTGCAGCCTGTTGCCAAGTGACTTGATTCAGGCATTAAGTTACATGACAACCTGTTCACAGTTTGTAACTGCCAGACCTCTACTGTCTTTTTATTGACAGCAACCTGTTCAATGTCTACTTTTGCTAAGCAACCTTTTCTTGATCAGCTATTGCCAGACAACCAGTTCCCAATCTTCTGTTGCTTTTCAAATGAATCCGACATGTCAGCACTTAGACATACTGCTTAGCAAGAGCACGTAGGAACTTCCTCTTCCGAATCTGTATGGCCCTCTGGACGATGTCCTCTGGATTGTTACTGTTCAGGTCCAGTTGGGTGAGGGCCCGCATCTGTAGGGTGAGAAAAACAGGGACGAATATTAACAAGATAAACAATGAGCGTTTCACAGATGGAAGAATAAACAGAAATAGATAAACCTTTGGTGGGATAACAAGAAGGAAAATATGTTGACTGAAAAATATTTATGAAGATTGTTATGATGATCCCATATGTTTATGAATTATATTATGATTTATAAAACACTAAAGAAACAATTGGTTACTAGTAAGCATTGTAATGAATAACATTTTATCCTATCACCAGACTCACATTGAGGTATAAACTGCCTATTGAATAAACTTAGCTTTATATTCATTCATGATTTTTATATACTCCTACGTCATCTGTGACAACATTCTTGTTTACTCATGTATGATGTCACGGAGTTGACGGTCAATTGATCGGATAGTTTATTTTTGTTTGGTTCTTTCTTTTAATCTTTCCTGTGTATTGCTTTGAAATGATAGGGGATAAATAGAATACTATGTAAGTGTTTATAATAAAGGCTATTGCTTTTAATAGACTGATTTATTACCGGCTAAAAATTTCACTAGGGTGGCATGTTTACTTGTGCACCGTTAGCAGTACTTCCTGTTAGTTTCACACTTCCATGAAAATCAGCTAACCACGCTATTGGGTGCTTCCGGTTAATTTTACGCGCGTAAGGAAATCATTAATCGCGCCTAAAGACCTCAAACATCCTGCTCAGCTTAGAAAATATAAACTGCTCGCTAAGGCTCACAGGATAAACTTATCTTTATTCGAAACTAACCTAGTATTCTCTATATATCTTTTGTGTATACAGTGTGATGATAGAACAGTTTTGCTTTAATATTGGTATCACAAAATAAGAAATTTGATATGAATCAGGTGCCATTTCACCAACTTGACTTGGCGTCAAACAGTACTTAGATAATTAGGGCAAAACAAGAATGGTGGAATGTTTCTTCCTTACTTAAGGTTTCAAATATTACTCAGTGCTAAGTATAGTTGGTGTAATTAAAGCCAATCTTAATATTCAGACTGATGATTTATATTCATGGGTAAGTTAAGGAGACACAATCACATTAAGCACTACTTACAGCTGACTGGCGTTTCTCCATTTCTCCTCGTTTTGTATGTAAATCTGGTATAATGGTTAAGTTGTTAATGGATTAACAATTAAGTAATACTTGTCAGTCTATACCACTGTTAGGAAAACATTAACATAATTAACATGTACAGATGAATATTCATGTCTGTCTGGTCATCCTAAGGATGGATACTGTATAGATTTCCTGTAAAGTATATCAATGATACTTACAATGGCAATCCTAAATTGCTCTTTCTAAAGACAGTGATTACCATAATGCATTTGTGCCAGACTTGACTTTCATTTTGTTTCCTCAATCCTTCCAAACATGGAGAATAAAATAAGTCAGATAAAACTAGAGCACATGAAGGAAACTCAAGGACATCAGTTTTCAAGATACTATTTCAAATTTCTTACTGGACGCATAGATAACAAGTGAGGCTTATTTTCTACTATTCAGTTAAGGCATTCTTAATTTGGGAACAGTTCAGTTATTGTGATTTATTTGACAGAGTCTAAGAGTAACATATAGAAGAAAACAAGTGCCGGTAGAACCAGTAGATGCTCCCCGAATTGCACTTTATCACTTTATTATACTATATGAGCTCCAGACAAAATTTAAGTATGAAAAATAACAAAGAGCAATAACTACTAAATTATGCAAAACAGAGTTATGATTCTTGTATATGCATGTCTCCTCATTAAGATCTATCTACCTATGATGTTCCATGCTGATACCTCTTATAGTTTTTGTGTTATGCTCCAGACAAAATTATGATACATGGATGGACAGAAAGAACGGAAAATCGGTAAATATATGCTCTCCTTTCGTGGAGCATAAAAATTTTGGTATACAGTGAGAATTCCAAATCACTAGTCTTGGACCTGGAAGTGCTAACAACACAATGGCACTTTCAACCAAATTTAGTGGCAGCCATATCTTCAAAGGATACGGACTAAGTACTCCAATATGCTGATGTCCCAAATACACACATAGTACGAGTCCATTGCATCGTATGTGTTCTTCTCCTGGAGTGCCTTGAACGCTGCCGTGTAGTCTATCTCCTCCAGGAACTGGCACAGCACTGCCACCTGGTGGAGAAATACAGGCGTTGTAGTTACTGGTTGTAAGACAACTGATTTATCTCAACTATCAAGATACGATTTGAATATTTGAATATCAACCAATTAAAATGTTTTCCGAAATAATCTGATAATGTAAGAAAACAAAACTATTTAATGCAAAGCATTACTTTATTAATCAAAATGGAGCATAGTTAGTGTTCAAGTAATTCAGTACTAAAATCACAACACCAATATCAAGGGCCTGAAGGTGTTACAGTGTTACACAAAATACTGGATTATTCAAAATGTGCACAAGCTCAGTGATACTAAGTGTACATAATACATCCTTCTAACTCCACCCACTCTGAACAGCCCCAGTGTAGTTCATACCCCGATGAGCCATGAAAACGTGCAATCCAGTCCATAATTAAACACAGTATTGATGCCCTGACACTGACAATGACCAGTTTACCTGTGTGTGACACTGCAGATAGGAGCAACATTTCATCATCTTCCTGTAGACCGTGTCATCGTATATACTCTTAGGCACAGCGTTGGCGAAGAAGTCAGAGGACACAATCCCTGCTTCCATATAGAACTTCATGCCTGCAGAGTACTGATTGTTGGCTGCAACACAATGACATTAACATCTTTAAAACACACACAAAACTAGGATTACTAAATTTCTGTTATCAGCACTATGCAAGACTCACACAAACCATAAAGAGACACAGAAAAGGCTTATCTTACAGAAACAAAATTATCCACACCAAAAAATAACTATCATACAAACTTTGCTACTTGACTTTTAAAGCATCCCCGAACAGATACAAACTTAACTTACACATAACATTGAATAACAAAATATCCTTTATTTTGCAGTATAAAAAGATATGTATTTTTTGCTGCATTTGGTATACTATTAAAATGTTTAATCATCTATCATTTTGCTGAACAAAAATATCTAAATATGGGAGGTATTTAAGATCTATTTCTTTATAACAGTTTAGTAATACAAGTCAGTTTAATAGATACAGAAAATCATAGCATGTGAGCTGTCAAGTCTACAGGGTAATGGACAGATTTATCCATCACTGGGCAAATTTACAAGAAACTACTGTTTGATATACAAGGAAATCTGAAAAGCATTGGACACTACCATTCATGTACAGACAAATACCACTCCAACTCACCGTATAGCAGGTCGGCCTGGGTACGCAGCCAGGAGGCATTGGATGGGTTGGTCTGCAGGGCGTGTTGCATCAGAATGGACACATGTTCCTCCACTGCGTTCACATGGATACCACTGGTGCTGGGGACATGACATTCATCACATTGTACAATCAAACATTTGTCAGTCAAATACACCATTTTACAACATGGTTTATAAACAACGCTAGATCAGACTGACATCAATTTACAGTTTGAACGAGTTTTACATTGTTACCTACAAAACTCAAATGTTCTAAAACAGCATTCTTTTCAAAACATGTAATAATTACAAAATCTGAAATATCTACCAGTATCTGCTGTTAATACGAAACTGTTCAACTAGAAATGTTCAATTGTAAATATCTAGCAACTTTTTTGAAAACCCCTTTAACTACATCTGTGTTTAATCAAATCAATTTCTATTTTAATCATATAAAGTGCAAAACATCATATTGTCTACAGTTGCTAAAACCTGCCTCTAGCTATAAGATGATCAGGCATGCTTAGAAATCTTTAAACAGAAATGAAGTTTGTATTTTAAGGAACACTGCGTAAATCATTATTTATTTATAACACATACTGCTTATGCCCAGAAAGGCCTTACAGCACAGAAAGTTAGTATACACTTAACATTGATTGAACCTGACAGCTAACTTATTGTTTCCTTCACATTATCTGGAGGTGAATAAGGAATATGTTCTGAGCAATAATATGTGGCAAATATCACTTGCTGTCATACAACATAGTTATGTTAATTATATTTTTTTCATGCTCATCTATATCAATCACAGCAATAAATCATCATAACTACATGCATCATCATCATCACCACTACCATCATCTTTCTCATACTACCAATTTCAATTTTAAAGATTTTTTGCCTTCTGATAGGATGGCAAGAACCATTCAACCACATACAGTGTAGTCACATACATCTTCTCTGCAGTAATCACTTCACTACAACACTTACTTTGGGAGAGTAGACGGCCACACTGCCAGATAGTCGCTGTATATCTCTACAGTGATGTCATCCTGAAACAAGCATACTCCCATACTCAACAGGTGTCTACAGCTGCTCTGTTATTAAATTCAATTACAAGGTACGAATTCCAACAACAATACTTAGCACTAGGTAATACTTAAATTCTTAAACTACATAGAGCCACCTTCCACCATTCCTATCTATCATTCCTAATATTCCAGAACATGACTAAGCTGACATGAATTTTCACCTTAACAACAAACAGTACTCCTTAACCCTTTCCCTCATATAGACTCATTTTGACACACTCAGTAGGTATCACATAAAGCTTGATCTGCAGAAAACCACAGTTAAACCTTACCAAATTTAATTACAAAATCCTCATTTCCAGACCACTGAGGAGCAGCGAACAGCATAAAACCTGATCAGCCTGCGAGTAACTCACAGGCTGATCTGGTTTTATGCTGTTCGCATAGGTCTTTTTATGGTGTCCTCTATGAGGGAAAGGGTTAAACAAGAGTGTTCTTTGGAACACGTGTCACCTGCTGAAGCATGGAAAAAGTGTGACGGACAGACAGACAGACGATGGAAAAGTGATCCCTATGTGTCACCTCTGCTTACCACAGGTGACACAAATATGAAGGGTTTGGGTATTTTTTTAGTGCAAAACAAGAACAGTGATATTCTTCCTTAAGTTTTACTTAGACCTAAGTACTGTGGGAGGAATCTGATCATCTCGTAAGACCAGTCTGTTACAAGACCATTACTGTAAAGAATGATCTTATTATCAAGGTATCCCTATGGTAGAGTGTCCGCTTTGCGTTCGGGAGGTCTGGGGTTCGAATCTAAGTCGGGGCACTCCCTCTGGTGACTGCACCAAACCAAAGACGTATAAAGTTGGTACCAGATGCATCCTTGCCTGCCACTTGGCGAAATGGAGTTGATATGGGAACTTGGAGTACTAAGTACTGGTTCTACCCAGGAAATTGTCTCCCGTGTATCAGTGCTATACACAGGGAACGTAAAAAAACCAAGGGGTCTATTTGCAAAATGAGCTAGGGTATCACACCCAGACTCCCTTGTACCCAACTACTGTCTCTTACGCTGCTGTCTCTTTAGCAAAAAATGGGACCCGTCACCCATAAGGCCTAAAGTATGGCCATTATTATTAGAAAATGATTGCTAGCCATTACAATAAAAGAAAGAAGAAAGAAAGTCCTCCACAAAATCAACAAAAATTAGTCCCCCATTAAAATTAGTGATTCTACAGAATTGTTAAACTTTGTCATTAAAAAATGTGTCTCTCACCTTCAGTATATTGTAAAACTTTGTCATTAAAGAAATGAACACACTCAGAGTTAATGGCTCCTGAAAAGTAAGAAGAAAATATTTAACACAGTTACTCATTGATATTGAAAAAAAATAAAATAATGTTAACAACAAGGAAACCAAACATTGTTATATTTATATCATACTTAAAAGCCCATTTCTTAGGAAATCTAGTAGTCATCCTTGAAATTGTAGACAGGAAAACCCTGGGACTGTCCAAATTACAATGTAATATCCTATAACATATTTAGACACATAAAAAAACTTCAGCATACATGTATGTGCTTCAAACCATTTCATCAAACTATTTTTCATGAGTATGTTACTAGGTACATTTTCATTTTAAAACAACAACAAAAAAAAACATACTGAACAAGTAACTGGTGTTGCAGGCAACACATGAGTCCCCTACCAGTGAGGTGCATAATTTTTCCATTACCATAGCAACCAGAATTTTGGTCCGAGAAAAACAACAAAGCTGCATGCAGAATCTCCATACTGCCATCTATTCATATACCAATTTTCATAATATTATCTTAAACGGTTTTGAAGTTATCGCGGGATCCAGATTTCCGGACATCTGGACGGACGGACAGACAGATGGAGGGCAAACCTATAGTCCCCTCCGGTGTAAAAACCGGTAGGGGACTAAAAGTATTAAAACTTTAATCAATATTGCATGCAAAGTAAATGAACAATATGGGACTTGTTGCAGCCACCTTGAGTTTTTGGAGGAAGAGTTTGAAGAAGTCGCGGGGGAGGATGCCGAGCTGTGAGTCACGGTACATGGCACTGTCCCTGCCACTGGATGTCCGCTTGTGCTGTGCATTAGTACTGTAGATTGTCACCACTGTAACAAACACACTCAATTATACACTCCAATATAACACAGTTACATGTATACATATATACTGTAGTATCTGCAAGGCATACATAGTTATTTTCTGTATCATGAAAAAGCAAAAAAAAAAAAAATGTAGAAACATCTACGATATTAATGATTTATTATGTATATGGAAATTAACCAAAAGGAAACAGAATTTTAAATGATGAATTACTGAAAGTACGTTGTGTGCAACTGAGCCAAACAACAACAAAAACAAGAGGGCCATGATGGCCCTGAATCGCTCACCTGAGTACCATTGCTTCAACTGATGTCAAGGTTTTTAAACAGACAAGGATTCTGATATAACTTAATCTAAAACATTTTACCCCTGACAATACTACACACCAAATATCTAAGCAATGGGCCATATGGTTTCAGAGAAGACTTGGGCGCAGGGTCATTTATCACCGTAGGGCCAAGACTTTGAAAATCTTTGTAATGAACCATAAGATGCTACTACATACCAAAAATCTTAGCTCTAGGCCTTATTGATTCATAGAAGAAGATTTTTTAAGATTTTCCTATTTAACTCTATGTAAAACAAGTGACCCCTGGTGGGGGGTCATTTATCACCATAGGGCTATGATTTGTACAATCTTGGTAGTGGCCCATAAGATGATGCTTCATACCAAATATCTAAGCTCTAGGCCTTATATTCATGAAGAAGATTTTTTAAGATTTTCCTATTTAACTCTTTGTAAAACAAGTGACCCCTGGTGCGGGGTCATTTATCACCATAGGGCTATGATTTGTACAATCTTGGTAGTGGCCCATAAGATGATGCTACATACCAAATATCTAAGCTCTAGGCCTTATGGATTCATAGAAGAAGATTTTTTAAGATTTTCCTATATAACTCTATGTAAAACAAGTGACCCCTGGTGGGGGGTCATTTATCACCATAGGGCTATGATTTGTACAATCTTGGTAGTGGCCCATAAGATGATGCTTCATACCAAATATCTAAGCTCTAGGCCTTATGCATTCATGAAGAAGATTTTTTAAGATTTTCCTATATAACTCTATGTAAAACAAGTGACCCCTGGTGCGGGGTCATTTATCACCATAGGGCTATGATTTGTACAATCTTGGTAGTGGCCCATAAGATGATGCTACATACCAAATATCTAAGCTCTAGGCCTTATGGATTCATAGAAGAAGATTTTTTAAGATTTTTCTATATAACTCTATGTAAAACAAGTGACCCCTGGTGCGGGGTCATTTATCACCATAGGGCTATGATTTGTACAATCTTGGTAGTGGCCCATAAGATGATGCTACATACCAAAAATCAAAAGGCTAGGCCTTGTGGTTTCGGAGAAGAAGATTTTTTCAAGTTTTTCCTATATTAGCCTATGTGAAATCAAGTGACCCCTGGGGCGGGGCCAATTTTGACCCCAGGGTCATAATTTGTACAATCCTGGTAGACAGTCATAAGATCATGCTACATACCAAAAATCAAAAGGCTAGGCCTTGTGGTTTCAGAGAAGAAGATTTTTTAAATTTTCATTTTTAAAATCTATTTTTAGCTCCTGTGACCTAATTATGCGATGGACCAGAACCATTTATACAACTTTAGTAGAGCTTCATCCAAGGAACATTCCTGCAAAATATTTTTCAAATTGGCCAAGCCGTTTAGGAGGAGATGTTGTTTGAAGCAATTGTTGACGCCGGACGCACGCACGGACGCACGCACGGACGCACGGACGACGGACGACGGACGCCGGACAAAAGGCGATCAGAAAAGCTCACCTTGAGCACGTTGTGCTCATGTGAGCTAAAAAGATGCATCAAAATACAGAGGGAAGGTGCCTTTAGGGAAATGAATGAAAACACTAATTCTGGTAGGTTGACTGATATGCTGTATTTTCACATATGGTGGAACTGAAGTACAACAATGTGTTGCTCAGGTATGATTTTTTACATGCCTGAGGCAAACAGCATGCAATTAGGTTAAGTATTGAACTAACAACCTACAGGATGATCATAAACAGCTGTCTACTCCCAAACACCCCTGAAACTAGAACTATCACTGAAGGTGATTAATACCCCAACATAGCACTTTGACAAAGGCTATAATTCTAAAAAAATCCTTGACAGAGTTATCTCCTCTTGTCTGCTAATTGGTCTTATCATGATAAATCATTATTCCAAGAGTGAAGGCACTATCATCAGTTACCAAACTCCATGTAACGTGAATGTAGGGAAAGACGTGACGTGATACGGGTTAACCCTTTCCCTCATATAGACTCATTTAACCCTTTCCCTCATATAGACTCATTTTAACCCTTTCCCTCATATAGACTCATTTAACCCTTTCCCTCATATAGACTCATTTAACCCTTTCCCTCATATAGACTCATTTAACCCTTTCCCTCATATAGACTCATTTAACCCTTTCCCTCATATAGACTCATTTTAACCCTTTCCCTCATATAGACTCATTTTAACCCTTTCCCTCATATAGACTCATTTTAACCCTTTCCCTCATATAGACTCATTTTAACCCTTTCCCTCATATAGACTCATTTTGACGCACTCAATAGGTACCACATAAAGCCTGATCTGCAGAAAACCACAGTTAAACATTACCAAATTTAATTACAAATTCCTCATTTCCAGACCACTGAGGAGCAGCGAACAGCATAAAACCTGATCAGCCTGCGAGTAACTCGCAGGCTGATCTGGTTTTATGTTGTTCACATAGGTCTTTTCATGGTTTCCTCTATGAGGGAAAGGGTTAAGAAGCGCGATCCTAAAGTAGCCCTCAAGGGGGTATAATAAGAGTTCAACATCATGAAGCTGGGAACCTCTAATGATAAGGTATTTTCTGCCCTCATAAGCTATCAAATGTATCAATGTGATGTTACTGTTGTTTTAGAATAAACCATCACCATGACAATATTTCTGTCATATAACATTTTTCAAATAATGACAGATGCAGGTAGAACCTGAATGCACAAGGTTTCTAGGTAGATCATCTCCCAACTACTAGCCGAATAGAGGGTTTCCTCACGTGAAAAATCTAAATAAACAGACCTGGACTCTAACCACAGCAGTATGCTGCATCAATGTGATATACACTTCAATATTTAAAAGAATCTTGTCAGAATTCAAACTACAACAGACCTGTTTCCCATAATTCTCTCGCAGGTTTGCGTGCATTCTTGATGGAGGGTAGTTCTGTGAGAAGACAGGAGAGCAGACGACAAGTTTCAAGATGGCCGCTGTTAGTGTTGTCCATGTTCATCAGGTAGTTAAGGTCCCGCACGTTCACCAGGAATGCTGCGCAGTGCTCCAAAACGTCGGGACTTGGTTGGATGTCTGAAATAGATGGGAAGGTAAATGTCCTTTCATTAATTGGCTTGTTGGATGAACAGTTTTTTTTCCAAGATAAATCAATTTATTCCTGTCATAGTATGCTTTTATTAAAATTTTCACATGGGGACATTAGCCAGGGAGTTAAAGTCCCATTGTGTAGAGGAGGGGTAAATTTTTCACAACCTTCCTATATACTGAGTACTGGTTCCAACCTTGAACCATCAACAGGAATAAATGTAAGTTGCAAAGACTTGTTTCCCCAAGTGATGTAAAAGAATTATGTTAAGGGTTTGCCTTGAGATCATGCAAAAATCAAGGAGTGAACAAAGAATAAAACATGAGGGCAAAATCAATGGTAGTGTTTGGATAAGTGTGGTTTCAATGGCCCACTTTTCTCTAGACCCTTACCTTGCCCTAGTCTGACGGTAGTGATGCAGGTCTTCACTTTCTTGATAAGATCCTGCAGCGAAGTGTTCTCCCCAAATGTCTCGTTCAGGAAGAATTGCTGGAGGTCTGCCATCAGTAGCTGCCAGCGCACATGTTTGGATAGTGTGTATGACAAATGGGACACCAGGGTATCCGCATTGCTCAGCAAATTCCTTGCTCGCTCAAATATCTGCCGGATAGAAATATCCATGGATACCCATTACTACTGCAACAGTTGGTTGTATGAGCTTTTGGTAACTCTCAACACAAACCAACTTACTTATTTAAGTACTATAAAGTAAATGATCAATGTAACCAGAAGTAATTGCAGACTGACTTTGCTTTATACAGTTCAGAACTACTTTGTGTTTTGAAGTTTAGGAGAAAAAAACCCAGTAAAAACCTATTCAGACAGAATTACTTGGGACTTAAGTTTATATAAATTTCAGTGATCATGGTTATATTAAGACTTTTTCTACTCTTAATGAAGGAAATATCAAGTCATTATTTTTCCAAAGCCTTGTTTGAAATTACTTCACATCAGTTCAACATGAGTGACGGTCAATTGTAATCGCCCCCTACTTTAAACAACAGGCATGTCCCACAACAGCAGTAATATGATTAACAGTGGTTGAAATTAGAACACCCCCACATGCCTCAGATTGGTAAAACTCTTCACACTCATTCAAAATTTTAACTTTTATAGAACCTGCCCTGCTGCAAATGCAAACTTATCAAACGATATAGAAACAGAGAGATACAGACTACCTAATCTAAGCAATATGATTTAATATGGATTAGTCATGACCTTGACCCCTAGTCTTCGGGCTCCTACCTTGACATCCATACAGTGACAGCCCTTCCCAATGAGGACATAGGCTGTGGCCTGCTCCTGACTTGGCGGTAATGTCCGTAATATCTCCGCTATCTCGTATGGGACACGCCACTGAAATATACAACACATACACACAGGTAACAGCAGTAGCTATTTCATTCATCAAATGCCCAAAGCTGTTAGTAAAATAGATGAACATGTTATGGCCTTTCTTCTGACCTTGAAATTACACCTAAGAGGTAATTCCATAAAAACAGGTGAAGACACAACTAGAAATTTAAGATAAAAGTAAAAGTTTCTGTTGAAAACTAGCTTCCTGTTGAATGACATTCCCATTGCAAAGTTTGTAAAACAATTATCAGATGTTAAAACAGTGGTTACACTTTACCACCTGCATTTGATACAACCTGTATAAAACCATAATAGCAAGTGAAAGAATTGCAGGCTGATCAGGTTTTATACCACTCCTTAGTGAAAGGAACACTTTTAATCCTGTTAAAAACTCTATTAAGTATAGTCAGGCTTTCCTATAGTTTACAAATGTAGAATTGTGTAAGTCAAATAAAGGGATAAGCATACAAAATCCCTAATCTTACCTTTTCATTCATGGACATGACGCTGGCTGGTGATTTTTTCTGGTTAGTGACGAGCTCGTTTACCAGGTGCTTGATGACATCCGCGTCATACATGTACATCAGTTGGTGCTCCACGTTGACTAACGTCACCGATGAATCTGACGACATGAGCATGCATACAGATTATGAATAACAAACTCTCACCAATATTACAAATGTGTTTATCAACTACTGACAAAATAATAGTTTAAAACAAGTAACTGGTGTTGCACGCAACACATGAGTCCCCTACCAGTGTGGTGCATAATTATTCTGTTACCATAGCAACCAGAATTTTGGTCCAAGAAAAAAAAAAGTGGTGTGCAAAATCTCCAATATTGGCAGCTATTGATATACCAAGTTTCATAATATTATCTTATACAGTTATTAATATGGCGGATCCAGATTTTAACACCGGTAGGGGACAAAAAATGTCAGGTTTATTATAAGCAATTATGTCCTGTACAGTCATTATAATTACCAGCTATCAATATTTTATTTTAGATGTTACACTTGCCTACAGGCCTCTATTGTGTGCAATGTAATTATGATTCTATGTGATGCTCATAAAACCAGCACAAACATTTATCCCAAGCATCAGATATTACTCCTTTACCTCTTATAGACTTTTGTTTTGTTGCCTTGGCAAAACAGAGCAGATCTTGAGCAGACCTCCAGGAAGGAGTGGTCTGACCAGGGTCTCCTCTGTTTGCTCATATAATACTGAAGCCCAGATGCTACAGTCTGTACGACAAAGAAAGGTCCATCATTTCATATACCATTTAAAGCATATTAAATTCATATTCATCAAATCATAAATTTGTATGTGTAAAGGGTTAAATAACAATATCTTTTAGAAGAGACCTTATATATTTTGCCTCAGAAGCAAGGAAAGAAACATCCTTCCAAAATGATGACTTCAGCTATTGTACAAACGATGGCTTGAGAATAATAGTTAAACCATTCTCTTTTATCATCAGCATAGAATAATACTGTTAATAACCAAAGCATGCCAGGGTAATAAAGATTAGAAGCAATTCCTTTGCCAGCATAGCCACATTAACAGTCAATGCGAATGTCCGTCGGTCAGTCGGACATGTCCGGTATATTTCCATTTTGACCGACGAAAGCGTCTGTTATTGTCGGACACAATGTCCGATGAAAAAAATCCATACAGCACCGTTTCATTTTTGGAAAATTACTTTCACTTTCTTCGAAAAACAGTTTCCTTTGCTATTTTTAGCGATTATGTAATGATTATCGGCTGTCTGAGATGGCCAAGCAATAACGATTGCGAATTGGTTCCCCGCAATTTATATACTAATATCTTTCGTAATGGAAACCATGCGGAAAACTCTCTCTTTATCGGTCAACAATCAACACCATGGCAGACGATGCATTCACGAAAGATTTTTTTTTTTTCTTTTTATTCGCTTTCCATAATCAATTAACAAGGTCATACTCGTTTTAATTTATTATCAGGTTCAATTTTTATCATTTCAATATTCATTATCGTAAATAATTAAATCTAGATTTTGTTGTCAATGAATTAGATATTCTGATGGTGCTATGCGGGTCGAAAATTGCCTGCTAGTTCTAACAACGAACCAAAGAAGAGAGCTCCTGACAATAACAGACGTTTTTAGGGATATTTTTTCGGCTGATTTCCTCATTATGGTCACACAACTTACAGATCTTTAGTTTTTGCATAGCATTTTATGATCTTATCTGTGCAAAATAATTTCTTGTTGTAATGGGGTAGGGTTTATTCCTCTATATGTACTTATTTTGCAGGTCTTACATTTTTACATGTTTGTGAGTTTTGAATAGCTGATTAGGACAGTGTATATGTAAAACAGAGACAATATAAAAATAGCCAAAAATGAATGAATATTCATTATATTAAGTGATAAATTAATGTAAAATATTTGCAATAAAGAGACTGAAATCAAGATATCAAAATGTTCTTACTAAATACTGTTTAAAACATTGCAACAGGTAAAAATATGTCGCAACAAGTAAAAGTTGCTGCGACAGGTAAACATTTGTTGCGACAGGTAAAAAATTTGTGTTTATCTGTCGCAATGTCCTGTGAAGGAGGAAAAGATTTCGCATAGTCTGCATTAAGGTAAGTAATGAATATTATTTGGTCTGCCTTGAACTGCAGGACTACTTGCACATAATTGGTGAGATAGATCCTAATCACAAAATGAAGTGGCAATATAATAATGGCTCTTCTGACAGAGTAATGGGAAAATAAATTACTTAGAGGAATTTCCACACAAGTATTTCAACTATACTTGTGACCTTCACATTTTATCAGATGTATAGCTAAATGAAATATGGGTATAATCTTCTAACTTGAGAATATTTGTTACTACCAGTAGTTACTGATGGTGATAAATACCTTTGCCACAAAACCCTGAACAAGCTCATCAAACAAACTTTCAAAACTTTCATAACTTTGAACATCAGTTTTCTATTTAAGTAATAGTGACATTGACCTCAACTCCTACCCACTTCTGGTCAAGTAATAGTGACATTGACCTCAACTCCTACCCACTTCTGGTCAAGTAATAGTGACATTGACCTCAACTCCTACCCACTTCTGGTCAAGTAATGGTGGCCTGACTTCATCCAACCCACACTGAAGAACTACTCCCAGGTTTCACAGAAATACCATTACTGAAGATATTGAAGGTACGATGCATGCCATGCAATACAACATGCTTGATTTGCATACATCCCCCTCTTCACAAAAGCAGGAGCGTATAACAAGAAACTGTAATATGAACATCCTGTCCGAATACTTAGACATTCCACACAGTAAATGTCAACAACACAAGGTTATATGATAGGCTTTTGTAGACAAGAAAGCACTCCTTTTACATAACTGATAATCATATTCACTGCAATTTGTGTCAACCAAGATTTTTTTAAGTCTAAACTAACTATCATTTAAGTTGATCAATACCCCAAAGGTGAACACAAGAACTTAATATTTCATAAAAAAATGTTTCACAACAGACCAAAGCAAAAAAAATTCTG
>CM037789.1:9973398-10023398 GCA_021229015.1 Solen grandis
TAACAACTAAGGAAGATAGGTCATTTTACATTGATGACGTCATTTCCGGTTTTTAACATGGACTTCCGGTTAGAGTTCAAAGTAAAGATCTCACTTTGAGCTTTCCATAGCTATAAAAATATTAAATCGGATAACAACTAAGGGAGATAGAGTCATTTTTTACATGTGTTGACGTCATTTCCGGTTTTTATTCATCATGGACTTCCGGTTAAGAGTGTTCAAAGTAAAGATCTCACTTTGAGCTTTCCATTGCTATGAAAATGATTCAAATCGGATAACAACTAAGGGAGATATTACCTTTTAACATTGTACCTTTAAAAAAGTGGGTGTGGGAAATCAATGAAATCGATAATTGACAATAATTCGATTGAAAATAAAAACAACAGATTTATTTTGAAGCTTCTTACTATTTGTTTGTTCAAATGACTAAATATTAGTGAACAAAAGGAAAATATTGATTTTTTGTATGATATAACAAAAATCGATAAATAATCAATATTGGATCAATCATGTATTTAGAATTGATTTGCACTAAAACACTAAAACAATATAAAAAATTGAGTTCTAAAAATTCAAAATAACAATATTCGTATACTCAAATGACTAAATGTTAGAGCAGAAAAAAAGAAAATATTGGTTTTTTGTATATATATAGTCAATAATGAATCCATATCAGATCAATTATGTGTTTAGACTTAATTTGCACTAAAACAATATCAATCAATTGATTTCTGAAATCGAAATAACAAAATTCGTTCAATGTTTTATACTTATATTCGAATGGTATATAATTTGGTAAACTGAAAGAGGTAATGACTTTTTAATTAGCTATTTCACACCGCTCTAGGATTATGTCGATTACACACACACATGTGTTTTAAGTTAGCGAAGCCCAAAACATAATCTTTTTCACGCACAGAGTACACAGGTTTTTTTTCTATGTATTCTCTTAGAGTGATCAGTTGGAATTTTTTGTGTGCAGGAAATTTCTAAAGACTAATGGATATACATGTCATTCACTTTTTGGAAATTCTGTTGTGTGATATAAAAAAATGGATACTGAGGAAACAAAGGTAGGTGATTTATATATTAAAAAGATTACCTTACTCGGCATGTCCATCTCATTTCCAGAACGCATTCTATTATTTTGCTTGAATAGTGTGCGTGTGTGTGTGTGTGTGTATACGCCTCATAGATTCATGGAGTAAAAATGATTGCTGGTTGTTGTGCAATGTCATGCCTATTCATGGAATGAAACATGTTATTGGTTGTAATACTACATTTCGTTTCTGATTGGTTGTTGATCTAAGTCATGGTTATTTTTAGACAACATGTTTAGACTTGTTCAATCGATATAAAATGAAGACATGGCATTGGTCGGTTCAAATTGTAACCCAGTTATCTCTGGTTTACTCTAGTTGTATACTGGAAATACATTTCCAAGAATAATTACCGGAAATACTTTGACTTAAAATGGTATATCACGTGTGCGCATGTGTGTGTGTGTGTGTGTGTTGCGCGAACGTGACTCTGTGTTCTGTGTGTGGTAACATGTTCATGTACTTCATTAAATTTGAAACTTTAAGTATTAGAATGTGCTTATATAATCATATAAAAACTCTACATAAATTAAGAGAGAGAGAGAGAGAGAGAATTTAACAAATGGAGTGTGTTACTCCAGATTCAAAGTAAAATGTATCCATGCATGGTAGGTAAGATGTTTTTTCTTTCTGTTGGTATATAGGTCACTGTGAATGTGATTATGAAATGTACTGGTGCCTACTTTAACTGATTTCATTATTCGCAAAGAAGTCATTATGTTGAAATAACGTGTACAGACATGTTCAAAAATTGTGTTCCACGCACACCTGAATTCTGAGGATTTGATCTTTATTTCCATTTCATGTTGAAATAACGTGTACAGACATGTTCAAAAATTGTGTTGAAATAACGTGTACAGACACGTTCAAAAATTGTGTTCCACCCAGGTCTGAATTCTGAAAATTTGATCTTTATTTCCGTTTTGTGTTGAAGTAACGTGTACAGACATGTTCAAAAAATGCGTTCCAATATTGACTTTATTTTTAAACATAACGTCATCGCTCTCTATTCTGATTGGTTGTTGATCAAAATCATGGTTATTTTTAGATAAAAACTGGTTAATTCTGGTTTATTCTAGTTGTACAGTGCTAAATACATTTCTAAATATAGTTTCCGGAAGTATTATGACTATAAACGGCAGATCACGCATAAGACATGAGTGTTGAGTTCATTTTATAACAGGAGCTGTTCACATCGTAAGTAATGCCATTATTTTTTTTTTCTCTGTTTTCCAAATAATGTTTGATAAAGATTAATTATATTTATTGTATGATGATCATATGTTGATCATTGTTTTAAGACTTTGTATAGTCCCCGTCTAAGGCTGAGGACCTGACCCTCAATGTCCGTGATTAAGCCTTATGACTGAATATACAAGTCAGCTCTGTATATTATTGGGACTATCAATACCTCTGTTGTATCTCATGTTCTTTGGTGTTCACCATGTGTCTCCGCCTAAGACTTGACCCTCAATGTCCTTAACATGTCATTTCTAAATATAGATCATGATGTCATTCTTAATATAGATCATGATGCCATTTCTAAATATAAATCATGATGTCATTCTAAAATTAGAAAACCAATATGGCCGCCGCACATGCGCAAATAATCTGATGACGTCACTCCTGCGCATGCGCAGTCTTTGGAGCCAAAGAGCTGACCTTACTACTTCAAATAAAAAATGTACAGACTATTATAACTTAAACATATTAACATGTACAATGAAATATGATTACTTTTTTGTTGTTTAACCCTTTTAACATACATATCAAGTCTCAAGTCATTCAAACTTATGGTGACAAAGTTATGCTCCGGACAAGAAATGCTCAAAGTAAATCTATCAAAGGGGAATAACTCAAAAAGCGCACATGGTAGAGTTATGGTTCTTGTGCACTGCACTCCAGATCATTGCAAGAAACATACATATCAAATCTCAAGCCATTCAAACTTAAGGTGGAAAAGTGATGCTCCGGACAAAAATACTCAAAAAAAGGGGAATAACTCAAAAAGCGCACAAGGTAGAGTTATGGTTCTTGTGCACTTCACTCCGGGTTATTGCAAGAAACTTACATACCAAGTCTAACGTTATTCAAACTTATAGTGAAAAAGTTATGCTCCGGAACAGAAATGCTCGAAGAAAATCTTTCAAAGAGGAATAACTCAAAAAAGCGCACAAGGTAGAGTTATGGTTCTTGTGCACTTCACACCGGGTTATTGCAAGAAACCAACATACCAAATCTCAAGTCATTCAAACTTATGGTGACAAAGTTATGATTCGGACAAGAAATGCTCTAAGAAAATCTATCAAAGGGGAATTACTCAAAAAGCACACAAGGTAGAGTTATGGTTCTTGTGCACTGTACTCCGAATTATTGCAAGAAATACACACATACAAAGTCTCAAGTCATTCCAAGTTATGGTGACATATTTATGCTCCGGACAAGCAGATGGGGACGCCGCCGACGCCGCCGCCACCGCCGACGCCGGCAAAAGTAACCCCTATATATCGCCTGACGACACAAAAACTATTTGACCAAGTACGTACAGTTTTGGTACGAAAGAATCACCGTTACAATTTTCCGCTTTAAACGAATTTCCAATACACGAACTTATGTTACTGTAGTTATGTTTGATTAAGATACCATTTGCTTTTCAAAATTTGCATTTTTATGGAGAACTTTTTTTCCTCCGGTTAAAGAGTCTGCAAATAATTAGTACATACAGAAACCCATCCATAACAAGCAAATCCTTTAACATTCGTGTGTATCACAGCGAGGTACAATTAGAGCACCCATCAGTGGGCCACTGCAATATTAATAAGACAAATACCTACCATAAACAAGAGAAACAATAGATGGCAATATGTTAAGAGCAAAAACTAGGTAATTCGAACAAACTTGGTTGAAAATAACCAAGGAAAATAACCCCAAAAAACACCGAATCCGATCAGGTTTAGAGGGTACATATAGGGAAACTGACTGGCTTCTGGCGCCATGTCATTTCAAGGATCCAATTAAGTTAAATAATCTTGGAAGAGCGTTTTGAACAAAAAGAAATTCCTCAGTTTCTCTCCGTTTCTTTGAATTTAAAAGAGGTCTATCCGATGAACATGTCTGTAATGTTTTATGGAAATCATGTAGGGGGATATCGTTTGAATAAACTGATAACGACAGACGACTGGTGAACACTTATCTCGTGCTCGGGTGAGCTAAACAAACACACACGATTTCTGAATATTTTTTTATTTTTAAAACATAATGCCGCCATACATACACGCTATATATGTATTTACAAAGTGTGGCAGGTATACTTACATTTTAGAATATTCTCAATCTTTGTATATCTTTATATATCTCTCTAAACCGCACAGTGCCCAGACCAGCTGAAATGTCCGGTTCTCAGAGGTGTGCGTTTTACAGAGGGTTTTGCTCTTTTAGTGCTTTTTGTTATATGTGTATGTGTCAATGTTGTTATATAAATGGAATTATAATGATGTATGTAGGTATATATGGCATTATTCCACGAGATTATATTTATTTCCAAAATGTTTCTATTAATGTGTTATAATAAGTATACAATTTTAGTGGGATATATATTGTACTAAATTCAACTTTATTCATAGGACTTAAATAAACATAACATGTAGATATACTAAACTAGAAATGTGTCCGAGGACACAGATCCCCCACCGTCGCATTTTTAAACAAAGGCCAACACCCAGGGGCGCAAGTTGTCCTGAGTAATATATCCATGGAGTTTCAAGTCTATAGTACAAATACTTTCATTCAGAGAGCATCACAAACATAAAATTTCAATTTTTTTCAAAAAAATATAGGCCCATAACTCTGTCAACTTCAACGATGGCTCGATGAAAAAACCGAGTGCGCAAGTTCATGTTTTGAATATATCCATGACGTTTCAAGTCTATAGTACAAATACTTTCGGAGTTCTGTGTGTCACAAAGTTTCGGGACTGACGGAAGGACGGACGGATGGACAAAGGCAAATCTATATGCTCCCCCCCCCCCTTTTTTTTGGTGGGGGTATAAAAACACCTTTAACCTCAATTTTGGTAAAATACATTTTTCTCTTGAATAGGTTATTGAGTTTTAGTTATTTCTTCACACATTGTTAAATAGACAATGGACTTTGTAGCAGTGTGTTTGTTTTATTCAGCCAAGACAGCAAACAGTATTGATTGAGTGCATGCAAGATGAAGATGTGACAAGTAATATTTTCTTTGAATGTGAGGCCAAATCTGAAAACCCTATGCAAACTGTATTCTCTTAAATGAATTTGTATACATAGGTTTACTGAGAGAAAAAAAACATGATTTTCTGTAAAAAAAAAAAAAGAATAACTTATGTTTTCACGACCTCCCCACCCGCTTTGGGTTGACAGTGACCCCTTAAGTTAGAAATAAAATTATGCTAATAAATATAGGAATATATTTAACTATTTGAACTAAAATTAATTACAAATACATAAACATTTATTCCGGTACACATATACAGTTAATCGTCTTCATAACAAATTATAATTTGATAATTTATTGATATTAATAAGTCCATGTTAGCAATAACTTACCAAAATATGCTTAAAATATCTACCATTATGATTATAAAAAATAGAAAAAGATTCCCTTTATGTTAAAAAAAAATGACTTAGAAAATTTTGGCGAAAATTATAATAAAGAAAAAATAAATCGTTTTCAAAATTAAACGCAATGTAAAACAATTATGTTGATATAAATACATAACAAATTCTTCAAATAAAAACATAACAAATTGCAGCATAAATGCTTTTGGTCATAAAAAGAATATACTTTTATTATTAATAATAATACACTATATTCGTGATAAAACAATCAACCAAGTAACATAAAAATTTTTTGGTTTCTAATGGAAATGATAATAAATATAATAAATGGTTGAAATATATACATGTATATATATTAAAGAATGAATACAAAGCCAATATATAAAAGCTTCTGATCACTGTCACTACTTAACATGTATTCAAATCAATGTAATGAGGGCTAATCTGAACAACTCATTGAAACTTTGAAATCTAGAATAAAAATAATATAAGATTACAATTGCCAAATGAAATAATCCAATGAGATGTTTGCAAATTATCCTCCGGTTTTGACAGCTTATTTCAATCAATATATCATACTGAAATTGATTACAGTCTGTGGTTAAGTAAACATTAAAAGAAAAAAAAATCAAATACGCGTTTTAGTTTAAAATCAGCTTTAAAGTACTGACAGCTACATCAATATGTCATAGGGTGCATAATATATAAGATACGTTAAAATTCGTATGCTACCTGTTGAGGAATTCAATAAAGTATATCGAAAACGTCTTTATTTTAATTAATGCATTGCCAGTGATAATTAAACAGTAATATATATATATATATACTTCTAACAAGTCGTAATCAAGTGTAACGTACGTTTTGAGGTATTTTACTTCAGCCATACAATATTTTCTAAGCTTTTAACTCCTTTAACCTTTGTAAGCACCAAATCAATAACCAGTCAAAGTCACTTCCGTCCATAATTCAAGATATAAACATCGCCATTTTCTGTGCTACTGAAAGCCATCATTTGTTTATATACATTTACATATACTGAACAAAAGTTATAAGCCCTATCTATATAAAATTGAGAACATTTAATAAATTCATAATTGTCTAACTGAATTACGAGGATAACTGAGTTAACCCCAGTTGTTGATTCATTAAATCCTGTCAGAAATTTATGAAATAAGGATTGTTAGTTTTGTATACATTCCATTAAAAGACAGTTATTATAAATGTAATTAACTATATACATAAATAACATAAGCACATACGTCAAATGGATTTTTTTGCATTAGTGTTATTATACTCAAACACATAAATAGCTTCGGAGGCATTCAATATATCTTAACAAATATTCTTTAATGTGTTTTTTACAACGGAAGTGTTAAATGTCACTACTGAAATGTTTTTCTTTAAAATACAATTTAAATTGCAAAAGTAAAACATGTACATTTGTATTCAAAATCAAGAACATAATAATTATTTTATTTATCAAAATATTGCACAACAAACAGAAATATTTGATTATGCATTAGTACTAAAGTGGTATAAACAGGAAGATTTACATATTCTTATGCATTCGAATAACTATTCAGGAAATAATGCTGCTCACGTGATGTTTTCTGGTATGCACACTATTTTACAAATGAAATAAAAAAAATGACATGCTATAAAAACCGTTAAAACTTTCTTCTACAGAAATGTTTTTATTTTACAACTTGCCTTTACAGCCTAAACTCATACTATAGGATTAATGATAAGTAACGATAGAAATTGTTTTGTAGTGTAACGTCGCTGCGACAGGAGAACCCGGGAAATATATTTTATTTTCAATTAACAATACAATATACAATAAAATATTATAAAATATATATATTTCAAAATCTTTTGAATTAAGAACTTCAGAAAAAAAAACTACTTAGGAAATCAAGCTGTGAATGTGTATTATTCGTTTGAGATAAGAAGTAGTTTGTTATATGATTGACATATTGTTTACATTCGCAATCTCGATAGACAAACATCTCTCCTTACGTTTGTATTTCCTGATCCCGTTTATAAATCTTTAGTTTAAACTTATTTATTTTTCGTCGATTGGGAAACAAGTGCTTACAACTTATACTATTCCCTCTCGACGGTTTCTGGGTTGGACCAGTACTTGCGCCTTGGAAGGTCATGAATAGTTCTTGCCTCTAACGGGGTTCGAACCCACAACCTTCGGATCCGTAATCGGATACGTTACCATTGGACCACGGCGCCTTTTCATTCTTTGAAGTGATGTTTATATATATATATATATATATGTGTGTGTGTGTGTGTGTGTGTGTGTGTGTGTGTGTTTCCACGTTCTATCTACAATTCATATAAGCATATATATGTGAGTGTTGTATGCATGTAAGTGATAAGTACAACAACTTCATCCGTTTGAATATGTTGAAATAAACAGTCTAAAACAGTGTAAATTACTTATATATTTGTATACAAAATACACTGAAGTCAATATAGTAAAGAACTCCTATCAGTGATTGCCCTCTATGAAGGCAGTTATAAAAATAGTTATTATATTTACACGAACATCAATATTATTACAACAATATGTACATTGAAACCTCGTTAGTCCGGGCACTTTGGTTCCTTGGGTAGATTTCCGGATTAATGACTAGTCGCTTCGACAGTTTTTCAATCATATAGCGACGCCCAGCTAATTACAGGTGGAGGAAGACCCCGAATGCACGGAGGCATCCGTGTAGAACCACCGACCTACCGCAAGCCAGCTGGAAGGCTTCCTCACATGAAAATCCGAATTACCCTGCCGAGATTCGAACCCACGCGGTGAGGGACTGAGTGAGTGTTAAAGCCAGCGACTTTACCCTCTCGGCAATGGAGGCCCCTCCTGATTAATAAATTTTCCGTATTAATGAATTAACCCATATCTCTCTTCTTTTTTTCTTTTCTTTCATACTTTCTCATTGTACTCTCTTTGCGCATGTATGTTTGTTACGATAGTATTCCAATAATAATAAGTATATCCTCGAGTGCCCCCCTTTTATTTATTTAGATTTAATTAGGAAATGCAATATAAATAAAATAGATAGAATAAAAACTGTTCACGTACCAATTAATTCTGTCAAATTCACATTGATATCCTCCAAAATAATTCTTTTTATAAATAATTATTCACTCGGAAATAACATTAAATACATTACGAGTCAAATATTATGCCATCATTTTGTGTGGTCCTAACTCCGCCCCCTAGGTGACGTCATAGCAGTTGCTAATTGTACACATATGACTTCCATTTATAAATATGTAAACACAGCAGATGGAATTTCTGAGATACTTTTATTTTAAAAATTTGAGTGTAAAAGGGCCATTCTGCGTGGAAATCATTTTGTATTAAGAAAAAAAACAAATAAAAAGAGTGGTGCGAGATAAAATTTGCAATATTTACCAGTTTGAATCAAAATTTCGTAAAAAAATCATCTGAGTTTATTTACAGAAACATCGTAAAAAAAAATATCACAGTCGCTTGCGCGTGTGATAAAATCTAGCGAGACTACAATAAAACAAAGGAAGGTGGCGGAGTTAGGACAGAGGCGCAGTTAGGACCTCCGACAATATTTGAAATAATATGAATAGGCCTATTTATGATTATGTATTTAAAATGATGTTTTAGATGATGCATTTTGAATTTTTTAATCCATTCTTGAGATCAGCATAGCTTATGAGAGGAAAAAGAACCCTTATGTAGGTGTCAGCATGACTGTGACCCATTTCTTGTTAATCCCCCGCCGCGAAGCGGGAGGGGGGTTATAGGAATGCCCTTCGTCCGTCCGTCCGTCCGTCAGTCCGTCCGTCAGGCCGTCAGTCCGTCAGTGTGTCCGAAACACTTTCGTGTCCGCTCCATATCTCATGAACGCTTGGACACATTTTCTTCAAACTCGGCTAAAATGTTAACCTCATTGAGCTGATGTGCAGAAGGCATGAGGCGGTCACGCTGGCTCAAGGTCAAGGTCATACTTGAAGGTCAATTGTTATTTTCGTGTCCGCTCCATATCTCATGAACGCTTGGACACATTTTCTTCAAACTCGGCTAAAATGTTAACCTCATTGAGCTGATGTGCAGAAGGCATGAGTCGGTCATGCTGGCTCAAGGTCAAGGTCATACTTGCAGGTCAAATGTTATTTTCGTGTCCGCTCCATATCTCATTCAGGAGTGTTCCCCTTGCCTTACACAGACCACTTCTTGACCTGGATTGCACTTCCACAGTGATTTATTGTACTCGGTAAATAATAGTATGTCATGTTCACAATCATACAAATTATTTCATGATATATAAAGTTTTTAATTGAGTTACACATGTACTTTGTGGTTACCTATCACATCCTATACTTCATTGATGTTCACTTTTTGTACTGTTTCCCATGTAAAACTTGTCAGTAAACTTTTAATATATGTGCGTCCGAATTCTGAAATTCATACATAACTCCGGAAAGTTAAATTGTCTTAAACTGATCTTCTATGTCTGCTACAACCATGCCAGGTTAAGGTGAACATAATCCTATGACCAAACAAATTCTAATATTTGGCCAGCAGCGGGGGATATAGCTGTCCTTTGGACTGCCTTGTTCTGTATTATATTCCTGCGCAAAATGAATTGGATTTGATTATTTTAGTCAAAACAGTCACCAACAAATAAATAATGTACGCAATGAAAACAAAACATGGGAACAAAAACGATCTAAAGGACTGTTGGCTATAATGTCTCTTTTTACGGCATACGTCTGCAGTTTGGAATAAATTTTACCTTCTTCGTTTGCTAATTAGGAACAGAACAGAACAGAACATATTTTATTCATGATTTGTACATAGTACATCATCATTACATCTTAAATACAAATACAAATATAGTATCACGTGACATGTAACTTTTACTCATATAAGTATATAGGAAAAATATTTAATTTCTGGTAATGAATCGTAGATTGAACCATGGATCGTAGATTGAACAAGTAATTCAGTCATTATGAATATATAAATAATACCTAACAAATATTGTTTTAGATAACATCGAGAACGAACTAATCAATGTTAAATCTCTGTTGACATTCACACAAATACATAAAAAATTTAAGGGAACAAATTCAGATAAAACAAATAATTAATTATGTATAAATACTGACTAAATAACACTAGAACGAATTTATCTTTGTTGACTCAATTTAGTTTTCCTTAGTTTTAAAGCAGAAGAAATGTATCTAGCAAGGCCAAACAAAACATCTTTATCATTAGATTGTAACAAAGCTATTAACTTGAACATAGATGGTCTAGTATATAAATCAAAACTTAGAAATTTTGTACGCAATGACTTATACATTGGACATATAACAATGAAATGATAAATATCTTCAATATCACTGATGCTGTTACAGATAAGACACACTCTCTCTTCCCTAGTTATACGATTTCTTGAGAATCTTTCAGTTTGTATTCTTAACTCATGAGCTGATAACCTAATTTTAGTAACAAAATGTCTGAGGTTAGCAGGTAATATATCTAAATAAAATTCGTAATCAATTGTTTTCTTAAAATACTTATACTCGTCTAAAACACTACTGTTTTGAATCAAACTATTCCATTCCTGTAAGTAACAATCTAAAACACGTTGCTTAAAAAAATATGGGAAACTGCTTTACATCTATATCACTCACAAAAGCATATGAACAACCGTACGTATCTAGCAGTTTCTTAACACAGAAAACCCAATTCTTATGACCCAATAAGAAATCGTTAAGACCCGCCCTGTACATGCATGAAACAAGTTTATTTTTTGAGTGCATAACCTTCCACCAATATTTAATTATTTTGTAATAACGATGAATATAAAGGGGATATTTGCCTAATTCTCCGTATACACCAGCTGTTGAAGTACTAGCTCTAACCTTTAATATCCTTTTACAAAATCTAAGATGTATCCTTTCTAATTAGGACATTATATGTAGCTTGCAGCTATACCAGCCCTTCATTGCCCCCTCTCCTTCTGACAGATTAGTGTGAATCGCTCGCGGTTATGTGCAAACAATCTGCAGGTGACAATTCCATGGCAGTCATATGCCAAGATTAGTCCGAATGATGTCTAAAAATAGTAGGAGGAAAATCCAGTCTAAACTGATACTCGGATAATCGAGTCATTTTAAATAGCATAAAGAAGATTGGTTGTATTAAAGTATAGAACAAAACTAGATTTGCATACTGCAAATGCACCGGTTTTCGTGATGAGAAACAGTTTCAAACCTGATCAGCCAAGTTAAAATACCAGAAAAACAACAAAATGCAAAATGCTTTATATATCTTAGTGTTTTTCTTCATTGGTGAATTCAGCTGTGACCAAAACTTAAATTAAAGGCATCTCGAAAGGAATGTGATGTCCCACTGAGCCAGGCCCCCATCTGCTGTGATCAGACCTGTTAATATCTGGTCATCACTGCAGGGAGTCTTTAGCCAATACAGTAGCTATGTGTGTAAAATCTCTGATGGGTTGATGCATAACTAAATTACCATGGAAGTGAGATAGTAGGCTAGTTTTACACATACATTCATGACCTGTTACATCCCAACCTAAAGAGCAAAGCTAGCAGAGCAGAGTTCTAATTATAGAACATAGGTATCCAGTGATGCACATTCTGTCAAATTTTCTCAGTTTTTATTCTGGGTCATGTATTTAAATTCTCTATAAATTCATCAACTCTCGACAGATTTGCAAAATTCTTTTTTTGTTGACGAGGTAAGACATTCTTTTTTCCAATGATGACAAAATATATCACACATTTAAACTTTAAAGGCTTTGAAATCAGTTCAAAGTATGACCAAACTTCAAACTGCCACCAAACAACCAAATCAACCCCGATCTGAAAAAACTAAATTTCTTCAAAAAGTACTCTTTAGAGGCTTTTGATTTTACCCATATTCTTTCGATAAAATATTTTTAGATTTTGAGATATTTAAGGTCAAAGAAATAAACAATAATCGCAATATGACCTTGACCTTTGCATTTTTTGAAATTTTGAAACTGTGAAGTCCCTTGAAACAACAAACAATACAATCTGTGAAAATTTCATAAAGATTGATTAAAAAATAATGGCAGAATCATCAAAAAACTAAAAAAAAAATGCCTATTTTCAAAAAAAAAATCCATATTTTAGTGCACTTTGACCGCTTATTGAAAGCCATTTTATGTATTTTCTGAAATCGCCACCCCATATGTTTTGTGCGCAAAGATCTTCGGAATCAATTTCAAAAAACAGAATGAGCGTATTTAATCTCTAACAAAATGGGCATGTTTTTCGTGGACACACCATAATTTGCCAGATTTTTTCAAAGATTCAAACATTCAACCTCTTCTAGCTCAAAATTTTCAAAGATATGGATATTGCCACTCATCATATTTAAAGGGGCAGTTGACAGAGAACAGAATGCAAAAACCTGCATACAAATAAAATGTCAAATGACAGAGTTATCGGCAATTATATGTTTTGATGCTAAACGCCACCTAGCGGCAAAACTTAGTACTAAAATAATAAACAAACTTAATGGTGCACAACTTCAGATACATCTGAGTATGCATGGAAATATAATAATAATAATGGAAACAAATTAAAAAAAAAGGGGGGGGGGGGGGAGAAAAACAAGAAGAACAGTAGGTTTTCGCGGCTGCGTTGCAGTCCACGAAAACCTAAATAATGTTTAGCATCAACAATCTAACTGTTACTGATAGTCATACTGAAGTTGCTGAATAAAAACAAGAGGGCCAAGATGGCACTGAATCGCTCACCTGAGCAACATTGCCTTCATTGTACTATGAGTCGTGCTGAATACATAATCCACGCAGAAGTACAAGATCATGTAAATTCCACACAAAAACTGTACTTGCCATTCAATTTTTGAAGGTCATAGCTCTAACAAGTCTATATAAAATCAAGTGACCCCTGTGATGGGGTCAATTTTGACACAGGGCTTTAACAATTTAGTGAGGCCCCCTAAGCTGGGCCAATTTTGACCCAGGTTTAAAAATTTCTACTAGGCCATATTATACACCAAATATCTAAACTCCAGGCATTGTGGTTTCTGAAAAGAAATTTTTTCTTGTTTTTCCTCTATAAGTCTATGTAAAATCAAGTGACTCCTGGGACGGAGCCAATTTTGACCCCATGGCCATGATTTGAACAAACTTGGTTGAGGTCTACTTGACCATGTTACACAACAAATATCTTAACTCTAGGTCTTGTGGTTTCTGACAAGAATATTTTTCTAGTTCTTTTTCAAATTTAAGTCTATGTAAAATCAAGTGACCCCTGGGGCGGGGCCAATTTCGACCCAAGGGTCATGATTTGAACAAAGTTGGTTACGGTTCATAAGACAATACCACATACCAAATATCTAAGCTCTAAGCTTTGCGGTTCGAGGAGAAGAATTTTAAAGATTTCACTTTAAAAATCTATTTTAGCTCCTGTGACCCAGATTTGCAACAGTCCGTAACCATTTAAACTTCAAGCAGGGAACAGCACAGGCAATTTTCATCAAATTTGGCCCATTTAGGAGGAGATGTCGTTTGAAGAAAATTGTTAACGCCGGGCGCACGCACGACGGACGCCGGACATAAGGCGATCACAATAGCTCACCATAAGCACATTGTTCTCAGGTGAGCTAAAACAAGAAGGCCATGATGGCCCTAAATCGCTCACCTGAGATAAATAGTCTTTAAAGGAAACAATGTGAAATCTACCAAAAGCAAGCAAGGTTTAGATATTCTGATCAAAATCAATAAGCATACGTTTCCTGAAAATTGTTTCGTACATTAATAAATAAATGTGATAATAGGGTGTGATATTAGAAAAAAAATAATATCTTACTAATTGTTCCCCCTTTTTTCAACTGACAATGAGTGCTAAAAAATGAAAATATTAAAGTTCAAACAGAGTGAAACCTTGCAATTTTCAACATTTAAAGGGGCAAAACTCCTGACATAATAAATTGATTAAAGTCATCATCAAGTTTAAAAAAAAATAAAAGAGCAATCTGGATTCTTTCAAATTTAAAAGGGGCACAACTTCTAACCTTATGTGTTGATTCGAGCCATAATCCAACTTAGCCAAAATTTGATGGTTATAAACATTGTTATAAAATTTAAAGACAATGACCTAAAAAATAAAGATGCTAGAGAGCAAACAAAGTGCAATCTGACTTTTTTTAAATAATATAAGGAGTGTAACTCCTGACCTAATGGTCCGATATCAGCCAAAATCAAACTTGGCTGAGATTTTTTGGTTATTAACAATGTCATTAAGTTTGAATGCAATTGCTAAAGAAATGAAGATGCTAGAGTGCAAACAATGTGAAGTCTGGCTTTTTTTAATTTTAAAAGGGGTATAACTCCTGACTTAATGGTATGATATCAACCATAATCGAACTTGGCCGAGATTTTATGGTTATAAACATTGATGTAAAGTTTGAAGATAATTGCTCATGAAATGAAGATGCTAGAGTGCAAACAATGTGAAATCTGGCTTTTTTTAATTTTAAAAGGGGCATAACTCCTGACCTAATGTTCCGATATCAGCCATAATCGAACTTGGCCGAGATTTTATGGTTATAAACATTGTTTTAAAGTTTGAAGATAATTGCTCATAAAATGAAGATGCTAGAGTGCAAACGAACAAATTGTGGACGACGGACATTCATCGATCCTAAAAGCTCATCCTGAGCACATGTGCTCAGGTGAGCTAAAAAGACAAGAAAATCATCATTATCATCATCGTCTACTTTTGACTAAAGAACAATATATTGCGTCGATAATTCACAACCTGGTGTAAAACTCCCTGCAGCTTGACAGCTTTAGGGTTATTGGAAATCGTTTAATTTGTACCTAGATGTTGATATTCTATAATCTATCACAGCTGACTCATTATTTGTTTTGTAAATATACATTTCTCACGATTCTCCTAAGGTCCAAATTAATTGAAAGAAGTCATCTATAGCAGATTTTTCTTATTTTCCAGATATTTTAAATTAGACTGTGTATATTTGTCAACAATACACTATGGAACACTATTAAAATATATATAAATAAATATTAAAAGATGTGAAGGTAGCTGTAGAAGCAAATAAGACGAGAGGGGCAATATGACCCTGAAGTCGCTCACCTGTGATGCTAGAGTGTAGGTGTATCCGTCCAGTATCAACCATAATCCAAAACCACTGAGACAGTGTTGTCATTAACATTTTGTATCTGTTTAATGAAGAGTGCTTAATAATTGCAGATGCTAGAGTATAAATAAAGTAAAATCTGACATTTTTTTTTTAAATCAAGAGCCATAACTGCTGACCTTATTGGCCGATATCAGTCCTTATCGAACTTGGACGGTCGAGAGATTATGGCTATAAATAGTTTCATGAAGTATTAAGATGAATGCTTAAGAAATGAAAATGCAATAGTGTATGCAAAGTAAATCCGGTAATAATTTATAGTTCAAGGGCCGTATCTCCTGACCTTATAGGCCGATATAAGTCATAATCAAACTTGGTCGAGAGATTGCCAAACACATTGCAATGAAATGAGGATGACTGCTTAGGAAAAAAAGTTGAAGTGTAAAGGTCGATAGACGGGACGACGGACTTCTTAACCTAATAGCCATCTGGCACGTGCCAGGTACTAAAAAAAAAAAGGTAACTTGAATAAAAATCATAGCGAGCAACTCTAAAATATTTTTTTTTTTTTTGGGGGGGGGGGGGGGTATTGTCAATAAGGAAGGACAAAAAGGTCTTGTGAGAAATCCCACGTATATCAAAAATGAACTAACTTCAGGAGAAAGTGCATGTAAATGGAAAAAAAATACTGAGACAGGACATTACATGATATATAGAAATTCCCACTGTTACCGCATTTGAACGGTCAGTCCGCAAAAGCCTTCACGCGGTATTATTTTCTACACAACAATTTCAGTAATAACTCCTTTATCCACTGAATTGTGTCAGAATCAAAATGTTGTTCAATGTCTACTTGCTTAATTCCACTGCAGGCCACAATTGAAGGATATTTATGCAATGTCATTTGCAGCTCTGCAATCTCAGATGATTTCACCACCACTATTTTGTTTCGACCACTCTCGTGATTTCCTCTCTCTATGAAATCAAAATACCGAATAAAGTCAAAGGATGGCTCCTCAGGCGAATCACAAACAACAATAAAGCGTTCACATTCTTTTATTATTTCTTCCATTGCTTTGACCACAAGAGTTCCTTGAAGAATATCGACATCATTTGCTGTTGTATTTATTCCAACATTTTTCAGAAGATTTAACAGATTAACAGTGATACCCTGTGTTTCAAACGAATGACTCAGGATGAGAACGTCAAAATTTTCAGTTTTATCATCGTCCTCACTGTAAAACTGCAACTCCTTTGTCTTTGAGTCTTTACCACATCTTATTGCATTTTGGAACCTTTCCTTCGCCAATAGTTTATTTTCAGATAATGACTCAATTCCGCCTTCTATTTGAACCCGAATGTATAATTCAATATCCATTTTTTCCGACCAATCAGGTAGCATTCTTATCATATTCAAAGTCAGTATAGCTGCTGTAGTGTTATTCTGTTGTAAGTACATTTTCACTATTCTCATGTAAGTTCAAGTTTTCTTCGGCATCAGGTAATTTTAAAAATTTAACACGCATCATATTCTTTTATTTTTTTTAAATTAATTTTTCCAATTAATTTGGCCCCAAGCTTCTTTTAATCTGGGTTATTATTCACAATTTTATTACATTGAATTTCAATGGCCATTTTTAAATAAATTTTAGCATTAGTTTTATCCTTTTCCACGTTTTTCGAATTTTCTAAACTATCCAGTAAGCAGTACGCACTTTGCTCATACGCATTTGTAAGCATAACAGGAGTAATATCAGGATGTTTCCTTACCTTTTGGAATGTATCTTTGGCATAATCCAACTGATTTGTTGAACGATATAATAGACCTTTCTCATAAAGTGGAAGGAGGTTTGAGTCCCATTTCATGGCCTCGTTTAAATGGTGAAGTATTTTATCTGTCTTATGTCTATCTAATGGTAGAACATGCCGAGGACTTTTAATCATCCTCTTCTTATTCTTAATGTCTCTCTTATCATGCCAGACACCCTGTTTTGGTTTTGTAGCTTTATCTGGAATATGACTATGCTTAGTAACCTTTGAACTTATTGCCAAGGCACCAAAATCTGTTTCAAACGTATTGCCTTCTCTCCTTTCCTCAATACCTCTTCTACTTGATCCCTCGTACTTTCTAACAAATGTACTATTTGCCATACCTTTGGGCACAAATTCATCCGCATAAGGGTTCAATCGAACCTTCTGCTTAGGAACACATGAGTTCCTCGATACACTACTATCTCGTGAAAATCCTCTTGTAAAGGTATTTCTTTTGTATTTATTTTTGTTTGCGATTCTATTTCAAGCTCCCGTTTTAAAGACAGTGCAAGGTGGTGGTGAGCAAATGACGTTTCTCGCTTATCAAGAGCATCCATTAAACATTTTATTGACTTTTTTATATTTTGTGCATCATACCTGAATTGTTTTCCACATCTCTCGAGGACGTAGTAGTCATCGTGACCTATTCGTAAGGCCTCATGAAGGTAATAACTTGAAGGTTCTAATTTAAGACGTTTCCTCAATCTTTCAAAAGATTTACCTCCTTTCTTTTCAAGTGAATAAACTAGTTCAGCGATGGACACGATAGATCTTGCTTTGTACTTTGAAGTTGTCTTAACAGACATATTACTGAAGTGGGGTTTTAAAGCTTCTTCATATTTCTGATCCGACAGCATTTTATCTCCTATTTGGGGAACATTTAAAACATGAAGAATCCTTTTTCTCGTTAGACCAAGCCCAAAATTCCAAAGCACTATATGAGAGTCTGGTACTTTCTTTACTTCTTCTACTTTCTCCAATACTTTAGAGTCTGGTACTTTCTTTACTTCCTCTACTTTCTCCAATACTTTAGTAAAGTATTCAATTGATTTTGGATAAGCTGCAATGCCAATCCTTGAATACAAATATGCAATCTGAGCTTTTGCATAAATATCATCTACATCTGTTATTTTTAATTGTTTTAATATTTCACAAACTTCCATGCATTCAGATATATCCTCAGATTTAAGGCAGTACAATCCTTTGTTTACCAGTGCTATTATATCATTTTCATCTTTTTCAAGGGTTTCATCTATATACCTTTTGGCTGTTACATTGTCTTCTAATTCTAATGACAAAAATGAAATAATATTAAATGTCCTGTTGTATTCAATATCTTCCTCATATCCTAACTCCAATTCGTCCTGTATCTTTTTTAAACATCTTTCTACAAATGGTTTCCTCTCAATATACTGACGAACTTCAAGAAATGAAGGATACTTAGCCAATTCTTTCTCACACTGTTCTATTTCATTCATATCCGCTTTGGTTTAATTCAAACTAGGTTGTATGGGTGCAAAAAAAGCATTACATCTGAAACTCTTTTTCCAAACCTTTATCCATCCGGTTTCTCTAGGTACTCGAAACAATTTATTTTGATGCTTTATAGTTCCCGATGTTATGAGAAAATCATAAGGCATATTGTTTCTGGCACATTTATTCGATCTGAAGATATAAAAAGGAAATATTTGAAGACATGTATGCATGCTTATATAAAGTAATTTCATAAACATTTGATGTTTTAAACAAATAAGTCAATACTTTCAAAGAGTGTTCTCTGGATCACTTGTGTCACCTGCTGAAACGTGAGGAAAAAGTGTGACGGACGGACAGACAGACGACGGAAAAAGGATCCCTATGTGTCATCTTTGCTTACAGCAGGTGACACAAAAACAGGTGCAATTAAGTATTCTAGCTAGTTCAAACTGCACGTGCTGTCTTACACGGTACTAAAGGTGGATCTGTTTGGAGGCAAATCAGAAAATGAAAGAGGTTCTTTACGGGGTGAACATTCCAACGCGTTATTGTAGTTTTGCGATCTGGAGCCAGACGTCAAAGACCGAGGCAACGTATGAACAACGACTCATCTAGCCATATATTTCTGTGATGGAATGAGAATGAGAGTTGTCAGTCAGTGTGTCAACTTGAGAGGTGGACTTTCAGGAGTGGTAATATTAACCAGGAAACTGTATTACACCATGATTCCAAGTTTTCAACTCTACATTATGACAACAGTTTAAGTGGCACATCATAAATTTCATAACTGATAGATTTTTTTATCCCTTTCAGCTTTTAAACATAACTTAAAAACCTAAACATCTTCACATTCAAGAATGGCTGGCCGTTTCTTAAAGCGCTGGGCAGTCCTACTGGTACCCTATATATGACGCCTCCTGTTAATACAAATCGAGGCACCATGTAGCAGGTCACCAGAACATCAAGTACATGTATTTTCATTTACTGTCTCAGTCACTTCCAACAGAATTCTATTATTTCTGCGATATCTCGCTTCAGGATCAATCGATTTGAAGACCTGTGGATCCTACTGTACACATGGATATATAAACACGGTTGGAATCATTGTAGGGGTAGATTTGCTTTAACTCATTTTTCGGCGTAGCTGTATAAAATCGATTTCGATGTTTATTTTTAGACCAAAATCCCCCCTGCAAATCTGCAGAAGTGGACTCGCCCACTTTAACCTGTTGATCATGTAGTATGCGGAGGAGGTGGAAGTTAACCCAATTATTAAATTAAACACATACTTTCCTATCAATTAGGGGTCTTACTTTATCAATACGATCTAACCAACAAACATTATGAATCTTACATATACAATAACATACCTTTGACCCTTTTTGTAATAAGTAAACTTAACCATGTCAGTGTGTACAGAATGTATATAAATAGACTGCATGATCACTATTTTAAGAATACATCTGAGTTCCCGGAAATACAGTCTATTATTAGATTGTAGGAGTTCAGTTTGTTTTCCATTTTACGCCGAATATCTTTTTTTAAAGATATTTCTTGTTTCCTATCATTCGGATAATATTTGTTTGTTTGTTTGTTGGGTTAACGTCTCAGCGACAGTATTTAGAGCAGATGTCTACATGAGACAGATATAGTGCTGCCACACTGCAGTATCACGCCGTAGACATGTGGCATGATACCACACCCAGTCACATTATCCTTACACCGGGCCAACCAGTCCTGCAACTACTCTTACATGCTGAGCGCCAAGCAAGAGAGCTATAACAGTACCATTTTTACGACTTTGGTATGTCGCAGCCGGGAAACGAACCAACGATCTCCCGCTCCCGAGGCGGACGCTCTAACCACTCGGCCATCGGGGACGGTGTATCATTCGAATATATCTTTACAATCAACATACAGAATCAATAAAATATGCATTATTTAATGTCTTGGTAAATCGTATTTGCTAATAAAATTTTCGCAGACATAGGGAGATATTTTGTTCGATATTTTTGTAGCCTATATTTCAATACAGAAATGCTTATTTTATTGATTCCGTATGAAGATTGCGTAAATATATTCAAATGATAGGGACAAAATTAGTTTAAATGAGTCCATCCCAAAAATAGTGTCAACCCTTACTGATAACCATGTGTACAGTAGGATTTTTTTAAATAATACAGGAGCTAGTCCCTGTGGTTGAATGATCAACAGGATTGCAAGATTGTGACATGCTGATTAAGAATTCAAACCACAGATGCTTGACACTCTGATTGGCTGTTGTATAAGTATAATAAAAGAAAAGATATATAACGGCGGTCAAACATTCATGCTGAAAGTGTAACACAAAACTGTAAAACAAAAAAGACCAGATTACTAATATTTCCTCGCAGTCCTCACTTAAATGATTAATTTTGTGCTGACAATTTTGTGCTGACATTTTTTATTTCATTAAAATCGACTAAATATTATTACAATTAAAAAAGTTTCAAGAAAAAAACCCGGAATTTGAACCATGTCAGTCACGACGTCCACGACAAATACATACACAAAAGAAGTTTATGGTTGTTTTCTACGAAAAAGACAACAACAACAAAAAAAAAAACAAAAAAAACAACAACAGGGAAACGATTCAAATGTTCACATACTTGGATCAAGATCATCTTTTCCCGTTCATTCATGTAATTCAAACATCCAACAGTGCGATGAATCACGTGAAAAACTTAAGAAAAAACCTTCGCCCGTTTGAAACCCCATGTTCTGTCATAGGTGAGCTCCATTTTAACCTCGATTCGTGTGATGGCGATTGCCGTTATTTGATTGGTCAAAACAAAGCAGGTTATTTACTAAAATTTATCTTTTTGTCATTATTATGAGTTTAAATCATTTTTATGAGTTTAACTCATTTCTTTTACGAAAGAAAATTGTTTGATACTTTTTTATATTTTCTGGGGTAAAGTTATTGGTATTATGCAGTACTCTTCAAGTGTCAGAAAATTCCCGCGATCTGTCACAAGTGTGCGCCTACGATAAATCAAAGCGCTGAATGCACTGGAAGTTGTGTGTGTCTCAAGTGTAAGAGGGTTTGACGACCTGCAGATATGCAGGGTAACTTAGTTTTAGGCAAGATACAAAACTTATATTAAAATAATGAGCGATTGTTGTTTTAGTTTCCTTTTGATAAAGATATGCAAATTTGATATAACTCTAAAAAAAAATGTAGGAGACGGCCAGAGTGGCGATGTGCTTATTGTTGAAGCATATGGTGCATTCATCCTTAATTTCTTGTAATGCTTTGTTAACGCAAAGTTAAGGCGAGTGTTTTGGCATTGCGCCAAAATTTGACCCCCGTTTATTAGATTTACCTTGATAAACAAAAGAAATGCGGCAATACTTTTCTCTTAGCACTATCAGCTCTTTGATTTGTACACAGTATATCTTATATAACCGACAGACATCACAGTTTCTATTTATAGATGCAGTGGATCCTAACCTACTTCAGACAGCAGATCATTTTTAATAAAAAAAATTACAATGACCCCATCACATATTTTAGTTACCAAATATCGTCGTCATCAGCATCATTGTCATCACCATGTACAACAAAGACGAAACAATGAGTGATATAAAGTGTTTATTCCTCCTAAACTAGTGTGCGAGTAATGATGTATGAATGATCCTCACTTCGGAAAGCAATATACATGCGCGATACATTAAACAGAACTGAGCAGAAACACTATCATTAATCAATATACCTATGTCTAATTAGACTTAAAGAGTTACACATGTGTGAATGATCCTACAAAAGTAAAGAAAAAAATCTTCATGTAAACAACAGACTGTTTTCGGTATATGCCATAGCTGAATTCAACCAAAACAAATATTTGAACTAACGTATATACATTTGTGAACATAATTTACTACTGAAAATAATTTTGAAATAATAATGAAAATTGATTCCTACGATAACATTCCTACTGTTTTCAGTAATTTTCACTGTTTTCGTGTATCTGAGCGTGCCTGCACTGTTTTCGTGTATCTGAGCGTGCCTGCACTGTTTTCGTGTATCTGAGCGTGCCTGCACTGTTTTTGGAATGTGTGCATACGTATTTCATTTGTTTTCAGTAAGTAGCTGCTGGTAAGGCTAGCTTAAAAAAGGTTATATATTTTAAATGGTATGAAAAATAAACCTTAATGCTATAAATACACCAGTGATTATTCCATTTAGATAGAATACTGTTTTCGGTATTAACGTTTATACTGTTTTCGGTAAATGCTGTAGATGTTTATTCATAATATATTCACTAAAATCGACTAAAACAAATATTTGATCTTAGATATATACATTTGTAAACATAAATGCACTACTAAATTAAGTATGATATTAATTTTCCACATATATATCATAAAATATACTTCCTAAGATAACATTCCTACTGTTTTCGCGAACACAGCTGTTTTCGGTAAGTAACTATACCCGATATACAGGTATCTGCCATTCTACAGTACAACAAATAAACCCTGGAGATATCTGAGATAGATTGTAGTCCTATTAATATTCCGTCGCTTTGAGATAATTTTTTAGTTGGGTCAAAGCGACGTCATATCGAAAAGCCTCAAAAACACGTAGCAAAATTGAAAATGCATAATATGCACTATTTCAGTCAATATTAGCACAACATACTTACATTTATTGGTGCTTATTCAAATTTGTTACGTTTAGACAACAAATGTTCGGTTATACATTAATTTATCCACTCTACACAAAATGTAAACAACACCGCCACCTTTGAACCGGCCATATTCAGGGTGAATAAATTAGACGAATTTACATTCCGGAAAGCAGACGAAAATTATTACCGTCACTAATCACCCTGATGAACTCTATATTATCGAGTATCGTTTGAAATTATTAATGATTAATTTCAACATTGGGGCTTTATTATAGGTCGTTATTATCATAAAGATGAATGAATGTGATGTTAATACAACGCTATTTAATGTGCATCGCCCTTATTTGGTCGTCTATTTGTAATGGCAAGCAAACATTTACTGAAAACTATGGCCGTATTTAGACCATGCGATCAAGGATACCCTCATGTGGGGTACTTTTATTTATCTAATTTTTTTTATTTTATCTTTTTATTTATTTATTTATTTATTTATTTATTGCTGATGAGACATGAGGAGCATGCAGAAGACACCCTGGTTGGATACAAGGAGCCTAGTGCGATACACTAGCTCATTTTCCGAACACACCCATTTATTCTTGAAATGTGCGCAGTGTACAGCACGTTTCTTGGTAGAACCCTAGTACCTAGTCCCATAGCAACCCTATCTTGCTAATTTCCAGGCAAGAAAAAAAAGTGCATCTATGTCTTTTGGTCACCAAAAGATAGTAAACTGGCTAGATTCGAACCCCAGAACTTCCGATCGCAAAGCGACCACTATACGTCCGAGCTAATGCGCGGATAGGCGAAAAAATATCTCAAAAGTAATTACCATAAATAATTACCATAAAGCATAAAAAGGAAAGAAAATAAAAAAACAAAGATATGGATATTGATTTTCTCCACAATTTTGGCGACTGGCGGATTACAGTCAAGCATATCTGAATATATAATAAATGAAGTGAGTACAAATTTATTGGTTTCAACCACTACCTATATATCAAATAATAATATAGTTATTAGTAGAAGGCGGTGAAGCAAAGTCTCCTGTAATTGAATAATAATAATAAAAAAAATAATAATGTTTGTAAGAAAAACGAAAAACGCACTGGTAATAAGTAATTTTTAATAGCCAACATTGTCAACATGATCATCTCAGCAAAAATTCATTCAAATCAAATCCATACTTGTTAGAGCACTGACAAGTTTGTGTACATACTTTGCAGATATCTGAGATAGATTGGTGTGATTATAAGTAAATTACACGGATTTGTATCGGAATTCAAACTTTCTATATGGATCTTTCTAACACCACTAAATAACCGAAACCTATACATTCAACCATCCAAATTCACCCACGGGCCACCTTCGCATTCGAAAAGAAAATATTTCCTCCGCAGAGTGAAAGTTACGCAACATCATAGAGAAATTAGTCTTTTTGTGTTTTTATGCCACATACAATTATTGTATCCTGTAAATATTTATCTTTTACTCAAAATTGAGTTTTCAACACTTTAGCTGAATCTAAGCATACCTGTGTTGTAGAATTGTTTCAGTAGTTCGACCAGTCATATAAAATTGAGAGGTTATTCGGTTTTAAAACTAGAAAGATGAAACCTCAAAATGTAGGTACTTTAGCTGTGAGTGACTACGTCAAACCAAGAGTACCGATTCCCGTGCTGACCTGGTCAGTTGATGTTTTGTATTCACTTCGGACTACTGAATTTGTATGTCAAAATTAATAGCCTTGTGAAACGCAATTCAATGTTTTTTTAAGTATTTCACGCGATTCCTCGCAATGTTGTAGGTTGAAATTACAAGACTGAACGAGGGACGGTTGCTCTTGATGAAAGTACGTGAAAATTTTAACTGTTCCCCAATTTTTTTCCGTAGTACTTATCGATTTAAAACCTCTAATGTGTATGTGTTGGAAGTGGACATCGTGATATCCGTCTTTTTTTTTTTTTTTTTTTTTTTTTTTTGAAACTCTTGATTTTTATTAATATTTAGTCGATTTTAATGAAATAAAAATTATCAGCACAAAGATTAATCATGTTAAGTGAGGACTGCGAGGAAATATTAGTGATATCTAGATTGGACTGTTCAGCATGACTGTTTGACCGCCGTTATACACCTTTTATTACACATATATAACAGCCAGTCAGTGTGTCAAGCACCTGTGGTCCAAACTTATACTTTCATTTCAAACAGAAAACAATTTAGAACATACGTCTAAATACTCCTACATACATGGTTATGTATTCGCCGTCTGTTCATATACCTGATGATCAATACCTTGATAGATTGTTATCCAACTATTATTAATCCATCACATACGAGCGGTTGGGTGGATAATGCAAAACCTTCGTGCATTTCCTTCACGCAGCAATGTGTCAACACCGGGCTGTGTCTCTATTTACGCACTTGATAATATGCAGGCACTATAGATGTGACACATGTTTTCTAAAAATTGCCAGACTCGATTTCAAGAAACGATACAGCAGCATTGATCAATGTTCATTTTTAGAAAATGCATTGCTCTTTTGAGTAAGCAATATCAGTCAAGACGATTTACTCTCTTACCTGCCCTTTGATCTGTCGGGAATCATTAGAAGCTACATATCTGTGAATTTCCAGTACGATGTGCACAACCGAAAGTACTATGTTCAGTGCACCATTTTCAATATGGCAGTGCACCATTTTTAATATGGCTGACGACGTACGAGAAAAGTATGCGAGACTTACACATAATATCCAAATAACAATTTAATATTGAAATCCTGTATTCCAACACAGAAAATCAGCACAGACTCTGGTATATTCATTATAAATAAAAGTTGCACTTCATTATTAACACGTAGGCGATTTGCGCAAAATAACACTTATCTGTTTGGGTTTTTCCAATGGGGGAGTTTGTACAATCAAAGCGCTGAAGGCACTGGTGTGGTGCTTGCAGGGTGACTAAAAGGGGTCTGTCACAGACCAAAGATTCATACCCTCCTTGAAAAAAAATGTCAATAGCTCGGTCATTTATGATGTTATATTTAAATACTTTGCACCTATTGCAAGCATATACATTTATGTAACCGAAAATCACAACTTTTTCACACATGCAAACGCAATTACCCTGCAACGAAATCCGCATTGCGAAACTAACCCGTATTTTCGAGAACATCGACATGGGTTCGTACACCCGGTCTCCCAGTGTAAATATTCATTTCTGCGAAAGAACGAGGTAAACCGGCGCAATAATTACATTAAACAAATTAATTGCTCACATCGGCATGCATAATCTTTCGGGCAGCAAGAAATACAGAAGATATCGCCAATTCCAACCGTTTGTCGACTTTCACTTTACTTTAGCTATTCAGCGAATCGAGTGACTTTCAGAAGAAAGAGATGTTTTGATTGGCTGTTTCTACCTCTACAACCAATCGCATTCATGGTTACTTAATGGTCAAAATTCCTCCTAATAGAAGTGAAAGTACGCTAAGTATGATGGTCTAACAAGTTTTCGGGGTACTAACGTAGATCGATCCATATTTGCATATCAAATATAATTAAAATTTTCATTTAATTAGAATAAAGGGGTGCAACAATAAATTTTGAAACTCCCTGTACACATTTGCGATCTTAAATTCATCCCGATCTAAACAGAGCAGCGTTCATTCCAATGTAGGTCAACGGTGATAACATAAAAAGTTACTAACAAGTTTTCGGGGTATTTTCAAATTAAGCTCAACATACTCTGTTAGTTAAATATGCATCAAAATTCCATTTCATGGAATTAACGCTGTTATTATTTGATATTTATAGAGCCTTTATTTCGCCTGAGATGCTGATCTGATTATTTTTTTTCTGATTGGCATCCACGGTCGGAAAAAAGTTGCAACTTTATCCGGGAAAACTGCTGACCTTACACCCACCCCGTTCGACGATCATTTTTTTCATTTTTAACTTAATGACAGTTACCATTGATGACACATATGGAAAACTGAAACATTTTTACACATATTCATCACAAAACATATACTTTACACACCTTAAAAAGCTCGCACAATCTATTTTCCAAGCCCTTAAAATTCATAACAAATATCCACCATTTTTTTTATTCAAATTAAGCCATCATGTGACTTATTATCCAGGTAAATGATAACATTTAGTTTGCTGTCTGCGAGTTCAAGATTTTAATGAAATGGACGTGCATCTTAAACATTGTCCAGAATTTACACAAGAAGTCACGTGATGTTTTAATCTGAATTTTAGAGCATGGCTGACATTTGTTTTGATCATATGGGACAGCGAAAACAACTCGTCATGTCACGTTCTCTGACGCGCAAACTATGTAAAAGTAAAACACCCCGAAAACTTGTTATACCCCGAAAACTGGTTAGTCAACCATACTTGGCACCAGTATAATAACCAAGTACTGTCGAATGAACTTACCGTAAAGTTTGAATATAGATTTCAGAATTGTTGGCACATGCTTGCAACTGTTGTTTAATATTGTGTATATATATGAACCGATTGCATCAAAGTTTTATGGATATTTGTTTCGAAGAGTTATATGTTGATTGCTACAGCTGCTAAATTACAAACCGAGCTGTGATGGCCAATATGATAATTGGGCTAATAAGAGATGGTTTCCGGGTATGTAATTTGTTAAAAATTAAAGCAGAGTACCAGAACAAACAGTCACTTGCTGATCACAGAGGCTCGACGTTGACTGGGGCGAATCATATCGAACTTCGAGCCCCTGTATTTCTGATCGGTTGTTCCTTCCTACAATTCATAAAAACTTTGGGAAACCCGCATACTAGTATGACGTGAACACAAACGGATAATCTCGGCTATATGCCAAATGCAACATGACAGAAAAGTTACGAGAACAGTGATGAGGGAATCACAAATCCGAGTAAATTAATAGGCTTGCGACCGTGGCCGCTAGCCAAAAACTTTACGCAACTTCGAGGAAATCGATTGAATTTAGAATAGGCCTACGATATCCTCAAAGCAGGTGCTCGCGATACCACGTGAAACGTTCCGCAACATGATGTCTTCGCCAGTTCAGGGTAGCAATTCGTAAGTTCAGCCTTTGAAATTAGCGCATGCGCGAAAAGTGAATGAATCTAAACATAGGTTTTATCAGTCTGAATATAGTTTCAATACCGTATGTAACGGTATTGCTATTGATGGGAGCACCACCCAATCTTTACGATCACGGATGGTTGCGCTGGGTGACCATACGTCTTTAGATGGGTATTGATAAACCTAATGCACAGTAAAATAGAAAATCAAATCCTTACTCAATGACCATTGGGCTGTATTAAAAAAAGTGATCTTGATAACATAATCTTATTTCTTTCAGGTTGATATAATACTATTTTGTGTGAAAGTAGTTTAATAGGTACACATACACTAATTTGCAGCGCGTACTCAAGTTTTTTTTGCTCACCAGAGCACGGCGTGCTAAAGGTAAGTTAATGTGATCATCCTGCGTGCGTCGTCCGTCGTGCGACGTCAACAATTTGTTTTAAAAGACATCTGCTCTGAAACAACTGGGTTGGAATTGATGAAACTTGACATGAATGGTCCTTTGATGGTCCTTCACAAAGGTTGCTGAAATAAACCTGATACATGCAGAACTTTGGTTGCCATGTCAACGAACAGAACTAAAAAATCCTCTCCTCTGAAACCAGTGTTCAGAATGGCACAAACTCTCTACCGTAATTGCTGAAAAACTTATTTTAGCATTCAGTAATTTAGATTTTTAGCTCACCAGAGCACGTAGTACCATGTGAGCTTTTAAGATCAATGGTTGTTCGTTGTCCGTCCGTCGTCCACAATTGTTTCAAATGACATCTCCTCTGAAACATGCCTGTGATGTTCCTTGCATGAAGCTCTACCAAAGTTGTTAAAATGGTTTCAGTCCATTGCATATATAGGTCACAGGAGCTAAAAATAGATTTTTTTAATGATTTTTTTTTTAAATATTCTTCTCTGAAACCACAAGGCCCACGGTTAAAATATTTGGTATGAAACATCGTCTTAGGGACCTCTACCAAGTTTGTTCAAAACGTTGCCCTGGTGTCAAAAATGGCCCCGCTTTCAGGGTCACTTCTGTATGGTTTATGTATTCAGTGTGACTCTTAATACTACGAGTATAATAGGCAATGAATGCACTGTTTTTCAGGTGAGCTATTCAGGGCCATCTTGGCCCTCTTGTTTTGGATCGTTTTTACCAACGAACGCGGCAGTTTCATTTTTTAACATTCGGAATTTCATGATTTCTTAACATATCATCCGATCCGCTAAAATATGAAATAAAAACAGGGGGTCACTAGCCTTGGAAAAAATTAGTGCTTATTCCAATATACCTTATAAGCAGCAATTTAGGATGAAAACAAGTCTCTTTTTTCATCAAATTAAGTACAATTATTAGTAAATGTTATATCATTATATTGGTGAAACATCAAATGTAATAAAACAAAATGAATTTAGGGTTTAATATGTATACATCTGTTATCAAATACCTTTACATGCGGCTAAAACACAACTTTATTTTGAAAATAAAGTACAAAAAGTTTTTGTTTCAACTTTTTTTCTAATGTTCGAACATTCAGATTTTTCAATGAATACACTTTAGGTAATTATCTTTAAGATAAAAAGCTTAAAAATAATAGGTCACCAGGCTTATTTTGCAAGAAAAGACATTTTACGTTTGTGGGTGGGGAAATCTTAACTTTAGAGTAGAAAAATATTTATTCATATACATAGCTATAGGTCTGTAGACCTACCTCCGAAATTCCGTGTACATTTCACGCAGGAATAACGCGTATGCGCTGCAGATTCTGTTCATCATAAGCATTTTAAACATATTTCTTTCAAGTGCGTCACAGCAGTCGTCATGATCAAAATGTATAGTACAGTATATCTTGCGGAAATATCTATCCAAACACCATTTCATATTGCGGTTGGTAACAGTACTGGAAACGTTGTAGTTGATGTACAAGACACAAACCCTTTTTCGACCTTGCCCTTTCAACCATCTAGCGTTTTTTTTTAAACGAAAACTGTATATTTGCAATATTTGTGATAGTGTAAAATGTATTCGTGCACCACGTAAATATAGTGGTAAGTATTGTTCCGAATGTTCGTGTTAAAACTTTGACTTGACTTGACTATTTGAGTTTACCGTCGCTTCGACAGTATTTCAGCCATATAGCGACGTCCAGCTAATTACAGGTGGGGGAAGACCCCGAATGCACGGAGACATCCGGGTAGAACTACCGACCTACCGCAAGCCAGCTGGAAGGCTTCCTCACATGAAAATCCGAATGACCCTGCTGGGATTCGAACCCACGCGGTGAGGGGCTGAGTGAGTATTAAAGTCAGCGACTTTACCCTCTCGACCACAGAGGCTCCCGCTAAAAATATGAATTCTCCATATACCGCCTCAACACCCTGTGTTGAATATAGCGCTCCAACTTCCTTTGTGGGCCTGCAATAAGCAAACAGGATAGACCCTAAGCTGTTCTGAGCCGGGTCGGGTAAAGTCGCTGACTTAATACCTGTACCCGGCTACATATACCCCCTCCAAATTTAGAATTCGTCCCGAATTCTTAGAGACAAAGAACATCATGAAAACCTTCTTGAGGTGCCGAGCAGTAGCCAAATCAAACAGTAGGTTATTTACGGAGACCTCCTATCAGTCCTGAAGTTCAGAGCCAAACAGTTCTGACAGCTATGTCTACTGTTGCCGATGCTTCGTTTTTACAAGCACCACTTGCTTTCAGTGTTATGAACCCTGATTCGCTGAAGCTAGTTGATTCTCCTGAGGAGGTTCCTGATGATATTATAGCACCTCAAGCTCTGAGTTCAAAAGATTGGAGGTCAGCTTAGATGCAGGACCCGACCCTTTCGCAGATACTGAAACATGTACGGGATGATACCAGGCCTAACGCTGAGCGACCCTGTGATAAGAATGTACCCATCACCAAGTATCTGCGAGATTGGGACAAACTCGTTTTGAGAGATGGTGTACTATTCCACTGTCAGCGAGGATCAGGAATTGCTGCAATTACTTTTACCTGATAGTCTGAAACACGATATATTTCAAGCGTTGCATGACGATTTAGGTAATCAGGGAAGAGATCGAACAATTTCTTTGTTCAGATCCAGGTTTTTCTTCCCTGGCATGGATTCATTTGTGAGGGACAAAGTTGCTAGTTGTTTAAGGTGTATCCACAGGAAGTCACGTGGTTCGACAGCTTCCATGGTTGCAATTGAAACATCTGCCCCGCTGGAAGTAGTTTGCTTGGATTTTCTTAGTTTGGAGGGGTCCAAGGGTGGGTTTGAAAATATTTTAGTGGTAACAGACCACTTCACGGGATATTCTCAGTACCTACTATATAGAACAATAAAATCAGAACAAGATCACCTCCAATTACAACAGGATCTAAATAGTCTAAAAACATGGGCAACAAACTGGAGCATGAAATTCAATGCGAAAAAAATGCTTTTTGAAATCCATCATATTTTATTGTGCTGTCAACAAGGAACATATTGCAACAAACCGCATTTGAACCAGACTTCAACTTCTTCAGTTATAAGCAAAGGAGTGATTTCAAGCAAAGCGCCCCCTAACGGCCAAATGAAAAACAAAATTGGTTACAATTTTAGCATTAGGTACATAGAAATGAAGAAAATAGTTCAATTAGGTGTACAATATATATGGTTCAGATATTCGTTTTCTTAAATGTCACAATTTGAAGCATAAAAACTGATTTACAATTGATCTTCAAAAACTAAATACCACTGGGAAGCTCTTCGAGAACTTACACTTTTGTCCATATACTCCTCAATAAAATATTTTTAGTTTTGGAGGTATTTTGGACCGAAGAAAAAAACAATAATCGTAATATGACATTGACTTTTGCGGGGTTTTTTTTTTTACTTTTTTAAATTGTGATGATCTTTGAATCATAAACTTACATTACCTATGAAAAAGTAATGAAGATTGAACCAAAAACGTCAGGAGCTTCAAAACCACTAAAAAGTCACGTTTTTGAAATTTTGATTTTTTCTCAAAATATAAGTGAAATTTAACCGCATACATATCGCCACCCAATATATTTTGTGCGTATTTTTGCCAATCTAATGCAGCAAACATAATTCTTCTATCGAATCTCAAACAAAAATGGGCAGGTTTTTCTTAGACCTACTCTCATTTGCACAGTTTTTTTGTTTTTGTTTTTGTGTTGTTGTTGTTGTTGTTGTTGTTTGCGATGCTAGAACATTCAACCTCTTCTAGCGCAAATATTTTCCCATATATTCTGTGGTGCTGTCAATAAGGAACAAAATGCTGAAAACCGCATTTGAACCAGACTTCATCTTTTGAGTCATAAGCAAAAGGCCCTCTTAAAATTGATTAAAATTTTACAATTAGGTACCTAGAAATGCAGCAAATAGTTCAGTTAAGTATACAATATGCATGAGTGGAACATTCTGTTTCTTAAATGTCACAATTTGAAGCTTAAAAGCTGCTTTACAATTGTTAAAAAAAGGATCAAATTTTGGACTGCCGTAAAATGACCAAATGAAGTCCGATCTTCGAAAAATTGTGAAAGGGTTTTTCGTTCTTTAAATTCTTAAGGGGAATACTGTAGAACAGAGATCCGTCGACGTTTTAACCATTTAATGCACAGAGATCACGATGTGTCATACGAGTATGTATTTACAAATTGATCATATTCAATAACCTATCATTACCTAATACGACGAAGTACGCACTCACACTATTTCACTCAAGCAGAACAGCGAGATAGAAAGAAGGAAGAATATGAGAAACAACATACTAATCTCTACTATTCCGTTACTAAGTACCTTAACCTAACATAACATTTTCAATGAAAGTACATCATGACTATGCACACTTAATATAATGAGCAAATACACAAATAATCAATTTAGAAATACAGATAGATAGAAGAAGAAAGAGGAGAAATGTAGATTATAAATCTCTCTCTCTCTCTCTCTCTCGGGGAAATAATAGAACACTCGCTTATGCCATGTGAGAACTTGAATGTCTAAATAACAAAAACGCTTAACTCAACTTAAACTTAGCTAAATGATTTACAGACATAACAATAATTTACCAAATACTTCTAAAATTAAGATCAGAGTAAAAATAATAAATTCTTAAACTTAACATACCTGTAGAACAGAGATCCGTCGGCGTTTTAACCATTTAATGCACAGAGATCACGATGTGACCCTCTGTTGCAACTCAGACTATATATACTAGTCTGGTGTTGACATTCACTCGTCGATTTTTCATTTGTCACATATTTTAAATGTTTATCAAAGTTATTCGTTAAAAAGGGGTATAACAGAAACGCGTGCAAATGTCTTTTTTTTTCTCATTAATTGTCACTGTAAGTCCTTCGAATATAACAGTTCATGGCACACAACGTCTTGGGATGGTCCAATTGATCGGATGCGTCCTCCTGGGCGGGTGGTCCTGAGTGGGGTTGTTAGGGTAGTCGGTCCGCATCCTTGCCAGGGTATGAAGGAGCCGTCAAGGTAGGGGCAATCCGCATCAACCAGGTCATTCCACCGATATTTGGATGGCCAGTCCTCATCGTACAAGCGAAGTAGTGTCACATGAAATCAAACGTATATACACATTCAGTATATGGTTAAACGCTTCACATATATCAACATACAAATGTACAAACATGTTAACTGCCTATCTAAAATCATATTTACATGATACTTTCCAAATTTTAGGACAAACATGTAATAAGAATTACACATGTATATTACACACCAAAAACCAGTCTGTAATGAGACGTAGTTTCTCATAATGTATCCCTTATATCAGTCTATGTTTCATCCCTGGTCCTTTTTCCTTTTGAGCTAAGATGCAAACATTACGAGCAAGAAGCGTCCTGCTAGACAGAAGATTGTACAAGAACATAGTAAAACACCAGACTCACAAGAGTTGGACTCCGGATATAGCACTTCTTCATGAGATGACTCACTACTTACAACAACCCTGTGAGACCTTAAGTTAAACCAAGTTACCAATACAAACACTGTGTTACTGCATAATGTGTTTTATGAACTCAAAAGAAAGGCATTTCGGTGAAGTGAAACTGACTGTCTGGGGTACAAAACTAAATTTCCAAAAAGACTCCTTAATGTCTTCGGATTTCTTCTTCATACTTAACTAACCATGGCTATATTATGTCATCATATTTACATCGCCACTTTTCGTACTTATTGATGACATAACTTAAGTAATTACTTTTAATTCTTACGGCATAGAAGCCTAGTTTTTTTTTTTCCCTTGCATTGGTTTGCTGTGGCTCCCAAGTTCTCTCCATCTAACTTTATACATGGGGCCATTCTTAGTGTGCTTAACACGCAAAATCTTTTCAACATCAAACAGCTGTCCATTAACATTTTCAGCTGACTCCTTCTTTTCATTCTGATCTGGCAGAACATGTTCCTGATTTCTAATAGTATTTGACCTTTCATCATTGAAATGCTCCTTTTCATAGAATTTCTTGAGTCTGTTGGCATTAAAAAGCTTTCTCTGAACTCTATTATCGGACAGTCGCTTAAGTTCATATGTATGATTTGGGCCATATCCGTGAATTTCATATGGACCCATGAACTTAGGACTAAGCTTTCTTGATAACCCAAGTCCAACAGATTCTTTGCTGACAAGCACTTTATCTCCTAAAAGAAATTCAGGTTCCTTAGCATTTTTGTCATAATGCTTTTTCTGTTTTGCCTGTGCTACTAGCCTATTTGTTGTGACCATCATGCTGGCTAATTTTAGTTTTTCACACAAGTCATTAATGTACTGTTTGACAGAAACAGGCAAACTTTCTTTTGGAATTAGTGCAGAATCAATTGGTAGATTCATTTGCCTGCCAAACATCAACTCATGAGCTGTATAACCAGTAGAGGAGTTTTGCATATTTCTAAGGGCCATCAATATTGCGGGGAGATATTTATCCCAGTCATTTTGCTGTTCATTGCAGAATGCTCTGAGAGACTGATTCAACGTGCTATTGACTCTTTCAACACAACTGTTTGTTTGAGGGTGAAAAGAGGTTGTATGATGCCTTGTTATTTGAAACAATTCACAAACTGCAGCCACAACTTTTGACAAGAAATTGGAGCCTCTATCACTTATGATAGTATCAGGAGCTCCGTATCTGCAAATGATTTCTTCAAATAATATTTTGGCAATTTCAGTGGCTTCCTGTGTTTGCATACAAAACCCTTCGGTCCAGTTTGAGAAAGAATCTACAACTAGCAGGATGTACCTTGACTTGTTTGTTGTAACTGGAAGTGGACCTAATATATCCATGTGAATTCTTTGGAAGGGTTTGGACGTGACTGGCAATGGATGTAACGGGGCCTTGTGGTTGGCATAATTCCGCTTACATTTTTGACAGGACTGACATGTCTTGAGATGTACGTCAATATCATGATACATTCTAGGCCAGTAATATTTCTCTCTGATTGCGGCATACGTCTTATCAAATCCTAAGTGAGCATTTCCGTCGTGATAACTAACAAGAATGTCATTTCTTAAGACCTTAGGAACCACAAGTTGTGACATTTGCTCATCATGTCTAAGCTTTTTCTTATTTCTTGTGTCAAGGAAGTGATACAACACGCTGCTTCTAACCACGTATTGCTCAGCTGCCATGACAACTTTCTTTCCTTCTACTTTACTATCCGGTAACTTGCCATTAACCATAAAATCTAGCAAAGGTTGCAGTTCAGGACATTCCCATTGTAATTTTGAAATCTCTGATTTTTAAGTATTTGAAATTTCTGTGTCTTTACTAAGAACTATGTCCGTTGGTTCATCACTGACATCTACAGAACAAAGAAAATCCAGAAAGTCATCATCTAATGTTTCTTTTACTGGTTCTGAGATGTCGTAATCTCTCCTAGATAGAGCATCGGCATTTGAGTTTTTAATGCCTGGTTTGTGAATGATATTGAAATTGTATCCTTGCAATAACAAGCTCCACCTACCAACTCGGCCATTGTCATTCTTAATTGACTGTATGAAAGTGGAACTGAGACTGTCAGTGTAAACAGTAAATTCTCTGAGTGCTAAATATGGGTGAAATTGCTTAACAGCTTCTACCAGTGCGAGGCATTCTTTTCGTACACAGAAAATTTAACCTCGGTACCTCTTAAAGCTCTTCCTCCATAAGCTATGACCCGCTCCAGGTTGTTGTCGTCAACCTGAGCTAATATGTAACCAATTGCAGTTCCTGAAGCATCTGTGGATAACACAAAGGGTTTGTTCATGTCAGAGAAGGCAAGTATTGGTGCAGATATCAACTTCTCTTTAAGCACTTCAAAAGACTGTTCACACTTAGCATCCCACTTAAATACATTGTCCTTCTTTAAGAGTGCATTTAACGGTCTAGCGATGGCAGCATAACCAGATACAAATTTGCGATAGTAGTTACAGAGACCTAAGAACTCTCTAACCTTTTTCTGGGTATTTGGAACAGGAAAGGATTTGACCTTTTCAATATTTGCTTTATTGACTTCAATGCCATCCTTCGAGAAGAAATGACCAAGGTACTCAACACGCTTGGCTGCAAATTTACACTTCTTGGGTTGCAATTTTAAACCAGCATCCCTGAGCCTATCAAAGACAATTTGTAGGTGCTTAAGGTGTTCAGTCACATTTGAAGAGTGTATCAAGATATCATCTACATACACAAGCACAAATTTGAAGTTGATACCTTGTAGGACCTTAGCCATGACACACTGAAAAGCTATAGGGGCGTTCCTAAGTCCATATGGAAGGCGTTTGAAATTGTAACAACCTTGGTGTGTAACACAAGTCGTTTTATGTTTAGTTTCAGGGTCGAGTGGTATCTGGTGAAAGCCTGCTTTAAGATCTAAGACTGAGAATATCTTTGAATCATTCTCAGCGACTGAGTCAACTACGTCTTCAAATCTTGGAAGGGGAAAATTGATTGGTTCTGTAACTGCATTTAAGCGTCTGTAATCAACTGCAAACCTATATGTATTGTCTTTCTTTTTACACATAACTACAGGCGCTGCCCAGTAAGAATCTGACTGTTCGATTATATCATTTTTCAGCATGTCATCTACCTGAATTTCAATTTGACGCTTCTTATCTACAGGTACTCTATATGGATGTTAGCTTTGGGGAGGGGCATTGCCTGTCTCTATCCTATGAGTATGCAAGTTAGTACAACCCAGTTCTGAGGTGTCTTTAGCAAACATATCCCTGTTTTTCGCTACGAATTTCTTCAATTGTTCTAAGTGCGTACTATCCAATGCGGAATCCTCTAAGGAAATACCTAAGTCTTCAAGTATCCTATCATAGTCTGTGATCATATTTATACTGTTTCCTGATACATCATCATCATCATCATCATTATCATCATCATCTAGTGTCCTAATGAATTCTTCATCGACAGGCAACAGTTTTCCTATAACCATGCGACTTTTCAACTCCACTTTGCAAGGAAGAGGATTCATTAACCTACACAGTGCTTTTCCATTCTGAGCTTTGACTAAAACCTTTGCACATGCGACATTTTGTGACCAATTGAAGGGACATGTTCCATAAGTGCAATTGTACCATTTGGAATATTTGAAAGTCTAACTGGTACACAAGACTCTGAATTTGGTTCAAGGGTGACATACTTAGCTAATCTTGCTAATCCTATCTTGAAAGGCTTTGTCACGTTAACCAAACTTTCACCATTTTCAGACTCTAGGGTCATATTTGCGAAGTTTATTTTGCATTTGTTTTTCTTCAAGAAGTCTATTCCTAGTATCAAATTGTGATGAATCCTATCTAAAACATAAAATCTTTGACGAAACGGACAGTTACCAATTTTAAAGAACAGTACAACTGACCCTTTAACATCTAACCTTTTGCCACTAACGCCTACAACTTGTTTGATTTGTGATTCCTCACACCTTAACTTCTCACAGTCCAACTGCTGTAAGAGGGAGTCCGAAATGCAGCATAAACTAGACCAACTATCTACTTACGCGCTAATCTTTCTATCACTTATGTACATTTCAATAAAATTATTTTCCATTTTCGTTTGACATGATGCAATACTAGGGATTTCATCATTTCCCTTTCCGATAACCTTTTTTTCAAGTTTAGTTTGTCTAGTGTTCACGCTTTGCCTAGGCCTTTCCATTTGGTTCCCTCTTTTACCAAAGGCAGGCGAAAATTGCTAATTTGGGTTACAAACCCGAGCCAGATGACCCTTTCTTTTGCATTTATAGCATACAGAGTCGACGTGCCTGCACTTGTTTTGAAAGTGATTGGTTAATCCACACCTATTGCAGTAAACCGATTGTTTGTTACCCCTATCATTTTGTTTGTCCCGCCTGTTATAACCTTGCCTCTGATATCATTGCTCATTAACCTGTTTATTTCATGCGTTGAGGGAATGCTGAACTGATGGTTGAATATTCAAAACATGTTTGACAGCTTGAGTAACAAGGCTTGCTGCCGTTTCTTCAGACAAAATATTTTGCGGCGGACAAATCTTGTTTGCTTTTTCTGATAAATCAGCTACCTTAATTAAGTCAGCTAAATTCTTCAGTGAACTTTTTATGATATCTTTTTTAATGTTGGGTAAAAAACCATTGTATAGTGCCGAATGCACAATTTCATCCTTTAACCCTGAACAACGAGCATGTTGTTTTACCTCTGTGACATAATCTTGTACAGTTTAATCAGATTTTTGCTTTAGCGAGAAGATTAAGGCGAGAGCTTCTTCTGGGGTATGTTTCTGTTTTGAGAATCGGTCTAAAAAGCTAGTTTTAAGATGTATAAATGTTTCTGATGCCGCATCAGGTAGATTATTCAGCCATTCTAATGCTTGACCTTGAAGAAGTAGCCTAAGTATTAACATGATGACAGGCATGGTATAGTTAAATAACTTTGTGACAGCTTCAAATTTGTCAATGAAAGTCAATGCATCGTTTAGAGAGGGATCAAAAGTGCCTATATGCGAGATAAATTCCATACCTTGGAAGTTTGCTGTCGTCTCAGTGGACATGTTTTCCTTGTGTTGTTGCTGTTTCTGCTGCTGCTGTTGCTGCTGCTGTTGTTTTTCTAGTGGTCCGTTTGATCGCAGAGCTCGCTGAAAGCCCTTGTTTTTCACGTACTTCGTCGTTCTTCTAGACATTCAAGTCCGGGATCTTCCTACCCGGATTCTCCACCAATTGTGAAAGGGTTTTTCTTCTTTAAATTCTTAAGGGGAATACTGTAGAACAGAGATCCGTCGACGTTTTAACCATTTAATGCACAGAGATCACGATGTGTCATACGATTATGTATTTACAAATTGATCATATGCAATAACCTATCATTACCTAATACGACGAAGTACGCACTCACACTATTTCACTCAAGCAGAACAGCGAGATAGAAAGAAGGAAGAATATGAGAAACAACATACTAATCTCTACTATTCCGTTACTAAGTACCTTAACCTAACATAACATTTTCAATGAAAGTACATCATGACTATGCACACTTAATATAATGAGCAAATACACAAATAATCAATTTAGAAATACAGATAGATAGCAGAAGAAAGAGGAGAAATGTAGATTATAAATCTCTCTCTCTCTCTCTCTCTCTCTCGGGGAAATAATAGAACACTCGCTTATGCCACGTGAGAACTTGAATGTCTAAATAACAAAAACGCTTAACTCAACTTAAACTTAGCTAAATGATTTACAGACATAACAATAATTTACCAAATACTTCTAAAATTAAGATCAGAGTAAAAATAATAAATTCCTAAACTTAACATACCTGTAGAACAGAGATCCGTCGACGTTTTAACCATTTAATGCACAGAGATCACGATGTGACCCTCTGTTGCAACTCAGACGACGGATCAAAGCCTAAGGTGATTAACTCAAACTTAACTAATGTGACTTGTTTGACCAGGTGTCACAGAGAAGGAAGTTGTTTATACAAAGGAAAGCGTATGCTGCACTATCCGTTTTGATACCGATTACTTATGGGACAAGTGAGATTGTATGTCCGGCCTAAAACTAATAAGCCTGATGTAAAGTAAGCAATTAAAAATAAGTAAAAGGAAACATGGCACATTACAATCTCTTTCGTACACAGACCTTATGCACGCACGCTCTCTCTTTGTCTCATCTATAAACAAAGCACAATAGTAAATATCTAAGAATAAGAATAACCTTGTGACAAAATAATTATCAATAAAATACTTTTAGTTTTTGATCTTTTTTGGGGGCAAAAGAAATAAAACATTGATAAAAATATGACCTTGACCTTTGCATTTTTAACATTATAAATTATAGGGCTTGAATCATAAGACTAATTTACCTGTAAAAATATCATGAAGATTGAACAAAAAATAAAGTAAGGAGCGACAAAAAAAAATGAAATTCTTATTTTTCCAATATTTTAATGAAGTTTGACCGTATTTTAGAGGACAAACCATACATTTCTTAAATTTGCAATCCCTATATTTTTGTGCGTATATGTCTTGCAAATCGTATGTAGCAAAGAGAGTTCTTCTATCTGATCTCTAACAAAAATGGGTAGGTTTTTCATAGACCTTCACTTATTTGCACAGTTTTTTTCGAGGTTCGAACTTTCAACCTTCCGTAGCTCAAAATCTTTCAGCTACTCGTACCCGCGAAACGTATCATATTTATTAGGCTATCAACATATCAACAAGGAACATATTGCACAACAAACCGCATTTGAATCAGACTTCAACTTCTTCAGTTCTAAGCATAAGAGTGATTTCAAGCAAAGCGCTCCCTGCCCCCCCCCCCCCCCCCCCCCCCCCCAGCGCAAAATGAGAAACAAAATTGAGTAAAATTTTACCATAAGGTACCTAGCAATGCAGCAAATAGTTCAGTTAAGTATACAAGTCGCACTAGTCGAACATTCTATTTCTTATATATTACATTTTGAAGCATAAATACTGATTTACAATTGTTCAAAAAAGGATCAAACTTTGGATAGCCGTAAAAATCCAAATTTAAGTCCGATCTTCAAAAACTAAACATCACTGGAAAGAGCTCTATAAGAACTAAAACTTTTGCTCATATACTCTCAATGAAATATCTTTAGTTTTGGTGCTATTTGAGGCCGAATAAAAAAACAATAATCGTAATGACATTGAACTTTGCAATTTTTTTAACTTTTTAATTGTGAGGCCCCTTCAAACATAATAATACATTACGTGTGAATATTGCATAAAGAATGAACAGAAAATAAAGTCAGGAGCGACAAAAACATTTTTTTTAAAATTTAAGATCTATAAGAATAAATGTGATGTGTCTAATCCAGAAAACTATCGTCCAATAATCCTTCTGAGCCGTTTTGGGAAACTTTTTAGAACAATCCTAAATAATCGTCTTTTAAAGTTTGTTGAAAGAAAAAAACATGTTATGATAAGTAAATTTCACGCAGGATTTAGACCTGGCTATTTGACTATAGATAATATGTTCGTATTTCATACGCTAATTGAACCCCTTCATTATAGTCGACAAAAAACTTAATTGTGCATTTAATGATTTGACACAATAAACAAAAACATGGTTTAAACTCCACAAATACCATATAAACGGTAAATATTTTGATGTCGTCAGAAGTACTTATGAAAATGCAAAAAGTTGTGTACGTGTAACACTTATGTTTAAGAACTGATTTACAGATTGGTCTAGTTGAAAAACTATGAAACCAATTGTATTATATGGCTGTGAAATATTGGGACATAGAATAACAATATCTTAGAAAAAGTTCAATTGAATTTTAAAATATGTCTTAAATGTCAAAAACAGTACTCCAAATTGTATTCCATACGGAGAAACAGGTGTTAAACCTCTACAAATAGACATAGATTCACGTATGTTACATTTTTGGTCTAAACTTATTAATTAGTTAAGTTCTCTTTTTAATATATTGTATAGCAACTTTATTTTATCAAAAAATGTTAGAATTACAGACTTTAAATGGATAAAACATATAAAAATATTTTCATAAAATGTGGAGTAATTGGGTGTGACTTAAGTATTTCACACTTTCCGCCTATTGAATATTCAAGGCGACGAAACGACTTTTCATTTTTTATACATAGTCAGTTCGACGAAACGGGTGGTCGACGAAACGACCATCACCCGTCAGAAATTGTTGTTTGGCGCCATTGTCGACGCGCTCAGTGGGTATCATTGACGACAAATACATATAGTTTAAAGGAATTGTTCGTCTTTATTCGTGTGTACCATCGGACGCCTCTTGCTGAAGGAAAGTTAAAGTTTCCTCCGAAAAAAATTATCAAACACAAACTGTAATGGCGTACATAACGATTTGAAGTCTGTCGGTCCGCGATTGGTCAGTCAGTTCCGAGTCCGATATTATATATTTAGGAAACAAGCACACCCTCTCATAATTCGAAAGATAAAACCTTGTTTTGTTAATTATTGTGGGACTAAATGTTGATTATTTTTTAAAAAAAAGTATCAAATCATGACCAATGCTTTCAGTGAATATCAATATATCTTAGGAATCGAGCCAACCTCTTTGACCCAATTTTTTTAGATCATAAATTGATTAAGAAAAGATCTTCAAAATAAAAATAGTCAAACCTGTCTTAAACGGTCAGTCAACGGTACAAGAGGAAGTGGTCCCTTAACAGAGGTGACCGCTTCATAAGTTTAAATATAAAACAAAATGCTAGTTTGTTAATATTAAAATTAACCGCTAAATTCAGGTTGACCACTTAGTACAGGTGGCTGCTAATATTTTGGTTTCCAGAAGAAAAGGTGACACAATAGCTTACTTGATAAGGTCGTATTTAAGGTAACTAATTCTCTCTCTCTCTCTTAAAACACACACAAGCATCCATCATCCATATATATTATCATAGCACATATTCACTTTATGGGTTCAATCCCCAGCTGCAACGAAGACATTAACCCTTTCCCTCATAGAGGAAACCATGAAAAGACCTATGTGAACAGCATAAAACCAGATCAGCCTGCGAGTAACTTGCAGGTTGATCAGGTTTTATGCTGTTCACTGCTCCTCAGTGGTCTGGAAATGAGGACTATAATTATATTTGGTAAGGTTTAACTGTGGTTTTCTGCAGATCAGGCTTTACGTGGTACCTATTGAGTGCGTCAAAATGAGTCTAAATGGGAAAGGGTTAATAAGGACAGAATTGGAATTATCTTCTCTTTTTTGCACTCAGCAAGTAGGGGTAGTTTCAGGACTAGTTGGCCAAATGTCAGAATAATGTCACTGAATGTGGTACTGTGCCACTTGTTGATGGCCTAATATTGCAGTGAGGCAACACCATGCAGTCAGTTCCCAAATGTCTGAAATCATTTTAGTTGGACGTTAAACCCATACAATAAAACAAACATTCATTTTTTCATCATTTAATAAAATGCAGTACAAATCCAAAATCATAATCATGACGGTTTACATACAAGATTTTTTTCATTAAAATTTCAACTTACAACACATTATAAACTATCCACATTTACAAACATTCACGAGACCTGAACACAATGAAGTCTTGCATTTTCTGCATCTTAAGTACAAAACACTTCGCAGCACTCACTTCCATGTCTGCCAAACATTCATAACACATTGAAAATATATCTTCTTCATCACCACTCCTTTTCCCCGCAAATGAACTTGAAGTGTTATTCTTCAACGCTGTACAAGGAGTGTCATGAAATACCCAACGTTATTCTCATTTTACTGAAGGACATTGACTTTGGCACTTTACATGGCAATACATGTAATTATGTCCTGTCACTTTGCAGAGAAAGAGAACAGGCCTTTATCCTTTTGTTGCCCCAAATTTATAACGAGATTTTTTTCTTATTCAAAACACATTTTAAATGGATTGAAAATGTATACACATACTGTGAAATTATAAATAAAATCCTCAACTTATTCATGATTGTAAAGAAATGCTTAATTATGGTGTTACTTATTATTTCTGTGCTTTGAGTTCGATTCCTCCCTCATCCCGTTAAAAATAAAAAGCATATTGGTATAATGCTAATATCAAGACTTAAAACTTTGTATCATCTGACATATGAGTAATTTTCTAAAATTATGACAATTTATATTCCTTTACTAATCATTTTAATATCTGACAATTATTTTTCATTAAGTTTTTTAACAACCTATTATAACTTACCCCTCTCAACAGTTTCCGGGTTCGACAAATACTTGGCACCTGGGAAAGAAATGAAAAATCCTTGCCTCCAATGGGGTTCAAACCAACAACCTTTAACTCTGCAGCAAGGTACATTACCACTGTACCACGGTATATTTCATGTGTTATTCATTTCCATTTTAGAATTGTATCAAGACATTCAGAACTCACTTTTCTTGCCTACTTTTATCAACAATAACCATCAAAGTTCACATTTCTGCTTTGACCTCATGTCACTGTTTCTATTTTAACAATCTCAATACACCCTCTCTTTCTCTCTCTTACATACACATACATGTATTAATAAACATGTTGTTCAATGCAACCGTTAAGGTATGGCAGTGAACAAGTCCTCAGCTGTGAAACAAAACCAGATCATTTTTTGTCACTTCTGATATTTTTTAACCTGAGACAATGCAGCTTCTTGGCTCGACACTTATCTCTGAACGTTGCCGCTGTTGTCTTCTGATCAACAGCTGTCTGCCTCATTACCTGCCTGCAAGTCAGACTGCTCGCTTCCCTCCATGTCCACTACTCATGCACACGTGACTGGAAGACTAAGAGCTATTTGATGCTCCTGTCTAGCTGACCAAAGTCCAGTTCCAGCAGATAACAGTTGAAGAATGGTCTACTGTTCCCAAGCAGTGAACAGCTGTACTCATGTGAAAAAAAATTCAGTTCCGTTCACATATCGTCAACAGGTCAAACCTGGTCAACTGCTCACTAATGGTAAACAGTTTAAGACAAAACATTTCTAGCCATTAGCCTCTCTGTCAATCTCTGCCATTATTCAAGTTGATCACCATACTATAAATGCTACTCCTCAGTTCATTTTCTTCTTTTTCTTTGCTATGGCATCCTCAACAGCCTTGAGTTGTTTCAGGAGCTCCTCTCTCCGTGATACAGTGCTCTTTTTCTTTATCGCCACCACTGGGGCTGCAGGTCCTGGCCCCACTGCCCCTGGAGGGGCACTGGGCTTGACAGCTGGACCTGGGGCTCGTGCTGGAGCCTTCCCTGGTACAGCAACCATTGGCTTCTCTGGCTTCTTCACTGGCTTGTCTGTAAGTAAATCAAGCCAGTTGTGTCATTGTGCATGTATCAGCAAATATGTGAATATTTATAAGTAGAATGAGAGTTTTTTATATTAAATAAGAGTGTTCTTTGGAATACATGTGTCACCTGCTGAAGCTTGACGGAAAAAATGTGAAGAACAGACAGATGGATGCCGGAAAAGTGATCCCTATGTGTCACCTCTGCTTACAGCAGGTGATGCTTACAACAGGTGACACAAAAAAAACGGACTGCAATATTTCACCTTTAATGAGCTAAAGATACACAGTGACATAATACTGCAATTATGTAAAAGCCAAAGCAATTTAGTCATTAACATCACTGGCCATGGAAAAGTCCTGTATAGAAATACTCGGCAGACATATTTGCCAGTATCACTCCAGAGACTTAAAACAGTAAAATCAAGATAAATTTCAACCTGTTGGGTTACTTTACATCATTAATAATTATTTGCCTATCATCAGCCAATTTCACACACACAAACACACACAAAATTAAAATACCTAATTTCGCAGTATTTGCCATATTTGGTCGCTTTGGGGGTGGGGCATCCGCCCCCACATCAGCTGGACGTTTCTTTGGCCCAGGGTCTGAAGGTCTGGCACTTCCAGATTTGTCATTTGGCTGCAGGTAATAAAACACAAAGGAAAAGGTAAGAATTTCTTAATTTTCTCAAAATATTGACAACAATCATTTCCCTTCCAACATTATGAATAATATCCTGTTTAAGCAAGTTCTATATTCTTTGTTAAAAAATATGGAAAACCAGTGAGAGTTTGCTCTACTGAAAACTTTCAATTACCTAGTCACAACAAATACTGTCAAACATTCCTGACCAGATGTTAAACCAATCTGGTGTCAGGTTAATAATATCCTGTAAAACATCTTTAGTAAGCAAGTTGAGGAAATAAGGGACAGTGGCTACTGATTGCATGTTTAGGATGCCTGATAACATAGAAAAACCACAGTACCTTGATCAGAGTCAGTTTGATGTTAGACTTCTGTCCTGTCATTTTCATGGGATCTTTGGGTTTCTGTTGTGGGGCTGACATGGGCTTTCCAAACTCTCCTTGTTTTGGCGGGCCCACCTTGGAGTTTGGCTTCATACCTGCTGGCCTACGGTCACCCTGTGGACTCCGCGGCTTGCCCTTGTCTGTATTCAGATCAAAACATATATTTATGCACTGGTTTTATCAGATGCATGACAGAAAAAGTGTAACAGATAGACAAACAGACAAAAAAATTAATCAATCCCCTACCTCCACTGTCAAAATTATCTCTCCCTACTGACAAATTCATAACATACAAAGAAAAATGGTAAATCTTCAAAGAAAAATATTAAGCATTTTTACTTAATCAGTAAGAAAAAATGAAGATTAAACTGGTATGAACATTCTTCCTCCAACTCACCATTGCCTCTGCCCCTGGGGGGTTTCTGGTTTTCTCTGCCACCAATGTTACGGTACAGATGATCAGAGTCTGCACTACCACTGGAACTTGTTGATGAACTGCGACTTCTAGATGAACGACTGCTGTAGCTTGATTTCGATGATCTTGACGATGAAGATGATGACCTACTTCTTGACCTAGATGTGGAACTGCTGCCCCCACGAGGATGTGGTTTTCTGAGGAGACAAAAAAAGTGTTGTATTGAACTGTACTCTGAAAATACTAGAGAAAATATAAATCAGGTTAAATACTGTTTAAATAATGTATCCACTGACTCTTGCATTGTGCATGTAGCTCAACAGAAAATATTATTACTTTTTCAAACCCGTTTTTATTTTATGAAAATTTCAAATAGATCTTCTTTATATTTCTTACTATTTTTCACCAAACTGAACCTCATAAGCAAAATTCTTTGTCATTTTATTTCAGTCCCATTTTTTTTCATATTTTATAAGTCCAAAAAATTTATTTTAAATCTATTTCAATAATTTACTTAATAATTAAATAAAAAAAAAATAAAAATAAACATGTATCCTCTTGGGACACAAGCCGCATCAGCCTGATAACTACTCTTACATGCTGAGCACCAATTAAGCAACTGTCAAAAAACCAGTTTCATGACATTGGTATGTTCTCGTGATGGGACCAAACTCACCTCACACTGTGCATACACTCCATCAGGACCAATCAACAGTTTAATGTTTATGTCAGTCAAATGTTTTGGTCAACTTTTCCCAGTAAATCCTGCTGATACTTGATGTGTATTGTGTGACTGATGACAACAGACAGCTGACAAAAACCTTACATCATTCTGGTAGCACCCAGTACATACTTTTATCTCTTAAAAATATCTAGTTTATCAAACAAATAACCTACAAACCAGAATTAAAACAGATCTGCCTTACAGCATAATCTGACTATTTTATCATTTACAATGGTGTAAATTATCTTATCTGGATGGTAAAATGATACAATTTTAAAACACATGACTCACCTTGGTCTATCTTTAGTCAGGGCTGAGGTGGCAAGGGCCTGAAATACAAAGAAAATGTCACTATAGACATTTCTACACAATTAAAGCAGGGACTGCAGTTAAATAACACATGTTACATTACAGATGAAAGTATTAAGCATATACAAAGTTGCATCCAATTTGTTGGCTTTTAAGTCACCATGAGAAAAACAATTCACCAAGTGTTCATGAACATCATACAATTGCATCATCATTCCATTATGGTAACAATACCAAATTGGTTGGACTCATTAAATCCATCTCTCATCTTTTTCCAGATTATTCTGTAACTTAAAATACCTTTCAGAGATGTTATTTACTTTTATGACAGATAAGTTTATGATTTAACATTATCACAAGCAGTATCTATCTTCATAATACGGCAACTAATTGAGGGTGAGTAATGGAAAAAGAAGTAATGGTAAAATATTGAAATGCTAAGCTTAAAAAATTTTTTCAAGAAATGCTTTTTTTTTTACAAGGAGCATAGTAATAGTTTTTAATTTATTTGATATAATTGGAATTTTCTGAAAGCAAGAAAAAAACATGATTCAAAATTCAGAAAAGCAAATTAAATAATGTGTTACACACATAAAGCATGAACTTTTTATTCTATTTGGCAACAAAAAGATTCCTGTGTGAGAAAGAAAGGTGGTGTGTTGTTCACTGGGAACATGCTCTGGTCCCATTTCAAAAGGCAACTGTAAAATGTTTCATATTTTCTTTAATTACTACAACACTGTTCTCTGATTCACGTGTGTCACCTGTTAAAGTGTGATGCAAAAAGTGTGACAGACAGATGGACGAACGGACAGACAGATGACAGGAAAGTGATCCCTATGTGTCACCTCTGCTTACAGCAGATGACAAAAAAATGTTTTCCCTGGTAACTTGTCTTTACTGATATGAAGGTACTTTACTTTACTTAAATTGGACGTTATTCAACAATTAATACTTTCACACATATGATGACATTATTGACGTTACCTGATAAAGCAACCAAACAAGCTAGCTTACCTCTGTTGCTGAGCCACAGGTGGTTTCTCTCCCTTCCTTTCCATGTCCATTCGCTGTGGGGGAGGGCCCCTTGGGGGTGGGCCAGCCATAGGGTGGTGGTGACCCCTGGGACCCTTTGTGGGGGACTGGGGCATGTTGCCTGGCCGTTTGTCTGGACCTCTGCCTGGAGGACCCTGGAATCCCATAGAACCCCTTGGATGATCCCTGAAATATGAAATTCACCAAAATATTCAAGTAAAGTATTGGAATAAATGCCATTAGATACAATCAATTTGTCACCATGGAAACAATCACTCAACCCACTGATTCTAC
>CM037789.1:10023498-10049213 GCA_021229015.1 Solen grandis
CCCCCTTTTTCTGAACTTCTGAAGTTGGGCGAAATTTGTTGTATTGAAATTATATTTTCATAGAAATGGGGTCTTTAAACGTTGTTACTGAAATAGTCCAGGTTACAATATATAACTTACTGTTTATGAAGTGGGGCAAAATTTGTTCTAGTGAAGTTAAATATTCATATATTTGGGGTCTTCATATGAAGTTACTGATATAGTCCAGTTCACACCTACTTGTGAAGTAGAACAAATTTATTCTAGTGGATATATATTTTCATAGATTTAGGGTCTTCATACGTAGTTACAGAAATAGTCCAGTTCACCCCCTTTTTCTGACTACTTGTGAAATGGGCGAAATTTGTTCTAGTGAAGTAACAGTACAGTGCAAAGAACTGTAACTCTGCGCATCATAGTTTTGGAGGTATTTCCCTTTGTTAAATTTCATACCTAATTTTAGTCCGGGGCGTAACTCATAAAGTATCCAAGCTGTTAATTTGGAACGTCACAGGTGGATAGGACTCATTGAGGAGAAGTGTCTCGCACAAGAACCTTAATTCTGCGAATCATATTTTGAAGTTATTGCCCTTTGTTAAATTTCATATTTATTCTTTTGCCAGTAGAATTACTAAAAAATTATAAAAGCTATTTACTTGAAACTTCACAGGTGGATAGACCTCATGATGGAAAAGTGTCATGCACAAGTACCAACTCTGTGCATCATATAACCTTGAAACTTCATACATGGATAGATCACATGGAGGAGAAGTGCAGTACACCAGAACCGTAATTTTGCACATATTTTTGGAGTAACTACATTTTGTTCAGCTTCATACTTTTTTTATTTTGGAAGCATTACTCATGCACTATGAGACATACAACCTTGAAACGTCATAGGTGAATATACCCCCCCCCCCCCCCCCCAAGGAGAATTGCAGTGCACAAGAACCTTAATTCTGAAAATCATATTTTTTTAGTTATTGCCCGTTGTTTAATTTCATATTCAGTTAAATTTTGTCCGGAGCTCATCATGCGCTATGAGACATATAACCTTGAAGCTTCATAGGTTGGTAGACGTTATGGACAAGAATTGCAGTATACTAGAGCATAATCCATTTCCAGTTTTTATTGTTGGGAGGTATTCCACTTTTATACAATTTTGTTTCCTTAAGATAATTCCAGTTCGACTCATGCTATTGAAATTAAATTTCATTTATAGAAAGAAATTAATGAGAGAAAGTGTCTTGTATAAGGTTCATAACTATGGCCTCAGTAATTTTGGAGTTATTCCCCCTTTTCACAATTTCTTGACCGCAAGATAACTCTACTTATGCTATTGAAAAAAATTAGGAAAAAATTGATGAGAGGAAGTGTCACACACAAGGTCCATTACCCTGTACGGAGCTATAACAATATAGTCAGCCCATTAACCTATTTGCTGTGTGCCTTCGTGTCTATGTGTGTGTGAGGGGAAGGGGGTAGGGGGAGACATCAGTTTTCTACGAAAACAAATCTCTGTACTTTCATAGATTTGGGGTCCTCATACGCAGTTACTGAAATAGTCCAGTTCATCTTATTTTTGACCACTTTTGAAGTGGGGCAAAATCTGTTCTAGTGAAGTTATATTTTCATAGATTTGGGGTCTTCATACGTAGTTACTGAAATAGTATTTTCAAAAAGATTGTTGTTGACTCTTGGGAAATTCCAAGTTTGTTCAGTTTGTCTTAGTGGGGAAAAACTGTATACCTACTGAGGTACATAAATTGGTGGCAGAGAACAGGGTCATGTACACTGGTTCCACGATTATGGATTACTATGTGCTCAAGGTGGGTTCAGTGAATAATAATGGAATCATTTGAAACAAGATTCTCAATAATTTTTAAACACACACACACACATATTCTGTCACAGGAAATTTTAAATATGTTATGGCCCTTAAATGATAAAAGAATGCAAGATTTCACTTTGTGCACACACTAGCATCTTTATTTCAACACTAGCTTCTTCATTATTAAGCAGTCCTTTTCAAACTTCACTATAATGTTAATGGATATAATCTTTCGGCTGAGTTATATTATGGCCGATATCGGCATATTCGGCCAGGAGTTATGGCCAATGTACAGACTTACACAGGAAAACACTTAAACAATTTTCGCGTCAGAAACCACAGAAGCCTGAAATTAAAATATTTGGTGTGTAACATGGCCTAGCGGACCTCTTCCAAGTTTGTTAAAATCATGGTCCTGGCATCAAATTGGCCTGGCCAGCAAATTTGAATTTTCTTTCTTTAAAATTTACCTTTTTAAATATGATTTATGAATCTTACAATGGTGTTTGGATTATTGGGATGATTCAGGTTGTCTGATGCGTTGTTTGGATGGTATCCTGCATGGTACAGACGAAATACGATGTCGTGTTCCAATATAACGCCATGTAAGTTAATTTGATATTGTTTTCCATTTTCATATAAAAGGCTTTTTTTCACGATAATGTATATTGTTTCCTTTTTTTAACTTTTTTCATTACATTAATTAATGTTTATTTCTTAAATTATGTTTTCCTTTATAAAATATAAACTTTCTTATTTCTTTATGTTTTTCATTATATGTTTTTCTTCAGCTATTTAATAGACCTGCCAATGTCTGAAAAAGTGGCATTAAAAACTGTATTTTACAACAATTGGATAGAAAGGGGCATGGCTTATGAAAATCTCGTTTGCACTAATTTTAACATACAATTCCTTCATGTCTTATTTAAATTTCAAATACACTCATGAATATTTTAATGAGTTGCTGAAGAAGAAATCATGATTATGAATATTATTTTGGAAACAACCCATTCTGCTGAGTGTATATTCAGCGCGCACTGTGATGGTTTTTTATAGATAAGAGAGCCAAGATTGCTCTGAAGTCGCTCACCTGAGAAACATTGCCTCAATTGCCTGCATTGATCAAGAAGTATAAAACGGCAAATTTGTGTGATGCTCTGATATCTCAATGTCCTAAAATGTTGATCTATCAGTCAAATATCAGCCATAATTGAACTCATCTGAGATATTGTTGCCATTATCATTGTGTATAAGTAAAATGATGATTGCTCAATAATTACAGATGCTGGAGTGTAAACAAAGTACAATTCAGGCATTCTTTTTATATTTCTAGGCCCATAATTCCTGCATTAGTTTGACTTTAACAGCCATTATCAAACTTGGAATTATGACATTATTATAAATTTACATAATTGTCATAGAGTTTGAAAATGATTGCTTAAGAATTGAAGATGCTAGAGTGTAAACCAAAGTATAATCTGGCATTTTTATATAAAAATGGGGATAACTATTGACATAATTAGTCGATATCAGCCATAATCGAACTTGGTCGAAATTAAATGCCTGTAAACATTGCCATAATATTTTAAGATGATTATGGCCTTTGATTGTCAAAAATGCCAGATATCACCTTGTTTACATTCAAGCATCTTCATTGCTAAAGTAATCTTCTTATTCAAACTTGATAACAATGTTTATAGTTCTAATTTTTCGGCAAAGTTCAATAATAGCTTATATGGGCCAATTAGAGCAGAAGTTATGGCCCTTTAATTATAAACAAATGCCAGATTTTACCTTGTTTACACTCTAGCATCTTCATTTCTTAACGTCCCAACCACAGTATTTCAGTCATTTGGAGACGATGTCTACTTGAGACAGATATAATTCAGCCACACTACACGCCGAAGACATGTGGCATGATATTACCCCAAGTCACATTATCTTGACACCGGGCCAACCAGTCCTGCAACTACCCTTATATGCTGAGCGCAACAATCTTTAAACTTAATGACAATATTTACTGCTTTTTATCCCTCACAGCACAGCTCGGGGTGAGCTTTTGTGATAATTTAAAGTCTGTCATATTTCGTGTGTCAACAATAATTACGACCCAATCTTCCACAAACTTACTTAGACTGTATGTCTTGATAATGTCTCAGTCGAGTTCGATCATGTGTTGGCGGGGTCAAAAGTAGGTCACTATGTCAAATATTAGTTAAATCTTTTCTAGCTCACCTGAGCCCATATTTTAAGCTAAAATTTCTCGGCCAAGTTCGATTATGGCTGATATCGACCATTTAGATCAGGAGGTATGGCCCTTTTTATGTCCCCGTCATGAAATGGCGACGGGCATATAGTGTTACACCTGTGTGTGTGTGTGTGTGTGTGTGTGAATTCGTGTCACAGCTGTATCTTTGTTATGTACGGTCGCTTTTTTAAAAAAATGGCACAAGTAATCCTTAGGACAAGACGATGTGTCGCGAACAAAAACCAGGTTGCTAGCTTGAAGGTCAAGGTCACAGCACTCAGTTAACCTTAAAATTGTGTCCCAGCTGTAACTTTGTTATGTATGGTCACTTTTCAAAATAACTTGGCACAAATGATTCTCAGGTCAAGATGATGTGTCGCGAACAAGAACCAGATTGCTAGCTTACAGGTCAAGGTCACATCACCACTCAGTTGAACTTAAAATTGTATCCCAGCATTAACTTTGGTCTTAATAGGTTGTTTTTCAAATAACTTGGCACAAGTGATCCTAAGGACAATACTATGTGTCATGATTAATAGCCAGGTCTCTAACTTAAAGGAGAAGGTCAAAGCACTCAGTTGACCTTAAACCTTGTCCAATCATTAACTTTGGTCTTGATTGGTTGTTTTTCAAATAACTTGGAACAAGTGATCCTAAGGACAAGACAATTTGTTACGGACAAGAACCAGGTTGCTAGCTTTAAGGTCAAGATCACAGCACTTGGTTAACCTTAAAATTGTGCACAGGTTGCTGGCATGAAGGTCAAGGTCACATCACTTGGTTGAAGTAAAGTTCACATTTGATCTTAAAATCATCTTTTACATTTCCAGTTTTTCATATTCACTGACAAAAATATCTATCATCTAATAAATATAATGGCGGGGGCATCCGTGTCCTATGGTCACATTTCTAGCTACATTAAAAATTGCCATATTTCACTTTGTTTGCACTCTAGCATCTTCATTTCTTAATACAATCATCTTAAAACTTTATGACAATATTTACAGCCATAATCTCTCGGCCAAGTTCCATCATAGCTGATATTCGGCCGATTAGGCCAGGAGTTATGTTTCATGACAATATTTATAGCTACAATCTCTCAGTCAAGTTTGACTTCAAATGTTGACCACAGTACAAATATGCTATAATATAGTAACTTGTACAGGCAATGATTGCAGACGTCTTCAGGATCATTTTGTTTACACTCAAGGGGCCACATTTTTTTGCCTAATCTTTCTCAAACTTGATCAGAATGTTTGTCTAAATGATAAATTGGTCACGTTCAATCGTATGATTGGGCGGGGTCAAAAATAGGTCACTAGGTCAAATCTTAATAAAAAAAACACTCCATGGACCATATTTATGGCTCAATCCTTCTTAAACTTGCTCAATATTTTTGCCTTGATGATATCTCGGTCAATTTAATCATGTGTGTGGCTGGGTCAAAAGTAGGTCACTAGTTCATATCTTAGAAAAATCTTGTTTACACTGTAGGGTCACATTTTTAGCTCACCTAAGCACAACGTGCTCATGGTGAGCTGTTAAATGGGTCTGTGTCCGGCGTCCGTCGTCAACAATTAACTTTAAACAATATCTCCTTTTAAACTTCTGAATTGATTTTTAACCAAACTTCACAGAATTGATCCTTATGAGGCCCTATATCAAAATTATATAAATTATTTTGATTGGTTGAAAAAGTAGGTCACAGGAGCTTAAAATAGATTTTGAAAATGCAAATTTGAACATCTTCTTCTGTAAAACTGCAAGGCTAAGAGCTTAGATATTTGGTGTATAGCAATGTCAAGTAAACCTCTACCGAGTTTGTTGAAATCATGACTCCGAGGTTAACTTGGCCCCGCCCCAGCGTCACTGGATGTTACATAGACTTATACATGGATAGGAAAACCTAGAAAATTCTTCTTGTCAGAAACCACAAGGCCTGCAGTTATGATATTCTTTGTGTAACATGGCCTAATTGTCACCTACCAAGATTGTTCAAATCATGGACTGGGGTCAAAATTGGCCTTGCCCCATGGGTCATTTTATATCACATAGACCTATATGGGAAAGACTTGCCAGAAACCACAAGATCATGGGTTTAGATATTTAGTATGGAACATGATCTTGTGGACCTGAATCAAGTTTTCAAATCACGGCCCTGGAGTCAAAATTGGTCCCACCCTAGGGGTAACTTAATTTCTAGCTATGTGTTGAATTACGATTTTGCATGGATTTTGTATTCACAGCATGACTATGTTATAAAGAGCAATGAAGACGATCTTTCTCAGGTGAGCGATTCAGGGTCATCCTGGCCCTCTTGTTTGTATTCTTATAGCTAAACATGGGTTTCATTTAGTTATGTTTATAAACATATTTAATCTTTAAAAGCACTCTGTCTCTAACATATTGTGAATACAATCGCAGGATTTTCTTTAAAATTTGTAGTATTTTATTGTTGTATAAATATGTTAAAAGTTTAGAATTTAATAATTGGCAGTAAGTGAAGAAAATGCTATTTTACATTGGTACATGAAACTAAAATACAACAGAGCAAAAAATCTAAAACCATGTTTCATAGATAATGCTAACATTAATATTGGTAACAATTTTCTTGTGGAAAATGTATTAGGTTAATGTTTATTCTTTTTCCAACAAATTTGATGTGGGGCGTTCACAAAGTTATCCTTTAAATTCACATCAAACATGAGTCCTAAATCAATATATCAAATGACTTCAATTGAACGACACTTGACATTTAAAAAAAGAAATTAAGATAGAGAGAGAGAGGTATTAACATAGATATTTTCCAACTAATTTCAAACAAGATTGTTAATAAAACGACATGCAGCTGGATAATAGACTCATGTGTCGAAAAAAAAAATCTTTTAGTGTGATGGAGATGCACTCTGGGTTTATATAGTCGTACACCCTAATGCACTGCATTACCTCCAGTTGAAGAACAGTCATAGACGTCAATTCCCAGATGTGACATGTACAGGCCTCCGTGTTTATGTGAGGTCCCGGTCTAGGATTAGCACAATGTCCAAACTAACCGATTGTCCTGGAGAGTCTTGAAGTCTGTGGCGTGATATTCCCTCGTACTGTAGATGGTCCTACGATGTTCTAAAAATCTAGTTTTCAGGATTCATTCCGTTTCTCCGATATATATTGCCCATTATTGCACTCATCGTGTCCTTCGCGTTTTGTCATTTGGATGTACCAGAATTTATCCTAATGTTTGATATGGTTTAAAACACTTGAAACTAACCTAAGTGAATGTGTGTTTGCAGTAGTGGTTCTACTTGTCAGATAGTAACTGAATATGCGACAATATTTCGGAAAAGTTTCGACATAGCAAAGTGGAAAAGTGGCTGGCAGAAATATGCCACCATGCATATCATATAAATTTTGCGGTACATTCTCAAATATATGTAACTAAAGTTATGAAAAAGTATATTGTATTTCACAATACGTTAAAGTAGAATTGTGTTTTACAGATCAGAACAGGATATAAACATTTGTGAAGAATTATTCAATGAAAGCATTAGTGAAAAATCACTATAATTTATATCTATAAGTGTACATACGCACTGAGTTGATATGTTTGATGCATAAATAAGTTAATTAATTGTTCTTTTGCCGTCATATACATAGGTAAGCTAGTAGGGGGGGGGGGGGGGGCATTTAAAAAGTTCGCGGAAAAGTGCTTACGTTTCTTTACTACACGAACGAAATATCTGAGCATTCTGACCAGTAAAATTTAATAAAATAACAGTTAGATTATAAAATTTCATATGAATAGCGTGTAAACACGCCGTACAGTTGTAACAATAGTAACATTATCAAACGAATCTCGGCCCAACACAAAACGACGCAATACAGTCAATACATGTATACATACAAATCCACAACGAATCAAGAACACTGCTAAATCCTATTCAAAACTAGAACTATCACTGAAGGTGATTCATACCCCCGTCCCCATCTTTGACACGGGATGTATTCACATGACACATAAAACGAATGTTCACACATAGGATTTGGGCTTATAAGCATACCAAAAAAAAATATTATCACTAAAGGTGATCAATACCCACACCGGAAGTCTGTCATGTGTAGGAATACAGTTTCAAAAGTTTGCGTGAGTGAAAGACTACATGTATGTAAGGTTTAAAATTAGTGTGAGCAATGGTTCAAAAGTTTTGGACAATGCTAAAAAGTTTTGACAGACAGACAGATAGACAGAGAGACACACATACAGACACACAGAAGAAAACAATTTGCCCCCAAAATCTGTAGCTGAGGAGAATAAAAATGCAGTCTAATTATGGTTCACATCCATATTTATTGTTTGCAAAAACCTGTCTTTAAGAATTTACATTGTGGTTTTCTTATGCACTGAACTTCCTCTCATCAAGATCAATCTACATATGAAGTTTCATCAACCTAGCTACTTTAGTATTGGAGTTATGCTCCGGACAAAATCAAAAGATTAAAAATGACAAAGGGCAATAACTCCTTTCAAAATACATGCAGAGTTATGGTTCTTGTGCACTGCACTTCCTCTCATCAAGATCAATCTACATATGAAGTTTCATCAACTTAGCTACTTTAGTATTGGAGTTATGCTCCGGACAAAATCAAAAGATTAAAAATGACAAAGGGCAATAACTCCTTTCAAAATACATGCAGAGTTATGGTTCTTAGGCACTGCACTTCCTCTCATGAAGGTCTATCTACATATGAGGTCTATCTACATATGAAGTTTGATCAACATAAGTACAGTAGTTTTGGAGAAATGCTCTGGACAAAATCAAAAGACAAAAATTAACAAAGGGGAATAACTCCTTTAAAAAACACGTAGAGTTATAGTTCTTAGGCACTGCACTTCCTCTCATCAAGGTCTATCTACCTATGAAGTTTCATCAACATAGGTACAGTAGTTTTGGAGAAATGCTCCGGACAAATATTTGTAGACCAACCGCCGGACCGACCGACTGACAGGGTGACTCCTATATACCCCCCCCCCCCCCCACCCCAAATTTCATTTGTGGGGGTATAATAAACAAACTGACTATATACATCAGATGAATAGGACCATTTCACTTATAATGATATTAGAAATGGTATCTTTGTAAAAGGTAAAAGGTGACACTGTTTTAATCACTAAGAAAGATATTGAGAAATTTGTTTTTATATTTTCAAACGCACTCTTGCAAAATCCTGCCACCTTATTTTAAACAGACGCAGAAGTCTGCTTTATTACAATATATTAAGTGTGTTTATATATGTAAAGGAAATTCATACAATAAAGGAAGATAACTGATCGGAGAGCATTTTATATTTAATCTTGTTTTAGTCTTCATTTAGGTTCAACAATACTCCTGTGATTGAAGCCTTGAGCGATATAGGCCCTAATGATATTGCTGGGGTCGATTTTTTTTGCTTTAGCGTATAACTGAGCAATGTCGTATTATTGAATAACTGCTTGGTAATAGATTGTCTTTGAACCATTTTCGGCACTACGATTGTATATAATAATAATAATAAAAAGAACGCATCCGGGTCCATGCTAGGCCTATCGACACTCTTATAGATGCAGTACTTTGCAAGGCTGGCTTGCGAGTTCGAATCCAGCCGGGGGAACTTTTTTATAATCAAATCTCATTTCAATTTACCTATAAAATAAACAGAAGGTCTTACATGAACAATATATTATATAACAAATTAGAAGACGTAATAAAAAAAGTTACTTGTTTTCACCAACCCGACCGACTCTATTTTTTTTTTTTAGTACCGACCCTAGACTTTTTTTCGTAGTTTTCGGGCTATTACGTTTGGAAAACACCGTTTTTCGTCAATTTCTATCAAAAATAAGGTAAAAATGGGAAAAAATAAAAATAAAAAAAAGTTTAACCGACCTACCGACCCTATTTTTCTGTTTTTTCGGAGATGTTAGTGGAAACAAACAACTTTTTTTACGCCTAACGAAAATAAAACCGTTGTGGTTGACCTTTAATTTGAATAAAGTCATCAGGCAAGGTCACTTATATATGTATAATGAAAAAAAAAACATGCTTGCGTACAGAAAAAGAGAGTTTGTCTATGTATATACGTTTAGATCGAAGCTTGTTTTCCTTTTGTGAGTAAAACATTAATTTTTGCATTCTCACAACACGTACATACTTACCGCCATTCACCCGGGGCTACTGGGCAAGTGTCACAAATGCAGCATTTATAAGTTTAATATCACTTCTGTATAATTTTATTGTTTATTCCTAATAAAAAGAGTTTTATTGAATAACAAAGATGTATTATGTATAATATATTCTGATTTCTTCAAATTTCGTAAATATTGTGTACGGCATTGATCCACCGGTTCCAGTATTCATGAAGAGGAATCTATTGAATCAAATTTATGTATGTATTTAAAGTAAATTCACTCTTCTTTAACACGGTGTTTTTACTTTTTCAGTGTGATGTGAAATAAAAAGTTATAATATAATCCATGGCCAATATGTATAAATATTCTTTTTTTTTTTAATTTGGTTCAGATTCCGGAGTGTTCAGCACAAATTTACAAGGAATTGATTGAATCAAAATAAAAAAATATATATGTATTCAGAAGAAATTTACTCTTCTTTAAACAGCCGTTTTTGCTTGTTCAATGTGACATAAAAATAACAAAATTATACACTTTATATAAAGCTCATTCGCTCTTCTTCAATATGGTGTTTTTTAATTATTTTTTTTTTAATGTGGCGTGAAATAAAACCGTATGTATTCGTCCATGTTATTGGATCCCGATTAGGATCCGGCGGATCCGCGGATTACACCTGGCCACGGTGTACCATTAAATTTACATTTACATACTAATAACGTTTGTTTACAATCGTAAATGCAAGTAAGTTTGTAATTTTTCTCTGTTTATTATATTCCAAATATTCTTTAATGAGTTCATAGCTTTTGAATGTAATTTTTGAATGAAATGATACACAGTTATTGAGACAATTGTGTTTGTCACTTAACAAGCTCAATTAAAATCGACTTTATATTGACTTAAAATTATGTGGTCATCAGTAACTTTCAGTTTCAGAAGACTGTTTAAACCAATTTATTTTCACTAACTTCAACTGACTCTCAAAGATTAAACGCCAACTGATTCTCAACTACGTACATGTTCAAAAAGGTTTTCAATGTATATTGCAAGTTCAGTAAGTTAATAAGCTGCTTTCAAACCTAATTAATTTATGAATCCTTGATTAATGAAGATTGTTTAATGCTTACAGAAAAGATTAAAGATAAGCTTGGCTTATTTGGCTTGGTTACTAATATTATTTGAGTAAGTACTTTAGTAATTACCTCAAAATCAATAAACTTGAAGATATATGGACTACATGTGATGCTATCATCATTTATTATATGCAGCTCCCTTTACTTACATTATTTCAATACATTTCTCTAATAAACCTTACATTATCTTAACTAATGGCATTAAAAATGAAAGGAGCTAAAAAAAGTTAATGCTCATTAAATTGTTAACAGATTTAATATTTACCTGTAATTTATCGGTTTCAATACTATATTCAGTTTCTGTTTTGAATGAATTTTAAGTATATTTTTGATGTTTTTAATAGGTTTGTCCGTTATTCATTGAAACAGTAGCAGAATGGAACAAATCACACTCATATCACTACAGTTAGGCAAATAGCAAATGTACATCCCACTGATAGTATTTTAGTCATTTAGGGAATGCTTACATGTAATAGTTGTAGTGCTACCATACTACACAGGGCTGGATCGAGGAATTCAGCTTGGTGGGGGAGGGGTCTGTATTGAGAAAAGTAGGCATTGAGAATGCAAGCAGCTTGCTACTTGCTGGGGGTATAGCTAAACAGCGGATATGGCTCATATCCGCGGATATGGAATTCAGTCTGCGGATATGACATTTATTTTTGGAAGTAAACAAAAAGTATGGCAATTTTCATTAAAATATTTATTTGGAATAATAAATAAGTACAAAAAGATTCCTTAAGTGAAATAATATTGAAAAAAATCTCCAATATGAACCACATTCTTTCAGAAATACACTTAAGTCATAGAAGCGGATATGGAACACTGTTACAATATAACCGGAATATACTAGAATTAGACTTGAAAAATATGTATTATTGCTATTAATATATCTCAAAGTATAAATACAATGTATATAACAAACAATCATTCCCCCATTTGCCACTTATTTGCAAAAAAAATGTCATATCCGCAGACCGTATTCCATGTCCGCTGGGTCTGTGGATATGACATTTATTTTTTTTAAGTAAAAATGAAATATGTCGATTTTCAATAAAATATTTAATTAGATAATAATCTCATATTATAAAGGCAAAGGATATAACAGAAAAATAAGTAAAAGCATCATGGGAAAACATTTGTCCGAAAATCACGAAAATACCCGAAGATATGTTTATGCTTGACGCGGCTCAGATAATAATCTCATATTATAAAGGCAAGGATATGACAGACAAATATTCCCTCATTTGCTACTGAATCGGTCTGCGGATATGACATTTCTTTACATACTAGTAATATTGTTTAACTTTTCGTATGTACATTAATGTGAGTTGTCACGTTTAAAGGGACCATCTTGTCCAAATTTTCAAAATTCAGAATTTTGCATTTATGAAATATATTGTCTCTTCTGATTAAGAAAATGTATGGTTTTGTATGCATCTGAATATAATGTGATCATAAAATGCCGCTTCAAACTAAAAATACATCAGAACGTATAGACACGGCGCAATTTCAAACGCCATTTCTTAACATCACGTCATTCTACAAGATGGTCCCTTTTAACATGACGGCACACATATTTAATTTTTCAAATAATGAAAAATGTATGGAAATATATGTCACATTGCTCACTTGTAAAAACGTTCAAGACATTTTTATGTTCAAGACCAGCGTATGTTGTCATTTAGTTATGCGCATCGCCACACGATAATAAAACACGACAGACATAGAACAGCCAAAACAAAGCTTTGTCATCATCAGTAAGAAACCCAACAGTGTTTCGGGCCTTTAATTCTTAAACACAATGCATATAATAGAAAATCATTCCCTCATTTCTACTTATTTGAAAAAAATGTCATATCCGCAGACCGTATTCCATATCCGCTGATCATTCATGTAGGTTATTGAAGTCATATATATACGCGGAATACGGTTAAAAATATTACCCGAATATACCAAACATGTTACAGGTAAGACTTATTATATATTATATATAGGATAATATTATTATCATTGCTATTAATATACATCATATCTCATATACGCTATTAATATTCATATTCTTTTAAGTCATATACGCTGATATGGAACACAGCTTCAGTATAACCCGAATATACTTAACCTGTTATGACTTGTATATTATTATTGCTATTAATATTATTATATTATAAATACAAAGCCTCTAATAGACAATTATTTCCTCATTTGATACTTATTTGAAAAAAAAAAGTCATATCCGCAGACCGTATTCCATATACGCTGATCATTCATGTAGGCTATTTAAGTCATATACGCGGATATGGAACACAGGTACAATGTAACCCAAATAAACTAAACCTGTTAAAAGTTAAACGTGAAAAAAGATGTATAATATTATAATTGCTATTAATATATCTCATATTATAAATAAGAAGGCCTATAAGAGGTAATTATTCCCTCATTTGCTACTTATTTGAAAAATAAATGTCATATCCGCAGACTGTATTCCATATCCGCGGATATGGGCCATATCCACTGTTTAGCTGTACCGCTTGCTGGGGCTGTGAAACGGCAAGAGTGGGGCAGGTGTTGGAGGTGTTTTGGGGGTCTCTTGGAACTCCGCCATGAATTTTATTTAAAGATGTAAAATGGTGTGTTCTGATGAGTTTTTGGGTCGTTTACCTATTGGTGAGTAATTTTAAGGGGTTGCACGCTCAGGGAGCAACACCCCCTGAATCTGCTAGTGCTGCAGTATTTTGCTGTAGACAATATGGTGTCAGGATATTGTCTGAATGTGATATCCTGGTATTTTAACAGCTTTGTTTTGTCTCAGTAAGGGAATGAATCCTCAGCTTCCTGCTTCCAATGCGGATGCTTTAGCCCCTCTGTTTAGGGATGGTATCATCATCGTCTGTAACGTTTTTGTATACCCCACTATACCAACATAGTACTGGACTGGTATTTTCATACTATCACGTGGACTAGTGTGATAGTTTAACAGGAATAGAAATCCATAGTATAAAACACGTCTAATGTAAAATGGGTATACCTGTCAAGTGTAACAGATTTGCCTGTCTTTATACTCTTATATATCCCTTTGTATATCAAAAGAAAAGTGTTCCACAAATACTGATACATGTACCATAGAAATGTTTTAAACGTGAAATATGCTAGTTTTCATGCATAGACTATGTCTTGTCTTCATATTTAAGTCACACAAACCTGTCAAACTGTTCTGATAACATATTTAATTGCATTTTATTTGTTGAAGCAACATTTTACTCTATGCTAGATCATAAAACCCCATATTAGACTGAGAGGACAGGTTTATTTTTTCAATGTAACCTTTCCAATTTAGTGACTGTGATGTTATGACTGTGAAATTAGCAGGCTTATTTTGTTTTAATACTGAAAGGCTGCTTTATAAGAGAGGGATACGTTAGCACACCTGTTGCTAGGACTGACCTGTGTCTTTATTTGGATTTATTGGACTGTGAAAATACCTTGTTTATCATAATTGGCATCATTTCAGAAGTCAGCATCTATATACGACAAAGATTATGTGTGCGACTTCAAATGTTGTTTAAACAAGTAGTAGTAGCAACTAGTAATTGTTTAAACCAGTAGTAGTAGCAACTAGTAATTGTTTAAACCAGTAGTAGTAGCAACTAGTGATGTTCCGATTGTCGCTAGTCACAAACGATCAGTTACTTTACTGAGATGTGACAATAATCAAGTTACATATATCTGTTCCGCGACATCATTGCAAAATTTTATACCATACCATATCGTGTTGTCTGTCCACTGTACATCATTCTGGAATCTCTCGATTTTAACCTGGTTTCTATAGGAAAACCTTTCAATATCCCCTTTTAACCAATAAGGCCCAAAACTAAGCATTGCTTACCCATTAACTGACTGGCCCTTTCTTCATTTTGACTGTACCATTAGTTGTTTATAGGGTGCTTGCTGAAAAATTATTGACTAGTGTTGACCATGATCAGCATATGTGGAGGCTGATCTGGGTCTGCGCTGGTCACACAGGCAGTCACAAGTGCCCACAGCATTAACACAATTGTGAATGAAATGATATTGATTATCTCTCTAAATCACATTCATATAGATATGAGAAGTCATATTGAGTTGATTGGTGTTGCAGTAGAGATGATGGCAGTATCATTACAGAGTTCATAATGAATGCCTGTAGCATTACTAATTGCCACAGTGGGAGACATATACCTTCTTGTGAATATTCATTATTTTGACTAGCATAATTATGACTGATGCTGGTGGCTTTGTAATAAATCAATCAATTAGCAAGACACACACATGCAAACCAATTAGTGAAGATCACAAGGTACGAGTCTGACCTCATTTTGTGGTTCTCTGTTCTGACAATTACAATCATGAAGCACATATTAATGGTGTTTTCTTATTTGATATTTAGAAATTGATATCATAGATATTTTCAATTAACAATAAAAAAAACCTTCTGATAATTTTGACATTATGTTTGACAAAGTATTTTTCAAATAAATTTTTGAGAGTTTTATTTTTCATGCAAGCTGCATTCCTTTACCAGCCATTTATTCTAATTACATGAAATGCATATTAATTTTAAGTGCTTTTAGTATTTTCTTTTTTGTTCTTTCAACTTTTTGATATTACAGAAGATGATTAAAAAAAATAATGTAGTCACTGCTTCACTATATAATTATCATTTTGAGGACTTGGAGCAAAACTATGGAATTTGAAGTGACAGGAAACTAAAAAACAACAATATATGATAATTATATACAATGAATATGATGTTTTGAGAAATGTATTTTTTTTTGTCAGAATCAACCTAAATTAACAAATAGCAGGATTATGTTGTAATTCATTTCAGTCTAAGCCTAGCTAGGCCAGGTTTTTGTGGCTAGAAACACTAAACAGGCATCGCTGACCTTGCTAATTTGCATAGTTTAACTGTATCTCTCCGTGCTTTGTGCGGATCCACGCACTTATGAATACAAATGGAATATGTTACGCAGACCTTTTATTCATAACCGTAACCACTGTTCATGTGATGTTGAGCTTAGATATTTGGTATGTAGCATCATCTTATGGGCCACTACCAAGATTGTACAAATCATAGCCCAATGGTGATAAATGACCCCGCACCAGGGGTCACTTGTTTTACATAGAGTTATATAGGAAAATCTTAAAAAATCTTCTTCTATGAATCCATTAGGCCTAGAGCTTAGATATTTGATATGTAGCATCATCTTATGGGCCACTACCAAGATTGTACAAATCATAGCCCTATGGTGATAAATGACCCCGCACCAGGGGTCACTTGTTTTACATAGAGTTATATAGGAAAATCTTAAAAAATCTTCTTCCATGAATCCATAAGGCCTAGAGCTTAGATATTTGGCATGAAGCATCATCTTATGGGCCACCACCAAGATTGTACAAATCATAGCTCTACGGTTATAAATGACCCCGCACTAGGGGTCACTTGTTTTACATAGAGTTATATAGGAAAATCTTAAAAAATCTTTTTCTATGAATCCATAAGGCCTAGAGGTTAGATATTTGGTATGTAGCATCATCTTATGGGCCACTACCAAGATTGTACAAATCATAGCCCAATGGTGATAAATGACCCCACACCAGGGGTCACTTGTTTTACATAGAGTTAAATAGGAAAATCTTAAAAAATCTTCTTCTATGAATCAATAAGGCCTAGAGCTAAGATTTTTGGTATGTAGTAGCATCCAATGGTTCATTACAAAGATTTTCAAAGTCTTGGCCCTACGGTGATAAATGACCCTGCACCCAAGTCTTCTCTGAAACCATATGGCCCATTGCTTAGATATTTGGTGTGTAGTAGTGTCAGGGGTAAAATGTTTTAGATTAAGTTATATCAGAATCCTTGTCTGTTTAAAAACCTTGACATCAGTTGAACCAATGGTACTCAGGTGAGCGATTCAGGGCCATCATGGCCCTCTTGTTTTTTTTATTAAATAAGATTATAGTTTATGATTTGTACCAATAAAGATTAAAAGGGTAAACCTAGGTATAGACAGATTTATAGTTAAAGGGAAGTAACCCAATTACATTGACTGGCTAATACAACTGCAAGAAGACAAAGGGAGGTGATCCATTGTCTGACTAAAAGAACTGTAAGTAATCCAATTGCAAAGACTGGCTAATACATGTACAACTATGTTAATCACTTACTGTTTAATCATCCAAGGAATAATTATAGACATATCTGATGAAGTTTATCTTACTTGACTTAACCTTGGTTTAAAAATACCTTAAAAATTTACAATTTAAAAAAGGTTAAAATATCATGTTCTAGTTACTTTGCCTAATCTGTTTACCCACTGCACTGGCAGATTCAAAGTGTGTGCACCCAGAGCGCGCCCCCTCTAAAATTTCCCGACCATACATAATGTAGACACACAACTCCCAAAAACTCACAAAAATGCTCTATTTCACAGCTTTGAATTAAAAAAAATTTGTGAGTGAGTTCCCCCAGATCTCCAGTCCAACTGGAACTACACCCTTCTCATGACTTGCGCAAAACGGCAAGCTGCTTGCATAATGTCACTGCCTACATTTTATTTAATGTAGCGCCCCCCTAACCTGAACTCCTGGATCCGGCTCTATACTGGTAAAATATCTCCATAGCATTTTCTATGTACTTTTGTGATGGTACCTAAGATCTATTTCCTTGTCCCAGTTTTCGGCCATCTTCATGTTTGTCATCCTCTGGATACCTTGCCTCTATTTTCTTGTCCCAGTTTTTGGCCATCTTTGTGTTTGTCATCCTCTAGGTATCTTGCCTCTATTTTCTTGTCCCAGTTTTCGGCCATCTTCAAGTTTGTCATCCTCTAGGTACCTTGCCTCTATTTTCTTGTCCCAGTTTTTGGCCATCTTCAAGTTTGTCACCCTCTAGGTATCTTGCCTCTATTTTCTTGTCCCAGTTTTTGGCCATCTTTGTGTTTGTCATCCTCTTAGGTACCTTGCCTCTATTTTCTTGCCCAAGTATTTGTTTGTATACAGTGTTTTTTTTCCTGTTTTGGGAAAAGGGGTCTTGACCAATTTTTTCAATGTTTGATATTCGCATCACTATAATCTTTTCTTGTTGCACATTAGTAATTTGTCCTTAGAGCTGTATTAAGTTTTTAAACGCCGGTTTGATACTTTTGATTCTTTTGTGCTCATAGAGGTGGATTTTTTTTATTAAAAATGGGAGAAAAACATAATAGTTTAGAAGGGAATATGTCTAATACCAGCCAAGAAATGGGCCATTAAAAAAAAACCCTGGTATATTGTATAATCATCATACAAACTAGGTATACATATACTTGACATTAAAGCAATTATGGCTGAAACACAGTAGTCATGGTTGACTATTTATTTTATTTATTCATGGTTTACATTCTAAATTGTGTAACTGGATGAGAAAATTGAGTATAAAGTATGTCCGTGGATAATCGGGTTTAAAAGTACAATGGTAATAAAGAAGGTTGAATATAAACTGAATAATAAAGCTGAAGCTTTGATACCTATGGTGTCATATGAGATACCTAATTATTAGATTCAGTAGAATAAAGCTGACTTGAATGTTTTTCAGTCAAACAGAAAAAGTACTTGAGCTGACCATCCTGCCTACCAAATGATAGGTGTTACTGTGTTAACAGGTAATACTGAGGAAGTTACTTTCCTTACCAAGCATACTGAAAAATTCCTTGTCCCACCATACCTAATTTTTTGTGGCTAACACTGCTTTACAATGCAGGTGTGACAGCGCTGTCTGCAGATTCCTGTTCAAAATTTGTATCTATCAAAGGTGAAATGTATCAGAGTTCATTGGGTAAGATAAAAAGAAAGAAAGGTACAATATTGAGGGGTTGTTTATCTGCTAGGGTTTATTGTCCCTCTGAAAGTATTAAAGTCATTTGGAGACTTAGATTTGTCTACTTGATAAGATATAGTGCTTTAGAGGAGTAGCATCAAACTTAACTGGATATCCCGGTACCCCCTGTTTACTGTGTACTAAGCAGAGGTGTCCCATTTTTATTGACTTTGATATATCATTGGAGGAGTATGACCCTTGACCTCCTGGTTAAAGAGAGGACAAATCAGGACCAGTTCATGGGAGACTGATCAAGGCTTGAATGCTTAGTCACTATATTGTACACCACTTTCTTTAAAACTTAATATGATCTTGCACTCTTTCTGAAGTTTGTGTCTCAACCAGAACCATGATGTTTTACAAGTTTTAGCCTACCAAAAGTTCCTTCCAGGGCATTTCTAAACTATGAAGTATTGAAAGCTGTTTTTTAGCATTGGATAACCTTAGAGTACGAAAAGGACAAACTGTATTGGTGTCTTGGTGTCTGGTTGAACATTTCTCTCCAAGTCAAAAAAGTTCTTTTTTTTTCTTTAAATCATGGTAGCACAGGAAATGAAGCAAGAAATTCAAGGACTTTAATAGGGCTAAGTTCAATTTAGGCTGACATCGTGTTTTCTTAATTGGGACAACACAAAGCCATAATTTAAACCTACATGCACCTGCAAAACTGACTAAAATGCCATAAAATGGCGGATAAATGGCGGACATCACGTGATATCACGTTGATAGTTAATATCACCAGACTTCAGACTGGATCCCATCTCATCATAAGAATCATGAAGCACACATAATACTGAGCGGGCAAACATCCCATCAGGTGCTAATCTTATATTCGGCAAGTAGTGAGGAACGACTATAGATGTTCCTTCCCATGGGATTTGGATGATAAAAATAATAATTCATTGGCATGTTAAGTGCAGTAATTGACTCTCTATTGAACCACTTGTGTTGGTTGATGTTACTATCAAAATAAAATGGGATGTCTACCAATTTTAATTACTGGTCAATCAATCAACCAATTTAAAGAACTGGTCAACCAGTTTTAATGAATGATCTATAAATTAGCCAATTTTGATAACTGGTCAAACAATTTTGATAACTTGTCAAACAATATTGATACCAGCAAGTTTTGATTTGTAGCCTGTTTATTACTGTAAATTTGATGGATTGGCAAGCAGAGCAGACCCAGATCAGACTGCTTATTCCAGGAGCTGTCTGATTATCCTCTGTTTGCTCATACAATAGTGTAGCTGACAGATTCTACACAGTCTGCAGGGAAAGAAAAATACCAAAGTTTTTTTAGATGTTTCTGTGTCATTGAACTGACTGGTAATGGTGGAGATGACAGTAAATTAGGTTTGTTATCAATCTACCTGTATATCTGCTATTGACTAAATGGTTGACTGTTCATGGAGATAATTACCAGAAATAAAAGGGAAATTTTAGCGCACCTTAATAACCAAACCATTCGATGTAAAGTAGTCGAACTTGATTACAAAACCCAAGTATACCCAAGAAATTCTGTTACCTATTCAATGAACCACGATCAAACAACGCCCTGGCAGTTATTGTATATTTATTTTTAGATAGGTGTTGTCACACATTCATACACTGGGTTAAAATATGTGTCTTAAAATTTCATACCTGCGACATTTGATTTGATACATTTACACACAAAAAAAATGGCTGCTAAAATAAACTTATTGGAAAAGGAGTAGAATTACATACTTGTGTATCCCTTAAAGCTGTTTTAAAGGTCTGAATATTTAAAATGAAATATAAAAGTGTTTTCTGTTCTCTTTTCACTTTGCTCCTAATGTCAACTTAAGCTGGACTATCAGATAATATTGGGAACACCTCTGTTCAGTTTTTACCTGGAAGATGTGGACCAGAGTAACAAGATGATCGTTTAACTAAGCACAATTTTGGCGCAACCCAAATTTCTCCTCATAGTGCCTAAACTCAGTCACTTGTCAAGGGTTGAATTCCTCCAACAATTCTTAGCACTATGTAAAACTTAAATACTAAAGGTCGAATTTCATAACTATCGATTCTCTATTAAAAAAAATCAAATGTTTCATTTCTTATTAATTATTGTTAGTTATTAAGGTAATTATTCAAATCAACTTAGTTGTGTTTTTAAATATTTCATAAAATAGTTTTAGTGGAATGTGTATCTACCTAGTTTAAGAATTTAAGTATCACTTAGCGCTAACTATTGTTGGTAGAATTCGAGCCAGCTACTGTAAAGTAGGCATTTGTGTCTCAGTAAATGGAGAATCAAGGGTAAGTGACTGTCCTTTGCTCAAGTCCTGTCTGGCCATGTGACACATCATATTTCTTGAACAGAATTTGACAAAAGGAATGATTTTATTAAAATTATGTACATAGAAATGCAGAGAATATATCTTGTTTACTCAGTGTCTAATTTCAGGCAATTTGAAGGTCTACTTATAGTTTATATGAGGAAGCCTTCAAACTGGCTTTCAGTAGATCAGTGGTTCTACTTGGATGCCTCAGTGTATTCAGGGTCTTCCGCCACCTGTAATAAGTTGGACGTCGCTATATGACTGAAATACTGTCGCAGCGACGGTAAACTCAAAAAATAAAAAATCATTCGATCTGAATGTTTGAATAAGAGAGGCTCTGGTTAATTTTTTCATACTAAATTTTTGTCCAGGCAGTAACTCGAAAAATTTAAAAGGTATCAAGATGAAATTTCATATGTGGTTAGATCTTATTAAGTGGAAGTGCAGTGACCAAAAACCATAACTCTCTGTTGCATAATTTTGAAGTAATTGCCCTTTGTAAATTATCATACTGAATATTTTGTCCGCACCATAACTCAAAAAGTATGAAAGGTATCAAGATGAAACTTCATATGTGGATAAATATCATTAAAGGGAAGTGTGGATAAATAACATTGAAGGGAAGTGCAGTGCCCAAGAACTGTAACCCGCATTTGCGTCATTTTAAAATCCCTGTGACAAAGCTGCGTGCAAGGGGTATTCGCACCATGACAATGGCAGCTCTAGTTAATCTTGAACAGGTGATGATAACTTTATATATAAAGCAAAAGTCTCCAGGATCAACAGTGCTGTAAAATGATTAATTTTTGTGGGACACTAATTTTCGTCAATTTCGTGGAGGGTTATATTCATGAATATAAATCCTCATGAAAACTTGTCTCTTATATAGACTTCATGTTTTCTAGAACATAGATCCACGAATAAATGTACCTACAAAACTCCCTAAGTCGTAAAAAATGATACTGCTATAGCTCCCTTGTATGGTGCTCATCATATAAGGGTAGTTCCAGGACTTGCTGGCCTGGTGTCAGGATAATGTGACTGGGTGTGGTATCATGCCACATATCTATGGCGTGATACTGCAGTGTGGCAGCACTATGACTTGTCTTCAAATGACTGAAATACTGTTGCTGGGACATTATTCAATAAACAAACAAACAAAATTCCCTTATGTATATAATCAATGAAATTTAATGTCAACAAAAAATAATGATTTTACAATATTCTAAATCTCTGTCAGATAATTAACTTTTAGGAGATATTTATGCAATATGAAACAGACATCAGCTCTTTTGCAAAAAGTCTAAATTAACTACCTTGTTAAAAATACATTCTGAACAAACGGAAAATTGACAGCCATCCTCAAGGTTTTAATTCTGTATCAGTTTACATATTTAAGCTACACAGAAAATCATGTTGTTTACCCTTGATAAATATACCAGAACATGATGAACATTATGTCCTTGTCATATAAAGCTGTCAAAATCAGGGATATCACAACAAATGTACTTACTTCATGGAGACTCATATTGATGCAATGGCAAACAGAGCAGACCCAGATCAGACAGCTCCTCTTGGAAGTTGTCTGATCAGGGTCTCCTCTGTTTGCTCATACATTATTGAAGCTCATTTTCTACAATTTCTGCATGGCAAAGAAAAACAAACATTGTTTTATATACCATTTGAAATTTGGTAAATGAATAATCATCAAGTGATAAATTTAGACATAAATTATTCATAAAGAAATTAGGATTTCAACACAGTTCAAACCATATGGACCCTTAATCTTTGATTGCCACAACACGGTCCTTCATTAATGCAGTCCTAAAGTCAGTTTTATAAAGATCTGCACTGTATCCCAGCTTGAATTCATAAAAGATCTGCACTGTATCCCGGCTTGAATTCATAAAGGATCTGCACTGTATCCCGGCTTGAATTCATAAAAGATCTGCACTGCATCCCGTCTTGAATTAATAAAAGATCTACACTGTATCCCGGCTTGAATTCATAAAAGATCTGAACTGTATCCCGGCTTAAATTCCACCAACCATACTTAACACTAAATGGTACTTAAATACTTTAGTGCATTTCATTATTCTTGTTTCTTTAATATAAATGCACAAATATTTTATTTCTTAACAATGTTGCTAGTTTTGAAGGTAATTTAGACTTTATGTCAACTGAAATTACTAGTCATCTTCTTGACTATTTTGTAAAACAAGAATTATGGAATATTTTTTCACTTAGATTAAGAATATAAGGTAAATTGTATTATTTCAGGTTAAATAATTGATGGGATTTAAGCCTGTTTTTTGACATATTAGAGTGAAATCAATACTCAGTCAGGTTTAACCAAGTTTCTTTCTCATCAAATAAGTCCAAGTAAGCAGTAAATAGAATAAAACCAAGGATACGCTACTTGCATGCTGATCTGGTTTTTATGCTAATGTTAACCCTTTCCCTCATATAGACTCATTTTGATGCACTCAATAGGTACCACATAAAGCCTGATCTGCAGAAAACCACAGTTAAACCTTACCAAATTTAATTATAAAGTCCTCATTTCCAGACCACTGAGGAGCAGCGAACAGCATAAAACCTGATCAGCCTGCGAGTTACTCGCAGGCTGATCTGGTTTTATGTTGTTCGCATAGGTCTTTTCGTGGTTTCCTCTATGAGGGAAAGGGTTAAAGTCAAAGTTGCCCACAACATTCTTTGGATGATAGATATACACGTTTTAGTTATTTTCTGGTGTTTGAATATTGAATAGAAGTACTTTGGATCGATGGCTTTGAGTGCGATGCAAATGCATGATAGTATCATAATAATAACTCTTCAGGTAAAGATAATTTATTTCAGGTAGGAAAAGATTGAATATTTGATATGCGTAACATTGTGAATAGGCATGATGCACAACTGAATGTTTGATCGGCGTCTCCCTCCATGTAGATAAGGATTATAAACGTCTTCATTATCTGTAGCTTTAAATAAATAAAATGAGGGAGTATGAGTTTGAGATGTAATTGTAAAGATGAATTGCATGACTGGTGCTTTAAGTTTAAATTTAGAAAGTGTGAAGGCTTATTTGCATAAGTTCATAGGTAATTTGTTTGTATTAGACATCTAGAAATGGGACTGAGTGGTACACACGTCATGCCTGTGGGTGGAGTGTAGGGAAATTGTTTTGCAATGCAAAAGCCAGGGCCATGTGGTACTGACATTCATCCTGTACTTCATCAGGATAGTCAGAGCTTTCATGTTAACTAGAATCATTTCACTTTTTGTGCTTAGATAACCCTCATTTCTTATTACATTGACTTGGAGAACAAGTTGTTACAACTGACACAAATCCCTCTCAGAGGTTCCTTGGTTGGACCAGTACTTTGTGCCTTGTAATATTATAAGCCTTGCCTTGATCTGGGCTCAAACGCACAACCTCCAGATCTGCAATCTAAAATGTATGTTACCACTGTACCACAGTGCCTTTGTATATAAATTATCATTTTTGATTATTGGTTAATGATTATTTGTTGGTACATTTACCCCGAAGAAACTTGAGATAGGTACATTATTTCTATATATTAAAATCATATTTAATAAGAGGTCATATAAATTGTACTAATTTTGTCTGTTTAACCATCATATTGTTTAAAGACTAACTTTACATCTTGGCAAACAGAGTAGACCCAGATCAGACAGTTCCTCCTAGGAGTTGTCTGATCAGGGTCTCCTCTGTTTACTCATACAATACTGTAGCTCAGATGATACACAGTCTGCATGGCAAAGAAAAATTAACCCACTGGTTAATATACCATACATTAAAATTTAGAAAATGAATTCATGAATATTCATGAGGTTAGGGGTTAAGTGTGTCCGTCATTTGTTCAAGCAATTTGGAAATACTTTCAATGACACATAAAAATGTTTGTTCAGTATAATGTTAATTCTAGATTTAAAGAAACATATCAAATGATTCATAACTTGTTTCAAGAGTTAATTTCAATATGTTGCTGATGTAAAAGCTACATGAAAATTAAATTGCCTAGACAAAAAAAAATTAAATTCTTAAATTCAGTTACTTTAAATTGTCAAAGACGTCAAACAGATTTGATGTCAGCTTCGAAAGATATTTAGTTATCAATTGCATTCAGATTTCAAATT
>CM037789.1:10049313-10099313 GCA_021229015.1 Solen grandis
CCCGTACAGAGACCATAATGTAGCAATGAAAATGAATGACAAGAAGTATATGGATGATAGAACACTCGGGACGATGATACCACTCGCTGCCAGTAACAACACAAGCAGGAACTCGCCAAAGAAATTAGCAATTTCATTAGCTGGACTGGTTTTTTGTGTTTGTGCAACTGTTGGTAGACTGTCTTCCTCTTTTTTCTTTTCTTCTGGGAGCAGTTTGTAGCACACAATATAAACTATGAGACCAGTCAAGAACACTGCCACGTCTGGTATAACCAGTCGGATAATGTCAACTGTAGACACATGGTCCAGTCTGGAATAGACACAGAGAGCCATGTTTAAAACAAATATTACCATACAAAACAAGTACAATTTTGAGTTTTGAGGACTCAGCAAAACATATACAATATGAATATGAGGTAATCAAAACATCCTGCAAATAATATATGTAAGAAAAAAAAAAAAAACAAAATTTATGACACCCTTAAAGTCAGAAAACCTATGAAGACCTGTAAGGTTTTTATGAGCATTTAGCATTATTGCATTAACTGAAATTTACTATCCATGTAAAAAGGCATTATTGGAATAAAAACAAGTGCATCAATATATAAAACTACAGAAAGTAGTTTAAAATGGCATTTATTGAATTATGTATAAGTAGGGGAAAAACAATTAATTACAGTTCTATTGCTCATTCCATTTTTTCCCTAAAGAGATCTTGGCAGATGTATTCCTGCTTTGTGCGTCAGTAACAAACCCAACCTCTTCTTTCTATAAGTGTTCAAATGGTATAGAGGTCACTGGCTACACTTCACCAATACATCCTTGGTTCAATTCCCAGTCCTGGCAGGAAATGCTGGTCATTTTGTGGGTTTTTGTTCATTTACTCTAGTTTCCTCCAACAATAATGATTGCATATAATATACCGAATCCGTTTCACAATTATTATAAAATAAATAAAATTTATATATCTCCTACTCACCTTTCTACAACCACCTGCCTGGCTATCTGCTCATTAGTTGAACCTGAAAGTAGAATAAAAATTATTAAAATGTTGATAACTGTCTCCATGGTTATCTTTATCAGGCAAACGTTTTAATAAGGCTAAAATGGTGTTCACTGTTGCTGACAGTATTTCAGTCTATAGCAATGTTCAGCAAGTTACATACTGAGGAAGTCCCCAAATATTATAATGAAGAGTACCTGGGTAAAATAACCAACTTACAGGAAGCCCACTGGTTGGCTCCCTCTTGTGGCCTGCCTTGGACTTGAACCCGCAGCAGTGAGGGACTAAAGGATAAGTCAACAACTTAACCACTCAACCATACCTACTTATGTACTAGACATTTACTATGAATATATAACACCAATAAACAAATCATAGCCCAAGGGTCCATGTTATTACTGGTAGTTGTTTTTTATAATGAACTCAAAGGCAAAGATCTACAGTGCATTCCAGTAATGCAATAGTTCCAGCTACCCAAACAGATACCACATGCAGCATGTCTCACACAACTCCCCATGTGATGGTTACAGATATTTACAACATTGATTTTTATACAAGCGATGTCTCGCATTACCTGACAAGACAACCTGCAGCTAAAATATAAGGCTTAAATTAATTCCAACCACACCAAGCCAGATAATTCTGCCATAATCTGGTTGTACAGGAAATGTTGAAATATTTATACAGAATGTATTAATGTACCACATCACTTTCAGATTAATATAACAAAACCTTTTATGTTAAAGCTTGCATATTGACTTGTGGCAAAATTGTCAATAATGATATCAGCATGAACTGCATCATCATCATCATCATCTGCAGGTTAATCCATATCATTCCATTAAAAAATGAATTCCTCCATTGAAGGTTCTGGAATGGATGCATTTATTAAAATTGGTCAGATTATGTATTACAACATTAATGGAAATTTGCATAGTTAACTGTCCTATACAGTGATAGGAATCTACATAGTTAACTGTCCTGGGGTGATCATCATGTGAAGAGTCCAAACTAGAAGTATGAGACAGAACATAAGTTGCTGTCGAATTGGAGCTTACTGTTGCTACAACAGTATTTCAGTGCTATAGCAACATCCGGTTAAATTAGGGGAACCCAGTATGAGCCATCAACCTAATGCAAGCCAAGACTTTTAGAACATTCTTCACATGAAAGATCTCAGTGACCAGACCAGAACTGGGGGAGGATAGGGCTTCGTGCTGTGTATCCGTCATTACAACCACTCAGCCATGAGGTCTCCAAGATTGCACTGTAATATTTACTTGTGACATTTGTTTTATCAGACAGACTTTTGGTCCTTTATCACTGAAATGCAGACACTATAATATTGGACCAGTGTGAAGTCACAAATGACAAATCTGAATTAACAGGGATGTGTTGCATAGCAGAAACTTCAAAAATAATTTAAAGCTCTTTTTAATTTGAAACAATTCTTATAATCTTACAATTAAGTAACACCCCAAGGCTTCACAATGTTACTTTCTAAACAATAACATGAGATTATTTAATAAAAGCAAGCTGTAATAAAACCTGACCATATTTCGTGCAAATTGTAAAACTGGTAATTTAAAAATTTGACTAAAATCCAATAAAAGGCCAAAATATAGAACTTTTTTTGTTATTGTATAAGATTAATAGTAGATATTTTCTCAATCAATAAGAGACTAGCCTGATTACTGTAGCAGACAGTAAAGGTACAGACTATGAGTCCTGACTACCGTAGCAGACAGTGTAGTACAGGTACAGACTGGGAGCCCTGACTAATGTAACAGACAGTACAGTAAAGGTACAGACTGGGAGCCCTGGCTACTGTAGCAGACAGTACAGTAAAGGTACAGACTGGGAGCCCTGACTACTGTAGCAGACAGTACAGTAAAGGTACAGACTGGGAGCCCTGACTACTGAAGCAGACAGTACAGTAAAGGTACAGACTGGGAGCCCTGACTTACGTATCAGATAGTATTGTAAATGTACAGACTGGGAGCCCTGACTACTGTAGCGGACAGTGCAGTAAAGGTACAGACTGGGAGCCCTGACTACTGTAGCGGACACTACAGTAAAGGAACGGACTGGGAGCTCTGTCAGTGCAGTAAAGGTACAAACTGGGAGTCCTGACTACTGTAGCAGACAGTTAAGGAACAGACTGGGAGCCCTGACTACTTCAACAGACAGTTAAGGTACAGACTGGGAGCCCTGACTACTGTAGCAGACAGTTCAGTAAAGGTACAGACTGGGAGCCCTGACTACTGCAGCAGACAGTACAGTAAAGGTCAGACTGGGAGCCTTGACTACTGTAGCAGACAGTACAGTACAGGTACAGACTGGTAGTTCTGACTACTTTAGCAGTAGCAGTACTGTTCTGGGCTCCCAGTTTGTACCCTAAGAGGGCACCGGATCCAGTGGTAATATATCTGATTACAGATCTGAAGGTTGTGGGTTTGAACCCCTTTTGAGGCAAGATTTCTTCACAACCTTCCCAGACGCAAAGTACTGGTCCGACCCAGGAACCGTCAAGCGGGACTAGTATTAGTTGTAAGAAAAAAAATAAAAGAACTTGTTACCTAATCGACATAAAAAAAGTAAGTTTAAATAAATAAAACCACTGTAGCAGACACTACAATAAAGGTACAAACTGGGAGCCCTGACTACTGTAGCAGACACTACAGTAAAGGTAAAAACTGGGAGCCCTGACTACTGTAGCAGACACTACAGTAAAGGTAAAAACTGGGAGCCCTGACTACTGTAGCAGACACTAAAGAAAGGTACAGACTGGGAGGAACCCAATGCTGAGACAACAGATGCTGTAGCATTGTAACCATGGCAACCCAGTATACAAAAATAACATTTCCAATTCCAGACAACATACATCACTACGCATAACATGTATTGACACCCTGTCAGACAGTGTAAAACATACACCCGGCAGGAAATATATCAGTTTATCTTTTTCTAACTACATATTGATTAACCAACCCTTCATGATATTTTAACTATATCATCTTAACCTGTCAACATAAAACTATAGTTTCTCATAATTTATCCAAGTTTAACAGAAATGCTAACTAACATTTAAACCATAATTTTAACCAATAGTTCATTCTACCGATTTTCATCAAGATTTTTACACTGAATTGCTGAAGGATAGACTCCGTCTGGTCTGGTTTGATTCTGCATGTCATCTCAGATTTGCAGTGAATAACCTGATCTGCACCAAGGTTATCTGCATGCAATCTGATCTTGTTTTATTCAGCATGCCAAAGTCAGTTCATGATTGCCTCACATGGAGTAGAGCTACAACAGTAGACAAAACATGCTGAACACTAGACCACTGCTGCCACTTTTATCTGTTCAGACTTCTATCTACTAAAACTGTCTAACATCAATCATGGCAGGTTTTACTTACACAGAAAAGACTTCTAGATAAAACATAAATCAATATGGTGGAAAACACTGTGTAAGGTTTTATTCTTCAAATATTTTTATCTTTTTATGTAATTGCATTTTCCCATAAACTTTTTTTTCTTTTTCTTTCACATTTTCTTCTAAGATTTGATGCACTTCCACACTACTGAAATGTTTTATGACTGAAAAAAACTTACAAATGCATGCAATTGCATGAACTCAAGTATTTTTACTCTTTTCATTTGATTGTTTTGTACTAACATTCAACAACATTTCAGTGACTTGGAAACTGTTTGCATGAGATATCTTTAACTTGATCTCAGTGTAGTATCCTGCTGCTGACAAACAGCATTAAACCATTGCAGGGCACATTTTCCTGATACATGGCCAACCAGTCCAAGAACTACCTTAAAATGCTGAGAATCAAGCAAGGAATCTATCACTAATCTTTACGATTTATATATGTTCCATTACCTCCCAGTTACTGGGAGGAAGCTATAACAATTCAGACATTGTGATTAATTTAGTGTTTTGTTATAGAATAAAGATTGAAGAAAAACAAACTATGAATATCACTGAAGGTGATAAATACTCAAACACAGCCCTAAACTAACATGGATTATGAAGTCCTCTTGATCAGGTATTTTTAGCAATTTCTAAGCTGAAAAGGGGCCATAACTGTATAATGAATTACAGATTTTGCCCAAAGTCAAAATTGGCAAGTAAGCAGGTGTACCATGAATTATATTAACCTGTTCAGCCTATGATGAGCTACTGAATGTACAAGGTATTTTTTGGCAAATTCCAAGTTCAAAAAGGGCCATAACTGTGTTAAATTTTATGTATATATGCAGAGTCAAACTTGGCCTTCATTGTAATAGGATAAACTAGAGCTATCACTAAAGGTGATGAATACCCCCCACACAACCTTTGTTTACAATCAAGTGCCCAGCTATAGGAGGTAAGTCACAATGAAATGATGTTCTCAATTGACATATTACACGAAACTATTTCACAACAATAATCTTTTTATACCAAATCAAAATTGTTCTTATTTTAATGAAGCCCAAATCATACCAAATCTGCAACATTGAATTAAACAAAAAAGAAGTGTGTCACCAAAAGGCTGTTTCTAAGTGAAGAGCTAGTGAAGCTTCACATAAAATTTTACTGAGTAGTATAATTAAAGATATCAATGAAAGCTGATATGTGGAAGAATAAGCCAAAAAGTGCATTCATCCATCCAGTAGTTATTGAGAAATAGCATGGACAAAGAAAACTCCAGAAAATCAGCAAAGGGCCATAACTCAAAAGAAATTCAGTCAACCATAACCATTTCATAATATGCACATCTGTGCTTGATATTGAAGCTTCCTATGACCTTTGATTGAAATCCATCCAGTAGTTCTTGAGAAATAGCGTGGACAAAGAAAACTCCAGAAAATCAGCAAAGGGCCATAACTCAAAAGAAATCATCAACCGTAACATTTCATAATATGCACATCTTGCTAATGAAGCTTCCTATGAGTTTGTAAACCGTTATTAAAAGCGTGGACAAAGGAAACTCCAGAAAATCAGCAAAGGGCCATAACTCAAAAGAAAGTCAATCAACCGTAACAATTTCATAATATGCACATCTATGCTCACCAGTGAAGCTTCCTATGAAGTTTGATTGAAATCCATCCAGTAGTTATTGAGAAATAGCGTGGACAAAAAAACTACAGACGGACCGACGGACCGACATGGTGACTCCTATATACCCCCCCAAACTACGTTTGTGGGGGGTATAACAAGTGTACAAATTATAATATAAATCTGTCAACCTATGATTTATTGGCTGGACAAAGTCAAAAGACTGACCAACAAACTCACTCCTGTATACCCCCCACACTCATTTTTTTGTGGGGGGTATAAAAACAGAAAGTTTTATAGCATATGAGAATTGCTGTTAAACCTTTGATCCAAAACTCAATATATACTTAAAATTTGCTGAAGAATTAACACTGTGCTAGTGGTTGAAGGTTGCATTTTAATCAGAGGTCAGTTTTACAACCATAGTTTAATGAGGGGAAAATTACAAAGCCCCAGTTGTTTAAATGGGATTATATGGTAACCTAGACAAGGATATTCATACAATATTCTCTTAATTGCCTTCCTCTAGATGTGATCTTAGTATCCGATTATTTATTTCATCAGGACTTGAGATAAAACACTGGTAAGAAAGTGAGATTTAGAAATACACCAATAACATTGCTAATTACATGAAATCCGTAACTCACTTCATTGGAATCATCCTAGAAGGTACATACATGATGTTAACAGTATTAAAAGTCATTCCTTGTTCCGTTGATCTATTCTCTTTCTTAGCAAGATGCACATAAATCAACCAGTAAAGTGTAGACCTAACAACATTTATAAACCGGATCATCTTGAATTTTGAATCACTGAGACTTCTTCCGATAAGATTTCATTAATTATTAATATCATCTGGTCTTAGCAATATTCTGTCTTACAATCATAAATGATTTAACATGTAAACAACAGAGCTCAATTAGCTATAATGCAAAACCCAGCAACGACTCACTTAGACTACAAACCTACTGATTCGGCTTCACAAAGATTTGACGATGATGTACAACTGTTCAATTAGGCATCACAGCGGCAGTGGAAAAGTGCAAGACTGCATCAAGACATGCCAATGTAATTTTGGCAAGCTCTGTTACTGTTTATTTGCACATTTCTTATATCCAGAGCCAAATATTTGGAACATACTAGAGTGCACACCTTGAAGATAAGATCAGATACTGCAATTGTCAGAAATTGGAAAAGAATATAAAAATATCAAAATATAAGTATAGATTTTTTTTTACAAAATATAATAATTTACAAAAAATTCATTAGCAAGTTCCATAACATGAAAAACATCCCAAAATCATAAAAAGCTAGAGGTGTCACTGAAGGTGATGAATCACCCTGCTTCACTACCTTAAAAAAGGCAGGGATATATAGCCTTAAACAGGATGGGGCTACAAAGCCTTAAAGAGGACGGGGCTATATAGCCTTAAACAGGATGGGGCTTTATACCCTTAAACAGGACGGGGCTATATAGCCTTAAACAGGACGGGGCTATATAGCCTTAAACAGACGGGCTATATAGCCTTAAACAGGAAGGGGCTATATAGCCTTAAACAGAGCTGGGCTATATAGCCTTAATCAGGATGGGGCTATATAGTCTTAAACAGGGCCAGGCTATAGAGCATTAAACAGGAAGGGGCTATATAGCCTTAAACAGGACAGGCTATATAGCCTTAAACAGGGCGGGGCTATATAGCCTTTATCAGGATGGGGCTATATAGTCTTAAACAGGGCCGGGCTATATAGCCTTAAACAGGAAGGGGCTATATAGCCTTAAACAGGAATGGCTATATAGCCTTAAACAGAGCTGGGCTATATAGCCTTAATCAGGATGGAGCTATATAGTCTTAAACAGGGCCGGGCTATATAGCCTTAAACAGGACGGTGCTATATAGCCTTAAACAGAGCGGGGTTATATAGCCTTAAACAGGACAGGCTATATAGCCTTAACAGGGCGAGGCTATATAGCCTTAAACAGGAAGGGGCTATATAGCCTTAACAGGGCGAGGCTATATAGCCTTAAACAGGAAGAGGCTATATAGCCTTAAACAGAGCAGGACTATATAGCCTTAAACAGGATGGGGCTATATAGTCTTAAACAGGAAGGGGCTATATAGCCTTAAACAGGACGGGGCTATATAGCCTTAAACAGAGCAGGACTATATAGCCTTAAACAGGATGGGGCTATATAGTCTTAAACAGGGCCGGGCTATATAGCATTTAACAGAGCGGGGTTATATAGCCTTAAACAGGACAGGCTATATAGCCTTAAACAGGGCGGGGCTATATAGCCTTTATCAGGATGGGGCTATATAGTCTTAAACAGGGCCGGGCTATATAGCCTTAAACAGGAAGGGGCTATATAGCCTTAAACAGAGCGGTGCTATGTAGCCTTAAACAGGACAGGGCTATGTAGCCTTAAACAGGACGGGGCTATATAGCCTTAAACAGAGCGGGGCTATATAGCCTTAAACAGGAAAGGGCTATATAGCCTTAAATAGGACGGGGCTATATAGCCTTAAACAGGGTGAGGCTATATAGCCTTAAACAGGAAGGGGCTATATAGCCTTAAACAGGACAGGGCTATATAGCCTTAAACAGGACAGGGCTATATAGCCTTAAACAGGAAGGGGCTATATAGCCTTAAACAGGACGGGGCCATATAGCCTTAAACAGGACGGGGCTATATAGCCTTAAACAGGACAAGGCTATATAGCCTTAAACAGGATGGGGCTATATAGCCTTAAACAGGATGGGGCTATATAGCCTTAAACAGGACAGGGGCTATATAGCCTTAAACAGGACAGGGCTATATAGCCTTAAACAGGACGGGGCTATATAGCCTTAAACAGGACGGGGCTATATAGCCTTAAACAGGGTGGGGCTATATAGCCGTAAACAGGGTGGGACTATATAGCCGTAAACAGGACGGGGCTCTATAGCCTTAAACAGAGCGAGGCTATATAGCCTTAAACAGGAAGGGGCTATATAGCCTTAAACAGGAAGGGGCTATATAGCCTTAAATAGGTGGGACTATATAGCCGTAAATAGGACGGGGCTCTATAGCCTTAAACAGAGGGGGGCTATATTGCCTTATATAGGGCTGGGCTATATAACAGGAAGGGGATATACAGCCTTCTCTTCACTTTGTGAAATGGTGGTATGATAAAGTGCAACAAACAGTGGTTACGTAATAGAACCCATTTAGATATTGCTGCTGCGTTTTAGTATTACCAGATGGAAGTATTCTTTCATCTGCTTCATATACTGGTTGGCGTTTACCTGTTTCATAACTAATGGAAAGCTAAGAAAAAATACCCCCTCATTAGAAAGACATACTGTTTATTTCCACTAGGCGGTTATTTCATTAACTTCCTATTATCCTCATACTGAGGTAAAACCAAGATCTGGGGATATGAGGACACAGCTGAACACCAGAAGCACAACAATTGTTGCTACCAACAACATTCCAGGTAACTCTGTTTTGTTCACAATAATCCATGGCACCTATGGTACCGGCAATAAAAACTTCATTCAATCTCTCTGTGTATGTTGATACTTTAGAATATGTCTTTAATTTCTCACTACCAGCAATGCATAAGGAGTACATAAAACATGACTAGAGAAATTTATGGGCTACATAGACTACTGAAGAATTCACGGAAGCAAACCATTAGTTATCTGTTGGAAGGAGATCAAGTTCAAATCAGCCATTCTGCAGGAGGGAATCTCTTGAATGGATATAAAACCTGCATATGCCAAGGTGAAACTAGAAGGAACATGTGGTAGATCTTAACTGCAAGAGTTTATCAACAATAAAATTAAGCATCCTTGACCTTGATTAGAAAGGTCAAGGTCACACAAACCTGTATTTTTGTACAACTGAATCAACAGAATTCACATGTAAAGTTGGGTAATATAGCCTGGTAATTATCAGACATATAAGATCTTGGAACAGATGAAAAGTGGATCATCATGATGTCACCGTTCTACCTGTAATGTTTCAAGAATCGTGTTCTGTCATTCTGGTGACTATAAGTTCACCTAAGTCTTAGCTGAGTCACATATATATATGAGGTCTTTCCTGATATGTTGATTATTTGCCCCTTATCTCAAATTATAAGGAACATGTTCTCAGGTGAAATAATGAACTGAGGAAACAGTTTTTCTTATGTTTGTTACAGATGTTGATGTTCCATGTTCAACATTAATGGACCAATAATACCCGACATTATTCTGTATGTGTACATATACAAGTCTTAGTAGTCAGCAACATACTTAAAATAGACATGTAATTCTAACACTGACATAATTGATAAAATCCTCAATGATAATCATTAATTAAATTACAAGAGGGACATGATGGCCCTGAATCGCTCACCTGAGTACCATTGCTTCAACTGATGTCAAGGTTTTTAAACAGACAAGGATTCTGATATAACTTAATCTAAAACATTTTACCCCTGACAATACTACACACCAAATATCTAAGCAATGGGCTATATGGTTTCAAAGAAGACTTGGGCGCAGGGTCATTTATCACCGTAGGGCCAAGACTTTGAAAATCTTTGTAATGAACCATTAGATGCTACTACATACCAAAAATCTTAGCTCTAGGCCTTATTGATTCATAGAAGAAGATTTTTTTAAGATTTTCCTATTTAACTCTATGTAAAAAAAGTGACCCCTGATGCGGGGTCATTTATCACCATAGGGCTATGATTTGTACAATCTTGGTAGTGGCCCATAAGATGATGCTTCATACCAAATATCTAACTCTAGGCCTTATGATCATGAAGAAGATTTTTTAAGATTTTCTATATAACTCTATGTAAAACAAGTGACCCCTGGTGCGGGGTCATTTATCACCATAGGGCTATGATTTGTACAATCTTGTTGTGGCCCAAAGATGATGCTACATACCAAAAATCAAAAAGTTGGTTGTGGTTTTTAAATCAAGTGACCCCTGGGGCGGGGCCAATTTTGACCCCAGGGTCATAATTTGTACAATCCTGGTAGAGAGTCATAAGATCATGCTACATACCAAAAATCAAAAGGCTAGGCCTTGTGGTTTCAGAGAAGAAGATTTTTTAAATTTTCATTTTTAAAATCTATTTTTAGCTCCTGTGACCTAATTATGCGATGGACCAGAACCATTTATACAACTTTAGTAGAGCTTCATCCAAGGAACATTCCTGCAAAATATTTTTCAAATTGGCCAAGCCGTTTAGGAGGAGATGTTGTTTGAAGCAATTGTTGACGCCGGACGGACGCACGCACGCACGCACGACGGACGCCGGACAAAAGGCGATCAGAAAAGCTCACCTTGAGCACGTTGTGCTCATGTGAGCTAAAAACCCAAACCCATTAAAATGGTTCTTCCTTTTTTCCTATGGCTAACCTTTTTTTCCATGGTTGCAAAACAAACTGACAAGATTTGAAAATATATCAGAGAGTATCTCCAGTAAAATGGAGAATTTACTAAGTTATCAGCCTCACATACAGAGAATGTCTGCAGTTTGATCTGGCTTTCCACAGGTGTCATAAGACAGGTATCACAAGACAAGGCTGTGTATCTAATACCTCCAGCATCTTGTTACAGATTTTCAATGTATCCAATATAATGCTTTTACAATCCATGTATCACCAACCAATAATGCAAACTAAATGCATGTGTTGTTCTGTAACTTATCAATTAAGGAAATCCCTCATAGAGAAAACCATGAAAAGACCTATGCGAACAGCATAAAACCAGATCAGCCTGCGAGTAACTCGCAGGCTGATCAGGTTTTATGCTGTTCGCTGCTCCTCAGTGGTCTGGAAATGAGTATTTTGTAATTAAATTTGGTAAGGTTTAACTGTGGTTTTCTGCAGATCAGGCTTTATGTGATACCTATTGAGGGCATCAAAAGGAGTATATATGAGGGAAAGGGTTAAGGAAATCCAATTGCATTCCACAGCCAGTGAACCATATTAAAATCTCCACATGTTATCAATCTGCTGACTACCTAATTATACAAAAAATAACCAAAAGCCTGATTATCAAAGATTTCTGACTGAAAACAGAATCTTGATATTCATAGTTTCCTACAGAAATTATCATTGAAAGACTCTTATCAAATTTTACATCTGGGAATATTCAAACTGCATGAAACCTAATGAGACAGGGAATTATGTCATGATTTACTGAGATGGAAGACCAATTAGGGCAGACAGCGCCAATCTGTATGAGTCAGGGATCAATAGATTCAGGCATGCAATCCAGGGAACCTCATGTATAAACCGCATCGCCAGTAGGTCTGTTGATTGATACAATCAAGGTAATGCTAACATTTTATTACATTTATTGACAGTCTATCATCTTCTTTGAACAAACATTCTATGGCAACAATGTATCTGCTACTTCTTCTCTTACATCTATAAGGCTTGACATGAAGCAGATATATCACAAACAGGGTGACTAGCACTAAACACAGTGCCTTCAAGGTGTATCATATCAAGTTATAGCCACAATACAAAGAATATATTTTCCAGTTTTAAGCGGTGAAAACCTGAGCCCCACCTTTTCCATTAATGTCTAGGTCAACAGCACAAACATGATTATTGTATTTTTTTTGTGTTAACCAAGTCAACCATTGACTACCTATAATCCATGTGCAGCTTTTGAATGACCTATAAGTAGACTTGAATATATCTGTAAATACTAGGAAAAGTCTATCAAGAGTCATTTAAATTTCGGTAACAGATAAACCACAAGAGAACTTAAGTGTTTCAGTCACTTTGCCACTTTGTCTACTTGAAACAGACACTGGTTCAACCCTGCGTGTTACAACACAGTCAAGAGGCTACTATACAACATGCAGTCACACTGCCCTGACATGTGGTCTTTAACACGTCCATCTCAATATGATGAACACCCGAATAAGGAGAGACAAGTGTAATTTATAACAATATCTGGATCTATACAGAAGATTAAAGAAATGCAGGGTCCCAGCAAATATAAGTTTAACCTCAGTTGTCAGATTCCAAACTTTACCCTCTGTCTTTGTTGTTAACCACATATGACTGGCAACATCTCTTTCTAAAATGATTATTCTTCTTTTGATGGTGTTTCTTGCATCATCCTTTACTTTTACTAATATAATGCAAATGGCATTTTATTCATTCCTTTAAAATTGCCACAAGTTCTTACCCTACGGTTCTTTTTCCTTCCAGTACACAGCTGAACCTGTATTAGTGTCCACCTGTATTAAGTGGTCAACCTTTATTCAGTGGTCAGTATAAATATTACCAAACTTTGACATTTTGATATATGTTTAACTTTTATTTAGCAGCCATCACTATTAAGCGGTCACTTCTCTTGTTCCATTGACTGACCACTTAACCCTTTCCCTAATAGAGGACACCATGAAAAGACCTATGCGAACAGCATAAAACCAGATCAGTCTGCGAGTAACTCGCAGGCTGATCAGGTTTTATGCTGTTCGCTGCTCCTCAGTGGTCTGGAAATGAGGATTTTGTAATTAAATTTGGTAAGGTTTAACTGTGGTTTTCTGCAGATCAGGCTTTATGTGGTACCTACTGAGTGTCAAAATGAGTCTATATGAGGGAAAGGGTTAAGACAGGTTTGACTTATATTCCAATAAATTAAGAAATGTAGTTGAATCTGCTTCAGAAGATTGATGATATATGCTACTTCAAAGCAAGAGCTGTCAGAGGACAGCATGCCACTATTCAAAATGCTTGATGGTAAATCAAATGAAATCTATTTCAATTCTTGCCCTTCATATACCCTGTCTGTAATAATAGTCAAAAGTGATAAACCTTGATGGTCTAATACCCCTAAATATGTTTATTAAGTCTAAAATAAATCCAATGTCTAGTTACTGAGACATAAGCATAATAACACTGTGCATGCAAAACTTTAACCAATTATCCAAGTTAGAAAAGGGCCATAATTTGTATACAATTCAGTCCAAAAGTTATCTTCTTTGGTTTTCTGATGCCCCTGAATACACCCCTTAACTTTCTAGTCAATACCATAAACATTTTTTTTATAAGCTGGATAGTAGCTTGAATGCAAAACTTTAACCAAAAAAAATAAGTTAAAAGGAGGCCATAATTTGTAATATATTCCATCAATAGTTATCTACCTTGAAAGTATGATACCCTTGAATGTATTAAAAATGTTTCAAATCAATCGCATGCCTGGTTACTGAGATATAAGCATGAAAGTATCTTGCATCTTTAACTAAAATTCTGAGTTAAAAAGGGGCCTTAATTTATATTAAATTCAGTCAAGAGTTATCTACCTTGGTTATCTGATGCCCCTGAACATATTTATAAACTTTAAAGTCCATAATATCATAAATGCTTATTGAGATATAAGGTTGATAGTAACATGCATGTAAAACTTTAACAAAAAGCTGCAACACCAATGCCGACACAAGGGCAACTACAATAGCTCTCAAATTCTTCGATTAGTCAAGCTAAAAACAAGGATATGATTTATTCTATAAAACAGAATATATTAACAAAGTCTCATTAACCATATACAGAGATCCAATCAATAAATATAATCCCTGTGTTACTCATCCCCTTACAATGGCGGCAGCTCAAGGAAGAGAATGTACATACACAGGTGTTTAAGAGGCCTCTGTGGATTAGTGGTTTAAGTCAATGACTTAATGTTACTTGGCTCCTCGCTGATGTGGGTTTGAATCCTGGCGTGCATTCAGTATGACAAACCGTATGCAACCGTACGCTTACAGTAAGTTATGAAACTATCTCAGTGTCATAAACCACAATGTTTACATGTACCCATGTGCAGCATAAGGAGCACGTGGACAGCATGCTATATGGTCCTAAGACAACTCCATAGCTGACTGTAAACGACCGGTTGCATAATTATGGTTTGTCATACAGAATGCACGCCTGGCTTCAGTGACTGAGTGGTTAGGATCACCAACTTACTAAAGCTTTGCCCTCTAATCCTATGGGTTTGAGTCCCAGTCGATCCCTTGAGAGAGTTTTTCATGTGAGGAATCCATCCAAATGGCTTACTTTAAGTCAATATGGTTCTACTTGGGTGCCTCTGTGCATTGAGGATCTTCCTCCACTTGTAGTTAAACTAAATGTTGCTTTTTGATTAAAATACTGTTGCTGAATACAAAATCAGATTTGTTTTTTCAGATACAAGGATTTTCCTGCTCTATCTTGATTACTGACTCCAGCAGACATCACATGATCACTTTGACCAGAAGTAGGAAGCTAAAAAAAGCTTACCCTTCCCCTTGTTAATCACACAGTTGGCTGACAGGTTATACAAAACATGGAACAATACTTTCACATCAAGTTACCCTGCAATTCAGAGATGGGTGTTTTAATGATTATTATGTGCCATTTTCTGACATCTCTGGTCAATTAGGACACTCAATTAACAACCTTCCTCTCCTGGATGTATAAGTACTGGAGACAATATGTTTCTGTGAGAAATGCTTATGTGTTCTTGATTTAATGTTTGGTTGTTGGGTTTAACATCCAACAGACAGTATTTCAGTCATTTGGAGACAAAACCTACTTGTGACAGATATAGTGCTGCCAAATTGCAGTACCACGCTGTAGACATGTGACATGATACCACACCCGGATACCATGGATTCAGGGAGGCCAATCTAGCCACATGGCCAGGACCGGTACCCACCAAAAGTAATTCAGGCGTTTGGAGACTTTGTCTACAGACAGAGCTGCCTAACTGCAACAAGTGGCATGAAAATTCTGACATGTTTAATTGCTTTAGGACTGTGGACAATATTGCTAAATATATTGATTACACTACCATAATTCATAAGAGAAGTCTTTAAATTCACACTTCAGATACTGATACCAGTACTTTGAAGTCAAGAACATACAAACTGGTATCAGGTTAAAATTATGGCAGCAGCCATCAAGTGACAACAATCAGTTTATATCATCCTCTTAAATAGCAACGAATTATTATCTGATTAATTTCAAAGCATGGACATACCAATTGCGGATGGATGATAATGTCCTTTGATATTTTCAAGGAAGTCAGACAGTCTAGCTATCCAGGTCTGACCATGTACAGATTCCTTAACTCTTTAAGTGAATACAAAATATGATGTTTTTCAACAGTAGACCCAAACTTTGTACTTTGATATTTGCAGGCCTTTTTTTTCTACAGATTTTGGGGAAGGGGCCTTAATATTAAATTTTGGGAAAATAGGACCATTTTTGTTTCTATTGGGGAAAGAAACATACTGGAATAAGATGTAAATCTGGGGAAAACTGTATGAAGTTAAAGAATTTTTCAGAGGGGAAGGCACCTATGAACAGCCCATGATTAAGAAGGGAAAAAAGAGCCCAGAATTGTTAACCTGCCATTGTGGTTTGTCATGTAGCTATGATACATTCCAATGTAACTGTATCTAGACTTTGACAACAAATACATTATAATGGATCAAATCTGTACAAAGATGACTTGTGACAGAAAGCCTCAATATGGTGTTCAGCAATGATCACTGGTCTGGTGCAAACAAGACTACCCAGTATATCCCTTTTTATAAATCATAATACACCAAAATGAAGATGCTGTGGTCCAATGGAAGCTCTGGAGGCAAAACTTACAAGTCCCAACCAAAAACTGTCAAAAGGATTAGTATAAGTTTAACTTGAGACCCGACTGACATTAAAAGAAATAAGTTTATCACCCAACCCCCAACACACATGCATGTACACGCATTAAATGCTATCCTCAAACCCAAATGATGGAACTATAACTACTATACTACCAGCAGTTCAATGAAAGATTGATAAATTTCTCTCATACAATACAAAACAGTTCATGGAGGACATGGTGTGATAGTATAGAAACAGTTCATGGAGGACATGGTGTGATAGTATAGTAGTACAGACTGTCTGAAGACCTGAGTTGCGCTCATTTAACCATAATGCTCGCAGGTTCATTGCTTACACTCTATATGCCATGATACAATTTTAAAATGCAACTGAAGGGCAAGTCTCTATAATGACATATGAAAACAGTCATTTTAATCAACAAGTCCAATTACACCCCAGACACAAAGTAATGAGTGTAAGTCATGCTTCCCCTGTATTGTTATTAGTGGCAGGCTTCAATTTTGAAGACCATGTAAAGGTATCTTGCAAGAGAACAAAGCACTCAATGGTAAACAACCAACCATATTCACATATAAAAATATGCAAAATAATGCCCTTGGTAAAAAAAAGATCAATACTTCTGTTGCCTAATTCAAAGTTAAGGCCACGGCCGTATGTGTACAACATGTGCTGGAGGCCCAGCTGTTCTAATAACATAAAAGCAATGCCTATTTTTATGGTCTATCGAATATCACCAAGCGAGAAACACAGATCTCACTGCTACATGTACTAATTACACGTAACACTTGCACAGCTTCTAAACCGCTACCGGTAGATCCTCCATGATTAATGTAACAACCTTGTTCATTTATCATTTATCAAGCATCAAATGGATGCAATTACCTAAATGTCTCCATAAAGCCTTTCAGGTCTAACATAATCATGTGACCTGATCACATGACCATTCCATGTGAGACTTGACTGGTTGACTGGTCCAATGTGACACACTGCAGCTGGCCTCAGAATTGGACACAGTCTGTGATCACCATTGATGGAGTCGGATCACAAAACATTCCAAATTAATTGCCACTGCAGGCAAAAAACAAAGCATTAATCACTGACAATTATTTCTATTTCAGCTGCTGCAATCTTGTATTGATACCCAGATGGTGCAGGAGTCAACAAGTCTAGTTGGACTCCTCCCTCCTTCTCTCAGACTGAAGTCTTACTTTATCTATATTTCATAGACAAAATGACAATTAGCGAAGATTTAAACAAATCTGCAGTAAATAGATATAACAATTGCACAATAAGCTATGAAAGAAGGATATGGAACACAGAGAGACCGAATTCATTTAAACTGTCTCATCCTCTGCCTGCCAAGTGTCTGCAATGTTAACTCTTGCTACCCAACAGAATCTGAGAAAACTACATAAATAAAACCTGGATAATAACAAACATCTGATATGGGATATGCCACAAAAATATGTAAGAAACTCTATCCAAGCAAATTACGAATAATTGCAAACTCAGAGACCATACACATATTTTAAATCTCTTTCAGCAAGTTTTATGTTGACTTTATGGTTGACATATTTTTACTATATTTATAAAAATAATTTTCTAGTGCTAAGAGGATCTTATTTCAGTGTTTAACAAAGTTATAGCAGCATTAAAATGTAGACAATTTTACTGCTACAAAGAAAACAGATTTTATCCAACATCAATTTGCTCTGGAAGAAATCTCAGCAGGGTTTCTCTTCCGTACTGTCAACTTTATCCCTGCTAACACTATAAATATTCATCTTCTATCCACAAACAACTGTCAGCAATTGTATTCATTTTTTCAGCTTAATAACCAAAATATTCAGGTTATATGAACAAATATTTTGGTTATAAGAAAAAAATTCATGAAGACATGGTTTAAGGCTAAGGTAAGACTGGACAGAGATAAATCTCTGAATCTTATACATGCTACATGTATTTCATAGTTACTGATTAGCTTCAGGTCATGTATATATCATCATATGTCATGACCCTTGGCTGTCACAAACTCATAATCTGAAATCCTTGACTCTGATTTTTCAGAAATGTACTCCTGTTTTTCAGGGCATTCTTATATAACTATATAAAAGGACTCCAAGTTTTTTGCATCTCTTCATCAAGGAGACTCCAGTTTTCAGAGTGCTAATGATATCCCTTGATTATTGATATATAAGGTCAACCAGTCTGATGCATAAAGCTGGGATCCAAGCCCTAGACTCTCAAGAACATTGAGCACATTAAAAACATGTTTATTTCCCAGATAAGCATCAACTATAAAGGAGTGAAGGGCCATAAAACCTTTTGAGATGATCACTCACGCCCCAACACAGTGCCTAGCAGGCACTGATCATTGCTTGGGAGTTTACCAACCTGTCTACACACAAGACTGGCTTCCCTTGATTAGTAGACCTTATTAATTATCGTTTATGTTTAGCTGCTGGTCTCACTTTGTCTCCTTTACAGGCCAAGTAAGTGCTCTAAAACTATCATGAGGCAAACATCATAATCTAGTCATATTATCTGATATAGAACAGTCAGTTCCACAACTAAGCTTTAAGAAATACTTAAATAATTTCTTGAATTACTCTGACAGGAAAACGCTTTCCAATATTCCTGTTATACAAAACAGTCCTGTACATGACTAAGATGATATGAATCATTACCTTTATAACTAACACTTATTCAACAAGAAATGAAATAATCAGGTATTTTCATTAGAGAAACAAGAATGATATAATTCACCCCTAAATATTCAATATTAAATTCACTCATCTCTAAGTATATATGGTTGGTGGAATTTAAGTCAGGATCTAAACCCATGCTGAATACCTTCAAGCCATGGAAAAAAGTAATTCATTTTTTTTTCTTCAGATTTTCATAGATATCTGTGTTGCTGCTACCTAAACTGAGCAGCAAGCTTTTCTAAACAGTCAGCTTTCTGATGACAGGAAAGACAATCCATCATACAATTAACCTCCATTTATAAGACACTTGCACTAATACTTCCTTAAATGACTGCTTAACTTTATTCAAATCTCAAATTACTTTTGCTTCACCTGCATAAAAAACATATACATGAATCAATAGAAGATGAAACCTTAAAAGTGGCAATCTTAAAGCCCTAATGAAAATAATCATTGACAATCAGAACAGTTCCAGAGGTTTCCAACCATCTGTCTCTCAAAGCATCATGTCACAGCAGGAATTAATTAAATCCAAAGCAAAATCAAGGCTCCCTTACTTCTTACACAAGAACTACCTGTGAATGATTTCTATGCCAAGTGATTCTGTTTTAAATCTGTTTTACAATTCCAAGCTTGTTTTCACATCCATAATGGCCCACAGAAAGTAACTTTCCCCTTTCATTAACCACACAAATAGCTTTCTGTGATACATTCAAACTTCAAAGCCACTAAAAAAGCTTTTCTCTGCATGAACATCTAAAAACATGATGTGGAACTTCAAACACAACAAGAACCAAGTGGTGCTAGAAACATAGGGATGAGAATAGACTGAAGTAAAACTGAAGCCTGCAGTATCAGCACTATCTGTGATTGTCCCAATAAATCCTATAAAACAAGGTATAGTATGCCTTCCCCCTCCCCCCTTGCATACATATTTATATATTTGACTACAACTGCTTTCCTTGTATTTCAACTCTGCGATAAACAATATTGCTGACAACACAAATTTCATTTGCAAACACAGACTATCAGTTCTTTTGAATTGCATATTATTTAACATTATTTGACAAAAACAAAAACTTTTTGTAATATGGGACGGAATGGGACACCGTGTTTGAGTCCTATATATACTCGTACCACATGTTTTTGTATAATGATGGCAAAAAATGACTATTTTCATGCACATCACCTGAATAAGAAAAAGTTCAGGATAAAACCAGATCAGCCTGTACATCTATGAAACAACATTTAAGCCCGTATTTTGTTTTACTACTGTTGTTACTCTGAATAAAACCCAAATGCCTGTGCATTATGTAATATGAGCACTTAACCTTTGCATATAGCCTTAAACACTTGACAGAATCACACACACTAGTATGATATATAAATAAATCATTACTGGGAGCTAGTTGTAAATAAATGTATTCTTCAGCAGCAAGATACTTCATGTTTATTTCATAGAAGTCAGCACATGTTTACAAGGAGATACAGAAGTAGTAGCACACCATCAAGATGCAACTGCAGATCTAGATAGATGGAGCCACTGATCAGTATCTCGGTGCAATTACATTACCCCAGATAACATGCACAGCCATACAATAACATCAAGTGATCAAGTGATACTTACTTTTTAACAGAAACAAATTTCTTAACCCTTTCCCTCATAGAGGATACCATGAAAAGACCTATGCGAACAGCATAAAACCAGATCAGCCTGCGAGTAACTCGCAGGCTGATCAGGTTTTATGCTGTTCGCTGCTCCTCAGTGGCCTGGTAATGAGGATTTTACAATTAAATTTGGTAACTTCTTAGTTTGGCTTTCTGCAGATCAGGGGCCGCCATGGCCGAGCGGTTACAGTCGTGGACTACAAATCTCTCAGCCCCTCACCGCTGTGGGTTCAAATCCCGATAGGGACTTCGGATTTTTCATGTGAGGAAGCCTTCCAGCTGGCTTGCAGTAGGTCGGTGGTTCTACCCGGGTACCTCTGTGTACTCGGGGTCTTCCTCCACCTGTAATTAGCTGGACGTCGCTATATGATTGAAATACTATCGCAGCGACAGTAAATCCCAATACAACAATACAACTTCTGCAGATCAGGCTTTATGTGGTACCTATTGAGTGCGTCAAAATGAGTCTATATGAGGGAAAGGGTTAAAGTGGGTTTGGGTTACAAGACAGTGAACAGATCTCATTTTGTTACTTATATAATGTTGAGTAATTTATTTTTGTTTGAGTAAAATAAATGGCATGGGCTTATTAGCAGTAACTGAGATATACAGGGACCCATGTCAGTCATTTTACAGCTGATAATGTCACATTCAGATTTATGATGCAACTTTGAAATAATATGTTACAATCAAAGATTATTGTAAAAAATTAAACAGCTGTGTCAATTGTCAAATTAAAAAAAAACACTTTCCTAGCCACTGTATTAGGACCAAATTGTCATCTTTATAAACATAGGAACGTGTACATTTATATGGGAATTTAAAATTGGTCTATATATACCAACATATTTAATTATGATTATTATTTTGTACAATCTTGTAATTAGTCTCTTAATTAGTTCTTGAAAATACAAATTGCACTTAAAGTTCAATTTTGAGGCTAATCTCACTAAAATTAAAATGGTCACAATTTAAGACTATACTAAGCAAGATGTGAGCCTGAAATCATACTGAGCTATTCATCTAGAACTTGGGTTCAAATTTAAATTTTAACAAGAGGGCCATGATGGCCCTGAATCGCTCACCTGAGTACCATTGCTTCAACTGATGTCAAGGTTTTTAAACAGACAAGGATTCTGATATAACTTAATCTAAAACATTTTACCCCTGACAATACTACACACCAAATACCTAAGCAATGGGCCATATGGTTTCAGAGAAGACTTGGGCGCAGGGTCATTTATCACCGTAGGGCCAAGACTTTGAAAATCTTTGTAATGAACCATTAGATGCTACAACATACCAAAAATCTTAGCTCTAGGCCTTATTGATTCATAGAAGAAGATTTTTTAAGATTTTCCTATTTAACTCTATGTAAAACAAGTGACCCCTGGTGGGGGTCATTTATCACCATAGGGCTATGATTTGTACAATCTTGGTAGTGGCCCATAAGATGATGCTACATACCAAACATCTAAGCTCTAGGCCTTATGGATTCATAGAAGAAGATTTTTTAAGATTTTCCTATATAACTCTGTGTAAAACAAGTGACCCCTGGTGCGGGGTCATTTATCACCATAGGGCTATGATTTGTACAATCTTGGTAGTGGCCCATAAGATGATGCTTCATACCAAATATCTAAGCATTCATGGAAGAAGATTTTTTTGTAAAACAAGTGACCCCTGGTTCGGGGTCATTTATCACCATAGGGCTATGATTTGTACAATCTTGGTAGTGGCCCATAAGATGATGCTACATACCAAATATCTAAGCTCTAGGCCTTATGGATTCATAGAAGAAGATTTTTTAAGATTTTCCTATATAACTCTATGTAAAACAAGTGACCCCTGGTGCGGGGTCATTTATCACCATAGGGCTATGATTTGTACAATCTTGGTAGTGGCCCATAAGACGATGCTTCATACCAAATATCTAAGCTCTAGGCCTTATGCATTCATGGAAGAAGATTTTTTAAGATTTTCCTATATAACTCTATGTAAAACAAGTGACCCCTGGTGCGGGGTCATTTATCACCATAGGGCTATGATTTGTACAATCTTGGTAGTGGCCCATAAGATGATGCTACATACCAAATATCAAAAGGTTAGGCCTTGTGGTTTCGGAGAAGAAGATTTTTTCAAGTTTTTCCTATATTAGCCTATGTGAAATCAAGTGACCCCTGGGCGGGGCCAATTTTGACCCCAGGGTCATAATTTGTACAATCCTGGTAGAGAGTCATAAGATCATGCTACATACCAAAAATCAAAAGGCTAGGCCTTGTGGTTTCAGAGAAGAAGATTTTTTAAATTTTCATTTTTAAAATCTATTTTTAGCTCCTGTGACCTAATTATGCAATGGACCAGAACCATTTATACAACTTTAGTAGAGCTTCATCCAAGGAACATTCCTGCAAAATATTTTACAAATTGGCCAAGCCGTTTAGGAGGAGATGTTGTTTGAAGCAATTGTTGACGCCGGACGCACGGACACACGCACGGACGCACGCACGGACGACGGACGACGGACGCCGGACAAAAGGCGATCAGAAAAGCTCACCTTGAGCACGTTGTGCTCATGTGAGCTAAAAATCATGCTAAGAAGTAATTTCCTAGTAATTTCTTAAACATCAATAGAAGCACCTTCCAATATTATTTATTGCAACTGAAATACATGTATCTTCATAAATTAGTATATAAATTAGTATATCTAGAATAACTGTGTGTAACTCTAATTATACTGAAATAAATAAGAGATCCAGGCAACAACATAAGTTTTATTCAGTGCTAAGTAAGGCTGGAAGTTTACTGATTGAGGCAGGTGACCACTGCTGAAATGGGGCAGGCATTATAATTGTATGATGCATGCTTCTCTTCCATAGGCAAAAAATTTAATTGTTCTAAATTTGTTTTTTATCTGTTAAAAGCTGTTCAGCTGTTTTACGATTATTTTTAAAAGAACAGTTACTGTCCATGAAATAAGCCAAAAAAAAACATTTAATGGGAATCAGAATTAATAAATATTGTTTCCTCCTCAAGTCTTACAAATTTATTTCTCTTATCAGATATAAAAATGTACAAGAAGTTAGAACCTAATAAAAAATGGGTGTTTCCACGAAAATGTGAAACCTTTTCTCCTACACCCACACATACATTTTCCTCGCCAAGCATTTCCCTCCACTTCTCTGTCAGATCACACACATATGCATCTTATCTCTGTTCATTATCTCAAGGCTGATTTGAAACAAGAATGACCTTGAGAAAATGCACGTGTACTCCCCGTTACTACTGTGATAACACACCTCTGTCATACCTGGCCCAGCTGCAGTTCTAACATCATATCTTGACAGGACTGGTACCCCCCCCCCCCCCCCCCATTCATGCAAGATCATTTTTTACACTGATGAACTTGTAGGGCCAAAACTTTAACCCTAGCGATGGGAGCCACCCCCCCCCCCCCCCCCCCCCATCCCCTCACACACACACACACACTCACTTTTCAAAAACTTCACACATTGGTAATGTGCAAAAATTCTTGTTTTTCTTCCAGACTTAATTACTACTGCAATCAACTCTAATGATTTTAACAGATAAAACATTTCCCTGGCGCAAAAAAAAAAATATAGTGAAAATAGAGTCTAACAGATTCACATGATATATTAATGAAACAGCAATCCAACAGAGTATGTGAGGCTTGATTCTGTCATTGCTGAGATAATAAAGCAATACAGAGATAGCGTGGGTTTGACATTTAACCACAAGAAGATTTTCAGGATATAATCATTTCATAGCAAGTTTAAAGTAATGCAAGTCATCGAAAATGTGTTGCTTCTAAATTTAGTTACCAGTGCAATTTCTTAGGAAAACAGATATTGATGTAAAGCATCTGATCTTCCAGATATGTTCCCCAATTTTTGAGTATGAATGTCTGTTGGACTTTCTATATATCACCTCTGGGAATAATTTACGGTGGGTGCCAAACATAATCATGTTAAATCCAACTGCCCCCATCTGGAAACGAACTCAGAACCTTCAGTTTGCAAATCAGACATGCTACGTCACCATAAAGGCTAGTTCCATAGCAAGAAAGTATATGTGACATTTCATACGTCTAGTACATAATACCATACATCAAAATATCAAGAACATTCATCATAACCAGAATTCACCAAAGAATATATCATGTAAACAGGAATATTAAATAAAGCAGAATGTCTAATGAAATCGAATATTTATATAAAAGAAAATCTATCTATATTGAAATAGGATGTCAAATATGTGAATGTTATTGATACAGTGTGGGTAAGACCATCTTCAGTGATAGTTCCAGTTGCATAACCACATGCTGGAAGACATTTATCTTCTTTCAGGGTAATGGTCACTTTCATGTAAAACTGGGTTCAGAACTGCAGGGAAATGTGTCCATGACTAGGTCAACTCAAAGCTCACAAATACCAACAATACATGTCTTATCCTGTATAATCCTTCTACCTCCTTCAGTCTCATTTGATGCCCTGGCAAACAGAGCTTTATAAAACAGCTGTTCCTAGGACCTTCCAGGAGCTGTCTGATCAAGGTCACCTCTGTTTTATTATATAATATTGTAGTCTGCACAATAAAAACATTCCACAATTTGAAGGTTAGTCAACTAACTTCAGTCATGTCATAAATTCAAACATGAATATTCATGAGGTAAAGAGATAAACCAGGTCATCCAATGGTCACATGATATCCCAGTATAGCTATTGGATGACCTGAAGATTTAACCCTTTCCCTCAAAGAGGAAACAATGAAAAGACCTATGCGAACAGCATAAAACCAGATCAGCCTGCGAGTAACTCGCAGGCTGATCAGGTTTTATGCTGTTCGCTGCTCCTCAGTGGTCTGGAAATGAGGACTTTATAATTAAATTTGGTAAGGTTTAACTGTGGTTTTCTGCAGATCAGGCTTTATGTGGTACCTACTGAGTGCGTCAAAATGAGTCTATATGAGGGAAAGGGTTAAACTGAATGACAGTCCTTATCATCAGGTTTACAGAGATTATGGACAGTCCCTAGATCACCAATGCATCACAATACCACCGGTTCCACATCTATACAGGAAATGTCTGCAGTTTATCTGCTTTAATTGATTTCATGTCAATTATAATTGAAACCAATCCAGACCCTTGAGGTGTAACCAAGAGATACATCATGACGATCATATACCAGTCTGAACCTAGCCGTATCAGACACTGCAAACAATATATCCAACTGAAGCCATGGATATCAGAGCTAACCAACCTTACATAATCAACTTCAACCAACCTTAGAACAGAAAAACAATTCAACGGATTCCGGTATATTGGGATAGTTAGATCAGGTTCTGAATTATTTCTATGACAATGTTTATCAGTTGTTTATTTCTGACTCATCCCTAGAACTATCACTGAAGATGCTTTGTGTACTGTGAATGTTGGACAGAACAGGATGTGACAAGCATAGTTCCTATATGGAGGCGGGGCTAATTCTGTAGAATGTCCCAAGATTACGATTAAAATAGAAGGTAGGACTCAATTCTCAAGAAAAGTTAGTTTCTGCATGCTCTGTCTGAATCTCCAGAAGTAGGGCCTTTAGTCCCTGTAAATAAACTAAGACTGTGTGGCAACACCTACACATAAATCATTCAACCATACTGTGCTGTAACAGATGGGACAGTTAATCTTTCAGTCATGTTTTTCATGTGTGATTGTATAACATGTGCATCATTCACCGCCTCAAGTTTCCATCCAGGAAAGACTGATAAAGAACAACAAATTTATCAAACGGGAGATATTGATAAAGGAAACTATGAAGTGTCTGAACTTTGGGGCAGAAAGCCAGGACTTATTACTTGATATTAAATGAAACTGATAAAATCAGTTGGTGAAATTTTCTGAATACATGTATATTGAAAACCAGATAATGAACAAAATAGATCTATCACTTCTTTTACATGCAATAACTTCTCCACATTTCATATTTATAAATTGCTATTTCTGTGTCTTTTTAATTCTTTTGACATATGCTGTAAATGGATAATTAATTTATGCTTTACATACTGAGTGACAAAAACTCTTCCTTTTTTTTTTTTTTTAAATCTAGACAAATACTCTCTCCCCAAGAAAGCTTAAAATGACAGTCTATCAAATAATTCATAAAAAAAATCTAAGGAAGGCAATACACCAGTTTAATGCCAGAAGCTGAACATCTAAAATCAATGAGAAATTTGAATAACACTGAATACATACTGTAGCCAGATTATGAAACATCCTAATCTGGTGATTGTACAAACCACAAAGTGGTCTGGTACTGAGATGATTAAGCTGAGAATGCTGTACAAGTCATCAGCTGGGTGTTACAGCCTGTCACTCACTTCTAGACAGACATGTGGTCAAACCACAGACAGATATACCATTTTGGTGTATGTTTGTTTATTGATAAGCATAAGAAACAAGTAGTATGGTGTTTCTTTGAAAACCAGGTTATCAGCAGTTATTAATTTTGACAACAAGAGAGATTCCAACTCTCCCCTCTCTATGAAAGCTACCTATGTAACAAACTTGCCACATCTCAACCCTATCAAATGTTACTATTTCTACTTTTAGTAGCAGAGACCTTGACCCATACACTCCACCTATTCTCTCCATTACTATATAACAGTCACACCTGTCACAAATCTGACTGCTGACAAAAATCATTGAACAGCTGCTGAACTGCTTGTTTGCCTGTAATGAGAGAGTCAACTAGCAACCCAATTTTTCTATAAAACATCTGGTTAACAAAATACTAGAAAGTAAATCAATACTTGTCAATCATTTCAATCCACATGAGTACAACAGTAATAACTCACTTATGCATGTCAGTGGTTAACCTCTTATGTTGAAAACATGGATGTCAAATCAAATTAACAATAGCAGACAGAAAGAAATTACTTATTTGTCAGACCATTTTAAATCAATCCTTATCTCAGACAGTAATGTCCAGACATCATACAGATATACCAGCAAACCCTACTGTTAAAGAAACAGCAGAAATACCTTTAACATGTCTTTTATGCCTGAACTAGGAAGACATTACCACAATGCATACATATGTGGTAGGCTTAAAATGGCACTTGTACTATCTTTCCACAGAGCTAGTTCTTGTGGCATTACATGGTAGGGTGTCAAATTTGCATACCAAAGGTCCTGAGTTTGATTCCAGCTCAGGACAGTTGGATTTTACTTGGTTACAATAATCCCTCTTGACAGTTGTACCAGAACTGTAAACCTGGAAATGTCTTTCAGCCTGGAAATAAAATGTGCCTGGAAATGACTTTGTGCCTGGGAGTGACTTTATGCCTTGGTGTGAATCTGTGCCTGGGAATGTCTAATACATCATCAATATTTGATATTGTAAGAAAAATCAGTGTGCATAGTGCTCACATGAGTAGAACATCAGCCTGTGGTGTATTCAATGTCATGTGTTGAAAGCATTCAAGTGTATTTAAACGTTGTTTTTTTTCGTTTTTTCATTGATTTAGAGACAAGTCCTTACATCTCTACTAATTCTTCTAAAAGGTTGTTGTGTTGGATCAGCACTTTGCACCTGGGAAAATCATGATATATTCTTCTCCGCAAGGTTCAAACCATTAACCATAGGGTACACAATCAAGCACTCTATCGCACACCTATATTGCCCTACAAGTGCAATTTAATATGATAACAATCTAACCTGAGTCAGTCAATTTGTTAAGAGGTAATTCTGTCATGAGAAAAGTTATAAAAACCTTTTTCTTGTACATATACCAAGTCAAAATGGACATTACATAGCAAAGCAAGAAATTGATCTTTGTATACCAGTCAGTGATGGACCAATTAAGTTGCTTTTTGTAATGTTACATACATCAGTACATCTCCAATAGCACACGCCGGATCAATGCTGATAACGTGCTTGGGAATAGAAACTGCAGCAAATATTCCATGTCTATAAGTAAATCAGTAAGTACATTGTAACTACAAGCAAAACTTATCTATTGAACACCACACCAAGATGTCACTGACTGAAGAACATAGGGCAGACTTTTGTAGAAAGAGATAATGGAAGCCGATGAATATTAAGACAAAAATGTTTCCATCTGCAACTGTTTATGCAACAAGATTGACACCAGGCCCTAAGTTCTCAAAGATTATGGAAATCACACTCGCACTAAGACTTAAGTGTGATTATCATGCACAATATAGTTTGACTGATGAGCGGTGTTCACGTCTTTTAATCACATTCTTAAATTTCATACTCCAGTATGCCTGAGCACTCTTCATACTGAAACTTCAGCTTATGCAGGATTACTGAGTGAGATTTTTCTTCAAGATCACTGCTCTCACATCATATTTTGGCTGCAACTCAGTTGAGCAGAAATATTAACACCTGAGATTGTACTTAGGTATTTTTTGAGAGCACAGAGTAGTAAACTTTTGCAGTCAATGAAATTAAGAAAATGGATGAAGAAGTTCAAATCCCTATATTATGGACCATGATGAATATGAGGCTGATGCCATTTAACATTTATAAGCTGGAAATACATACTTTGTGTTTCATGTCATAAGATATGCAGCAAGCCAGACTATTAAACGAGTCTGAACAGGCATCACAAACATTACTTCTGCTAATTTCGTCCACTATGTTATGGATTTTTGTGCTACGCATGGTCCCTCTCAGCATAATTCTTAGGATAAAGTTAAAAAACACCAAGGGGCAGCCATTCTGGTTGACCCCATGTGTGAGCCAATCCAAAATGCACCATTAATCCAACTTCTAAAGAGCTGTACATACAATTATGACCTACCATGACTATCTGCAGATCAGCATGATCACAGAACTGTTTGTAAATGATCACTATCAGCAATAAATGTCATATTACCATTACATAACTGATATATGTTCAATAACAGATGCACAATTCTCTGACATTCAAATACCATGATACTGGTCCTTCAAAAAATAAGCTTCTCACCCATATAATTTTATATATATATCTGAATCAGCACTTCGTGTCAATGATGATAATTTATGAATCTATATGACTGATCACATTTTACTATATAGATGATGTTATTCATTGTTCATAATTTGGACATTTTCTAACTAAAATTGTGAGGGAGACTTCCAGTTGGTTTGCAGTAGTTGATGGTTCTATCCAGGTAACTTATTAATGGTCTTCCTCCACCTGTAGCTGATTGGATGTCATTATACAACTGAAATTCAGTCCAGGTCTGATTGCAAAACTGTTCCAGCTTCCTCTATATCTATATGCACTTGGAACAGTTCAGAGGTCAGTCTTTGTACTGTTAACTGAACATGAGGTTATAAAACAATAGGGCCATATGGCCCTAGATCATTCACCGTAGTACATAAGCTTTTTCAGGACCGTTTAAGTCACTTGATTTTATCTCCAGCAGCAACCAATTTCAAGTTTCAGAAACCAAGAATTCTCAAGTTAGTCAATCATCTGGTGGCCTCATTTTTCATGGGATCAACAATATTTAAGCCATTAAGGTTGACAGCCTTGAGGTGATCATTTGTGCCAAACAAATTAATTTCTAACCAGTGGTTTCAGGAGAAGATTTTTTTAAGTTTTATAATAAAACTATCTTGGTTGCCATAGCAACCAGTGTTCTGCATGGATCAAATTTATTTTAGTAACTCTTGTGAAGGGTCACCCAAGGATCATTCATGCCAATTTTCATTAATTTCCACCAAGTTGTTTTAGAGGGGATGTCTAAAAGTAAATTGTTGACAACGCACAACACACATCAAACAATTAACTCAGGGTGACCACAACAGCTCACCTTGAGCATGCTGTGGGCTGGTGAGCTAAAAATAGATAATAAAAACCTGAATAAAAAAAAAAAAAAGGAAAGAGGTTCCTATAAATTTCCCTTATGACAGGGTTATAACAATTTCAGTCAACAGCAGGATTATAAGTCCAAACTTACAGTTGGAGAACATAGAGCCGTATGGTTCCACATCCGTGGCAATGGCTGCCAGGGTGATGTGGAAGACCGCGTGGGCAAGCACGGCCAGCAGCCCGACAATAAACACCACTCGTAGGTAGATGCCCGTCCCACCTGCAATACGTACAACACTAATATTAACAGCTGAATTCAATGCAATGCTGAATATTTTCATATGAAGAGGTCATGGTGCAAAACAATGCTAAATATATAAACATATATCGGCAGTTATAAAGGATTGCACCAGACCTTAAAATTAATTAGATATTTCACTTTTAATGTCAAGGTCAAAAGATTTTTTTTAATATGAATATGACAACAAAGATAGCAGATTAAAGGTCTAATCAAAGTTCCCAAATAAGCTTAAATTGGTCTCAATAATATTCAGTGCCTTAAGATAATATACACACGGATTTCTTTTCCTTCTTTACCGCAACAGTAAAGTGAATTATTAAATACTAGTTGTATATAACAATAAAGGATCAAAAGGGCTTACTTTCCGTTTTGTTGTGAGATGAATAAAACTCCAAAATAATATCCTTGCAAGCTTTTCACACAATCATGTACATGTACTGAAAATATTTTGGAAATTTGCATGACCTTACAAACCATTTCAGCAAGGAAATTTCCCAAATTTGGCCACTCTGAATATATCATCTTACCTCGGATTGTGACTGCAGTCGGGGAGGATAACAGGGGACATATCAACAGGAATATTGCGTACACAAATGACACAGCATTGTATCGCACAGCCGCAGCTGAAATAGACAACAGATTTTTTCTGCTTCAATCTCAAAACAGCAAAATGTATATCACATTATATTCCATCTTAAGATATAAAAATTCAATATCATTATCATGCTACTAGTATATTCCATCATAAGATATTAATATTCTATATCATTATCATGCTATTTCCATCATAAGATATTAATATTCTATATCATTATCATGTTATTTCCATCATAAGATATTAATATTCAATATCATTATCATGCTATATTTCATCATAAGATACTAATACTCAAATTTCATAACATGTTAATGTATTTTAAGGGCCTTCATTAACAAATCTATAACATAAATCATGGCGAAATGAATTGTATAATCTTTTAGGAGTGTATACATGTAATGAAATAAACAACAAGTAACTGGTGTTGTATACAACACATAAAGTCCCCTACCGGCTCCACCTTGACTCAATATGGTAATCAATCCCATTTTTTGCCATATTTTCACTATTTCCGTTACCATAGCAACCACAATTTTAGTCGAAGAACAAAAATAAAATGAAGTGCATAATCTACACATTGCCATCTAGTCATATACCAAGTTTCATCAAGTTTGCTTGCTTAGTTATCGCGGGGTCCCATTTTTGCCATATTTTCACTATTTCCATTACCATAGCAACCACAATTTTAGTCGAAGAACAAAAATAAAATGACGTGCATAATCTACACATTGCCATCTAGTCATATACCAAGTTTCATCAAGTAGCTTGCTTAGTTATCGGGGATCCCATTTTTGCCATATTTTCACTATTTCCATTACCATAGCAACCACAATTTTAGTCGAAGAACAAAAATAAAATGAGTGCATAATCTACACATTGCCATCTAGTCATATACCAAGTTTCATCAAGTTAGCTTGATCCCATTTTTGCCATATTTTCACTATTTCCATTACCATAGCAACCACAATTTTAGTCGAAGAACAAAAATAAAATGACGTGCATAATCTACACATTGCCATCTAGTCATATACCAAGTTTCATCAAGTTAGCTTGCTTAGTTATTAAGTTATTGCGGGATCCAGATTTGAGCGGACGGACAGACGGACGGACGGACGGACGGACAGACGGAGGGCAAACCTATAGTCCCCTCCGGTGTAAACACCGGTAGGGGACTAATAAAATGCATGGAGATATACTGTGACAGTGAATTTAAGCGATATGTTCTGAGAGATCAGACTCTCAAGAAATGCTTGTATACTTATTGTGCAATTTTTCTCTGCATAATGTGAGTTATATTCTATAAACATTGCCTTGATTGTAAGAAGTATTGTCTGATCCTGACTACCTCACACCACATTATGCCAGGTCTATAAAATTTATCAAAAGAGAAAACTAATACAGTGGTCACGCGATTCCTCGAGGTCGGACGGGATCTGCAAAAAATCTCGAAGAATCGCCGGTTTCGAGGAATCATTTATGTGTCAAAATTCAATACATTTACATGTGTTGATACCTTAACGTCATCTTTTCATTAATTATTTCGTTAAGTTTAGCCTTTAATAATACTTTATAAACATACTGTATGTTTAAAAATACAAAAATAACACGATCATAGCTTTCATTGTGAGAATTAAGTCAGAAATAAATTCTTTTTTTACCGATAATATGATTGAAACCCTTTGTTTTAGTTTGTGTATATGGTGGCGCTGCGTATTTTTTACGTAAACACTTATACTGTGGTTCTTCAAGTTAATGATTACAGAGGAAAAGAACAACACTCAAACAATCAAAATCGGCTCCTTTAATGACAAATAATTAATCATGCAGACCAATCACAGTTTGTTACATGATCAGTAGGTGCGAAAATAATTTTCGTGGTCGTGTTGATATAACGGTTCACCGATGTACTCTAAGGATGGTTTGACAATGTGTGAAAACAAAAAGAAAACCATCTCGACCAAGGTGTTAATTACAGGTGGTCATAGGGCCGGAGTATGGTTGTCAGGGAGATATAGGTAGGTTTTGATATCGACTTCGAGGAATCGCATAGAAATAATATAGGATATACTTTCTAGGGACCAAGGACGGAGCTCGAGGAATCCAAAATCGCATGTTTGAAGAATCGCCCATAAATTTATATAGAATAAGAAGGGCTAAATCAAGGGACCAGGCTTGTAGCTCAAGCCATCGCCGGTATTCAATGAATTGCCACATTGAGGAATCGCATGACCACTGTATGTGGAACTATATTAACCCTTTCCCTCATAGAGGACACCATGAAAAGACCTATGCGAACAGCATAAAACCAGATCAGCCTGCGAGTAACTCGCAGGCTGATCAGGTTTTATGCTGTTCGCTGCTCCTCAATGGTCTTGAAATGAGGATTTTGTAATTAAATTTGGTAAGGTTTAACTGTGAATTTCTGCAGATCAGGCTTTATGTGGTACCTATTGAGTGCGTCAAAATGAGTCTATATGAGGGAAAGGGTTAAATAAATGAAATGTTATATACCACAAACTAGGCCATATGTAGATTTAGCCGACATAAAATTCATGTAGGGATGATGTAGGATATTAAAAATGTACCACTGGTATGTGGGACTGATGCACAGAACACAAAGGATGGGCCTGCAGTAGCCCTGTCACCAAGACAACATTGCCATGGTAATCAATCCAACCCCCTGGGATGGGTGTCACCAATGTGTCTGACATCAGACACCATGCAGTAGTGAAAGGTAATATACCATCTCAGTCAAACTATTTGTAGCAAAACCTTCCAGTTTCAAATCACCTTCAGTTTATGAATTTAACTTGATATGAAATTCAATGATTGCAACTATCTCATCTTGCACACTGATCTGGTTTCAACCTGGTTCATGGGGTAAGAGGTGACTGTAAAATAAGACTTCCCCTGACAACTGCTGTTTTACCAGCCCCCATCCCATCAGGCATGATTATATTTTCCCCCTCCCTCCATCATGTAGTTTGGCCTTGAAGTGTTTACCTTGTGTGTTGTTAAATGAAGGTACCCATTCATACCCATATCTTTTTATCCAGTTTTCAAAATGCATGATGCCATTGCAGAATATATCATAAATACTCATGTATTGTGTGCATTTCTATGAATTCAATTTCGATTTCCGAGAAGGGGTGCGCACACTATACAATCTTGAAAATTCAGTTTTTCTTTGTGTTTCCAAACTTTACCCCACCCACTAGGAAGCCATATCGGCAATCGGCGGAGTTTATATGATTTGTATTCATATTTTAAATCAAACTATACCAGACCTGTCAATCCTAATGTCACAATCCTTATATCAACTTCAACTTTACAGCAGCACCGGTACTACAAGATCATGACCTTTCTTTGAATTTTGATTCTTCCTGTAAGAGACCTATTCAAACCCCTCCTCCAAACTTTTGTCAACATCAGCTGGCAGATCAAGTGACACAACTGCCCAACCATATATACCTGTATATCTTAAGGTAATATAAACCAGTATCAGAGATAATGTTCTGAAAAAAAAAATTACAACCCTAATATCCTGTTTATATGGAGGTATCACATGCACACTGAAGAATATTAGAATTTTTATCAGCTTAACCCTTTCCCTCATATAGACTCATTTTAACGCACTCAGTAGGTACCACATAAAGCCTGATCTGCAGAAAACCACAGTTAAACCATACCAAATTTAATTACAAAATCCTCATTTCCAGACCACTGAGGAGCAGCGAACAGCATAAAACCTGATAAGCCTGCGAATTACTCGCAGGCTGATCTGGTTTTATGCTGTTCGCATAGGTATTTTCATGGTATCCTCTATGAGGGAAAGGGTTAAAAAGCTACAGCAGGACATTATATGAAACAAAATCCTTGAATACTGGCTAAATGAATAGCAAGTACTTTCACTAACAGAATGCACTATTATTAGATGTATAATTACATCACTTGATAGAGTCACATTTCCTTCCTGTTTGCTATTTTAAATGACTTTGTAATATCACAAGATATTCCAGTAGCTTTGTATCTACTGAGAGTGTGACTCATGTGAACGAGGAAAGAATCATTTCTAGGTTCAGAGTCCAAAAGGATAGACATAAAAATATTGACTTGAACCATTCTGAATACATAACAAGAATTCAAATAATGAAAATTCCTGTCTTTCATCCAGCTGTCGTAAAATTAATAAAATTACTAATCTTAAAATAACAAATCACTTTTTTATCAAACTTTAAATATTAGTGAATTTAAAATTAAAAAGGTTGTGTAGTGTATATTTATATTAATAATGAAAATGAAAATTCTGCAGCAGTCTATCAAAGTATTGGAGACCTTTTACATGTAGTACATGTAAATATGATATTTTAACAATACTGTATATCTGGTATCTATTTAATCCAACATGTTTAGACAAGTGTTTCATGTCTACTGATGATAAAACTACCAGCAGCCATGGTCCTTACCTGCAAGCAGCACCAGTGGCAACAGTAGTCTGAAGAGCAGGTAGCAGCAAAGTCTCACTGCTACCGTGGCGGCTGCCATCTTGGTTGTCAAGGCAACCTGTCTCTCTTTAGCAACCTCCTTCACACAGACTCAGTCAACTCAAGTTGGGACTGCCCATCACCTGCAAAGATACATATCATCAGTCAATCGTGATTAGCCCGCCAGTACATCACCACTGTTTTCTGTTTAAAGCAGCAAAAAAATGCTTAGCTTTATCTAGAGAAATTCTCCCCACTCACTATGAAGTTAAACTGTTAACACAGCCAAAGGTGGGACCATGAAATCTGCAGACTGACAGTTATCTACATTCTTCAATAGCTTCATATACCCAAAGTCATGGTTTGAATTGGCAGACCTCTCTACCTCCCAATTTTCCTTTGCAGATTTATGCATATACCAAAACTTATAACATTCCAGGCAGTTTATAATCAGAAAACTGCCTACAACATTATTCCTACATGTGCCTGTCACACAGTATTATCAACTTTATTTATTGACAAGCCAAATATTAAGCTAAGAATTGCAATGGTACAACTGACAATTGGCAGCAAAGAAACTTTTAATTGAGCCATTAATATTACATAAAATTAATTAAATTCCTATGACAATAAATGTAAGTGGCAGACTGTCTCGTGGTCACTATAGCATATGCATATAAGACCACAAGAATGAAAATGATCGGTGGACTTATGATGTGTCAAGGTAGAACTACTTCAACCAAGGAAACATGGACGAAGATAACTGATAAGTTATATGCAATTCATTGAAATGTGATTTCAATTTCGTGAAAACAATACTGGATTCTGCTAACTAATAAGATTAAGAGTGATTTAACTGGTAATACGTCTCCTGAACAATTTATTTGTGAGGCTCTGGAAATGGATAAAACATTGGACGTTTCGAGGTCTGGAAATTGTCCAAAACTTTTGTAAGAGTTGGCCAACATGAAAACCATGTGAGACAGCTGATCTATACCACAAAGTGTAGAGAGAGTTAGGTGATATGCATATATTCAGAACTTCAGGCTATTGGTAGTGTTAAAATGTCCCTGTAAATATAAAATGCAACAAATACACAAACCAGTTCTGAACAGGAAAAACCTGTCTCTTTTTGTCTAATATAGATTTCCAGTCACATGCAAACATAACTTGATCTGACAATTACCAGTACACTCAACTTTTTAAGAATAACTGAATCTTTAGTATCAATTAAGAATCCTTAATTACCAATAAACAGCTCAGGGACATTCATTGTCAATATATCATATTAACAATTTACAAAACCTAAAGAAAAAACACTGTTCTAGCATAAATAACACCTGACAATATGTTTAAAATGAGTTCAATTATTCAAGGGTTTTTAAACTGACTCCTCTATTTAACCAACATCAGCCAATATGACAGTGTGTGCAGACTAAGGTGTCAACAACAAGTTTAGTATGTCTAGACGCAACATCATCATGCATTGGATGGGATTATAATCAAAAGTGCATGAACAGCATTTGAAGATGGTCCACTATGTTGGAGATACAAAAAATAAGAAAAAAAAAACAAAATATTCCACCAAAAACCCGAAATTCAAATGAGTGGAAACTGATTTTACATGTACCGATAGATCAAATAATTTCCATTCCACAAAGGCTGATCTGATCAAATCTTCCAAACTATTCCTAAAAGCGAAAATGTAAACTGACAAACTTATTTAAAGAGAATTTTAATGGACATATTTTCAGATGAACCAGGTAGTATTCAAAATGGAAAGATGTGAGATATAAATAAAGATCTAATTATTTAAATGCTGTCTATAATTATCAGCACTCAATTACGTTGAAAAAAAATCAGCAACCCACACTTCATACTGAACATCCTTTACATATTTCAGGGCTCATCATGTGATGGTAAGTAATCAGATGCATCTTAATGTCACTATTATTTCACAGATCACTGAGCTTCTCTCCTTCACTACTCTTTCAAGTCAGCCAAATAAACTTGGAATGCTGACGTTAACTGCATTTCATACATAATTGAAATTCCCTTTTAACACATCTTACAGTCTGTGTTAATAAAGGGTCCACGCTGTGTACCTAAATGAACCTTTTTACTATGTGAATGTCATGTGTGATCTAAGTAAATCCAGAGAAAATCAAGATAAGGAAAAGTCGATGTCTCCAGATGATCAGGTTTTATATTTCAAGCTGCTACAATGACAATTGCAACCACAAGCTAATGCTGAAACCATTCTTACTCCCTCTAAGCTGCTCTACTTTTATACACGAGTCACAGATACAATGATGCAATCCAAAAATGCATGAGGACTACTCACTGTCACTAGGACCACAGAATTACAATTTTTGTCCCTCAATACTGTATTATGAACATGGTAAGGAACGGAATCTGACTTCACTTGAATACAGAGGTCGTAATACATGTATTTTATTTACAGTTCGATCAGTCTGACATTCATTTAACACATGGTGTAACAAATCATTGTCAAAAAGGCAACATTAATGAAGTAATTAAGAACACGAAATGTCACAATTTGTACATATTTTTAAATCTGTGCCACTCTCAACTTCAGGTTTGCTTTTTTCGGCTATTTCCACTGGATAACGTAATATATACAAACAAGCAATTTCCCACAATCTGACGGGGTCAATTTCACATCATCCAGTCATATCGCTTGATTCAAAATCGACTGAACATAAACGGAAGTTGATAGTGGAGCTGACTTATAAAAATGGACAAACTGTTGACACTTCGCGTTATTACTTTGTTAAGGTTGCAATTTGACAATGATTTGTTATACCATGTGTTAATTGAATGCCAGGCTGATCAAACTGTGCATAGAATATGATGGTAGCATACATTTATACAAAGTTGTGACCTTCATAATCAAGTAATGTCAGATTCCATTCCTTACCATGTTTCAATATACAGCGAAGAAGAACAATTTTTTTTAAATTATTTATAACTTTGATATTAATCAAGATTCCAATGCATGTGGTAATTCTACTGTTCTGGCACCAGTGTGACTACTTAATATATACCCTTTACCTTATGAATATTCATATTCATGTACAAATTTTCAACTTGATGAATATTAATTTCAGGAACTTTAAATGGTATAAGAAACAATGGATTTTTCTCTGCCATGTAGACTGTGTAGAATCTGTGAAACAATATTGTAGAAGCAAACACAGGAGATTCTGATCTGGGTCTGCTGTGTCAATGAGTCACAATTAATCTCTATGAGGTAGTAAGGTTAAGGTGAAATGATGACAACCAAACTCAGGCTCTCAAAATAAAACTAACAGTGAATAGAAGAGATATCAAACGCCACGTTTGAGTGTAATCATCGCAGTACATTATAAATCATTTTTCTCCACAGCTGTGATGATGCATTGAGTTAAGATCAAATGAATATTTCAACAATTTTCATTTGTAGGAAATACTTATGTTTAGGGAAAATGGTTGTGCACACTTGATTGTTGAGGTGACAACTACCTGTTAAAAATGTGCCATATTCTTGAAAAATAATAATAATAAAGAATTCGGACTGACTTACGTTTCTTTGATAAATATGTGTTTGCTTTTATCAAAAAACTTCTCTTTATAGATGCACATTGAGACCTGTAGCTTCAGAATATTATAGTTTCACCATCTCCATATGGTACACTTCATTATCATGCCCAATGTGCTGCAGGGGGACACTGTACATCATATCTCCATTACTTTAATCCCAATCAATGCCAAATTTATTTTTAAAGATATGTCTTATTAATACTCTTATTGAGGTCTGAATCCTCAAGAGGAAATAAGTTAACAACACATCAAACAGATATCAATGGACAAATTCATATTATTTTGATTCATCAGAGGCCTGCTGAGCTTTAATTCCACAGTGGCTAAAATATTTGACAAAACTTATTTTGACGGAAAATACTGACCAATTGGATTCTGGTAGTGGGCAAAACATCTACATTTACCAAAATCTTGAACACCAATCCCTGGGGTGTATATATATATATATATATATATATGACTGGTCCAATCCAAACATCTATAGGGATTATAGAGTCATGAAATTACCAGTTTATTAGCAGCTGTGAGAGCTATGAGATTAGTGCTGACATATCATGAATGTTGTATTTCTGTATGGTGTATCAGCTGTAACCATCCCATATCATACCTGTCACAGTGTCAATACAGCCTGCCAGTAATCATTCTGTCAAATATACAACACATCATGTACAGACCTTACAGACTTATCCCCCTGGTACTGTCACACTCACTGATCTAGACTTTGGAGGAAGGTAAGAAGAAAATCCTAAGATACCAGATTAAACATCAAAGTCAACATTCCCAGATGGTATATGTAACCTTTCTCTCTGGTATATCCTACAGGATTGAGCCAGCTTGCATCTTACTATTCTTAGATGCGTTAAGAGTATTTGTCTTGTTCGTTTGATTAAATAAGTTTAATCTCCCATCAACAATATTTTTGACATTTTGGGAATTTTTCTATATTAAAAACAATATAGTGCTATCTCACTGCAATACAACTGTAGACTACCCTTATATGCTTAAGTTAAATGCAGAGAAGAGATACAAGTACATTACAACAACTTTGTTAATGTTACAGCCACAAATCAAACCCTTAACCTCTCTGTTACAGTACAAATGATCTGCCTTCTCAACCACCAGGACCAAAAATCTTTAACTTTCTTAATTTAAATCTCAGGAGATAATTCTATCAGAAAATGCTATTGTCAAGCTGAAGTCAACTACTCAAGACTTCAACCTCTCTCAAACATAAATAACCAGGTGATTGGTTTAACAACACTTCAGCCCAATTACTTTAATTAACTTAAACATTAGGTTAATCTAACAAAAGATGTCAAACCTGCCAGCAATGAGAAAGTATTAGGAATGGAGAATCTCAATTTCAGTCAAAGATGTTGATGTTTTAAGTGACTGAACATTCATCTGATAAAAGGCAGAGCACAAATTGACAAGGATTCATTTGGGAATGAGAAGAGTAGGCTAAAAAAAGAGCGCTTTTACAAAATTATGAGTATTTCGATCCATGCATAGCTTTAAGCACTGTTCAATTTGATTTGGAAAACTCAAAGCTTGTTTCAGTACCTCTGATATCTTCAAGTCTAAGAGTGCAACATTTAAAAAATTCAAAATTTTGCATTAGTAAACAGCACTAGTACCGTAATGAACTTTTAATTCCATAAAAAAGGGGGTTTTAAATCCAGATACCTGAGAAACAATATAGCCCATAAATATAAAGAACAGTTATGTATCAAAACTGCATACCAACAATGACAAGGTGTTGAAATCCACTGTCTACCTTCATTTAACAACACACAAGGTAAACTCTTCAAGGCCAAAATACATGATGGAGGGAGGGGGAAAATATAATCATGCCTGATGGGCTTGTTACAATTACATGTGATATGTTACCTGTCCTCACTATACCAGGCACTCACCTCAGTTGAAAAGAGAACATATTGATGTGTAAATATGTCTTTTGAAGTTTAAGATTTCACACCTTATGACTTTAACCCTTTCCCTCATATGGACTCATTTTGACACACTCAGAAGGTACCACATAAAGCCTGATCTGCAGAAAACCACAGTTAAACCTTACCAAATTTAATTACAAAATCCTCATTTCCAGACCACTGAGGAGCAGCAAACAGCATAAAACCTGATCAGCCTGCAAGTTACTCGCAGGCTGATCTGGTTTTATGCTGTTCGCATAGGCCTTTTCATGGTGTCCTCTATGAGGGAAAGGGTTAAACCATCACGGAATGACCTATATATACAGCCAATATATTTTAGTCAGCATACAGTCATGTGCTATAGTATAATTATGCATGAATTAAATAATCATTCATTATAGACTCCTTGACAGGTATAGATTTATATTTTAACAACTGAAGCACTAAATTCTTGTATTAAGCTGTGAGGCCATGCATATTTAATGGTGAAATATAAACAAAACCAAAAACCTTTTTCCTTTTTTTTCCCATAACTAATAATGATTCCCAACCCAGAAAGCTGTTAATGTCAATAATCAACAGTAGCATCCATTCAATTTCAGTAAGAAGGAAATAAATAGAAACAGCTGATAATTTACAATTGTACCTCTGAAATAGCAATTAAACAACATTCCATACCTGACAGAAAGTCAAATAAATTCCAAACAATTGCAATAAATCTGTATACGAAGAACACAGTACAATAGACTATGATGTAAATCCACTTTTCTGTACAACTATTCAGATAAATCCACAATCCAGTACAGAATATCCGGAGATATTTCAAGTCTATTCCTCTGATCTACCACCACACTTGTGAACGTTACGCTGCTACTCACTCAGCTACTAAAGCCGATGACTGTTATAGTGTGTATACCTCCCCCACACTGTTATGACATAACATACACTGTATAAAAAATATCCTGCCAGTTGCTACAATCCAACTACGCCAGTCTCAATTAACGATAAAGCACTTGGTGATGAAAACAGCAATGAAACTGTACACCTCGCCAATAAATACAGCACCAAATTTAATGAAATTGGGAGCAACTTAATCTCTGCCTTTAAAAAAGTGGAGATACCATTCAAATGACATACTCCCATTCCTGAAGCAGCATCAAAAAGCTTTAAAACTGTTATATTGAAGAACCCAGAAGAATAAAATCAAAAGATAACAATAATTGCTTAAGAAAAGACCTCTTTACTGAACATTTTTATGATACAAAATATAACATGGTATTTCAAACAAGAACATAAGTGCTATTACTCGATACAAATATCTGATGAAGAGATGCAGTTTCAAACCTTTTTACAGCATATAAAAATAATCAAAGTATGACAAAAATGACACAACTAGCAGGTATGTAACCAGTATAAACCTGATCCACCAGAGACAGACACTAACAAGCTGACAGGGCTTTGTAAGAGAATTACATTACAAAATGAGTTCTGAGAGTTGCCTCCAGTCTGATCTGGTTTTCAAGAAAGGGGGAAGGGAGTGGGGGGACATCGGTGGATATTGCCGGGATATTGCAATCTGACACAGAATCAAGCTGTCTGGTACACAGGATACAACACCTGTGCCCATGTGACAGGCAAAAAACACATGCAAACAGTTACCTGATCCTCTCAGACAAGGTGCACCAGTCCCTTAAGATTAATGAAGCTATTGACAACCTGACAGGCGAAGACTGCTTTATGTGTTTTCTATTCACTATCAGCATTAAAATAAGGACAGCTATACAAATATTCATATTTATGTAAATGAAGTGTAACTGTTGTTAATGACTCATCATTTTAATCTCTATGATAATGTGATATTTACACCTGTTCAGAATTATCAGTCTGGAAGACAGGATTTCACAATCTAATTTAACCTCACAGATAATACATGTCTTAAAGCTTTCATTTTTAGCTTGTTTTCTGTTCATGCTAACTGCAAAACAACAAGTTCTACAACTTAATTATATTAATCCTCTTTCATGGTTCCTGGCTTGGACTAGTCTTAACACCAGGGGCTATGAAAAATCCTTACCACGAACCAGGTTCAAACCCACAACCTACAGATCTACAGTCATGTTCAACTCTCATCTGGAGAGAACTGATATACAGCAAACATAAAACCTAATCAAACTGCAACTTAACTTTATGAGCTAACACAAATCATAGCTGGTTGCCATGCCTGTAAGATGTACCTAGGGTAATGGCATGTGCCAAGGAACCAGGCTTAGGTTCAGTTGTCGTTTAAAGTCCCTAACATTTTCGTCTGCATCCTTGTTTTAACATAAAAGTAAAGAATATAAGCTGGGAACCAAATCCCTTATAAGCTGGGAACCAAATCCCTAACCATTGCAAACATTATGGTTAATTGAATGCAGCCCAGCTCATACCTTTTTATTCCTCACTATGTCTGAATTAAGGTGTTTTGTTTTCTTAGTATAAATAACAGGAAAGCTCAAGCAAGCCTGGGGTTTGGTCTTGCTTGAACTGACAACAAAAGACATATAAATCTGATCCATCCGACAGTGTACATGGCAACAAGAGGCGAGATCAATACCTTACATATCTATAGGCAGCTCCTGCAGGTAAAATATGCATCTTAATTACAATAATGACAAGCCCACATGTGTTACCATGACAGCAGCTGGGGATTTCTAAAAGTACATAATTTTCTTCAAAATAAGTGGTTTTGAAAAAGACGACATAAAAATCTAAATGACTGATAGAAAAACTTTATTTATGATTAAAAAGGTTTACTTTTTTGGATACTTTACCCAGAACCAAATTAGAGCTAATTAAACAAAGGTGATGAATTGCCCATTACACTGCACTGACTCAACAATAAGAAGAAATATTTAACTTTTTGTAAAATAGGACAGGACATTTCACTTGATTACTTTATAGTACTCACTTAATTAGGTTTGTGAGGGGGAATAAGTCCTTGAACAGTTCAAGAGATGGATATGACTAACAGTGTGTCCATACCATGTGGTATATGACATGATCACATCGTTTTAAGAGTATCGCGAAAAGCATATATTGCATCGATTCAGAGGGGTAAAATGCAGTAAGTATTTTATTTCTTTATTAGTTTTACCGGTAATGGTATATAGCATGTTTGAAACAGAAAACTGTGCCCTACACATAGGTCCCAATGATTATTTTGTAAGCTTAACAGTTTTACCTAACAATGGGGAAAACCTTCTTTTTTAAAATATGTTTGCTAACACGTACAGCACATCACTAATAATTAAGGTTTTCCCAGATGTTTGGAAATACTGTGCATCTGACAAAAGAATCATTAGAGCTTTAGTGTAGTGCACAATTTTCCGCTTTGCATGCACTATATCCCATTAAAATTGGTGAAGAAATAAAATACTTACAGCTTTTTTTTTTCAATTTGAGGCAAATTATGCTGCTTGTGGTAGCTTAAAATGACATTGTAATTATCACATGATATGGCCATATTGACTAAGGTACAATACACAAAGTACATGACTGTATTCATTTATGTTTCCACACCCCTATATTAAATTTTCATCTGAAATCAGTCTCATTTGTAACAAAGAAAAAAAACTGCACATTAACTATGATAACATAGGCATAAAAATTCAACTGCTATTTCTGTGTATTATTTTCTTGTTTAAACAGATGCTGAAATGAGTCATTTGTATAAAATCCTCAAAAAAATGGACAATACAAAATTTTGAATGATATCTACATAATCTGTTTTACAACTATAACGGCTTATATTCCTGGAGTCAAACTTCACCATTATTTCCATTCAGATGCTACTGTGTCTGACTGGAGCATGATTATGAAACCAATTCATTCAGCCCCCTGAGGACCTAGCTGCAGGAGAGCATGTGTAATTATTGTCACGTTACTCTCTTCTTCAGTAGCTCATTCCCCGGCAGTCACATGTTAATGGCAATGGGTCTCTAAAATTCAATACAAACCATGAAGTTTGGAGCCTTGAGCAAGTGCATAATCCTAGAGAGATCTGCATTCAAGCACATCATTATAAACACGTTCTAGCTACTTCTCAAGAAATAAATTTCAATCATTCAAACTGATGTTTTTTTGGACACAAATGATTTATAGAGGCCCTCATTAAATTCCTGGCAATGTTCTATTATAAAATGCATATTGGAATTTGAAATCTTTGTACACTTACTGGCCAGAATGATGGTATTTTACACATTACCTATTAAATAGCTCCTGCCTATGATTCAATTTATTTATTTTATATTGATTGGGAAATAGTTCTTACAATATATTTTAATCCCTCTCAGTGGTTCCTGGGATGGACCAGTAATGTCATAAAAATCCTTGCCCCTAACCAGGATTCAAACCCACAACCTTCTGATCCACACTTGTGTACCTTACAACTGGGCCACAGAGCTCTCATGCAAATATGATGCTTTGCCTCCATAATCATTCGGATAGTAAATAGTGCAGCATATTGGGAAAGTGACTTTGGAAAAAATCTGTTCAGAAATCTATTAAAGGATGAATGTCTGACACTTTCAGTTAATGAGATGAAGTCTGTTCTCCTAAAATATCAAACTGTCCCGAAAGGTGTTTTTTATCATAATGTCAAAATCACTACGGACCACAGAATTAATGCCAGGAAGAATGAATAAATCACAAAATATAGAGACACCAAAAAGTTTCATGGAAATGCCATTATTAAGTAGGTCATTATCCCCAATTAGGGAAAAACAACAAAAAGTTATCCTGCCAACTGACACAAGCACCAGTGCCAGGCAAGAGGAAAATTGTCCCATTGAGAAAAGAGAATAGTTCTTCAAAAGCAGCAAGTTTAAAACAATTCACCATGTTGGTACAAACTACTGATATTTAAACGCCAAGAAAAAAGTACAACGGATGTCATTTTCATTTACCATTACAACCCAAAAAGACCACTTGCAACAATAAAGTAATTCACCAAACAGAAAGCAGAACTTAACAAGAATCATGTCAAATGATGCGAAATCAGGTTTTCAAGTGTCACACCAGGCAATGAGAAACTATTTATAGTAGCAGTGACCTTGACCCTATTGACATGAAAAGCAATCCTGATCTTCCTCTTCCCATATGGTATCTATTTACTCAATCTGATCATCAAAACTGACTCCTAGAAGTTTTTTGACAAAAATGAAAACTCTCTTTTTACTAAAAGTGAGCTTGACCATGTGCATAATTCATCCTGAAAATCAATCCCAAACTTCCACTTCCCATAAGTATCTACCTTAACCAGTATCTCTACCATACCAAGTTTGAAAACTCTATCACTTATAATTCTTACTGGAAATATTTGAGGGAAATGAAATGTTGACGACTGCCCACCCACCCAATGACATACCCCATTCTAATAACAAGGATTTTTGTTGAAAACCTGGTTAAAAAAATCAAATTAAATCTTAATAAAAGAGATCTTATTTTTATTTATCAAACCATAATTTGCATTATAGCATTCAATCAATTAAAGATGAAAATGTAATAAAAACTAAGGTTGAAAACTAGTTTGTATTAAACCCTAAGGGCACCGTGGTCGAATGGTAAGGTACCCCTACTGCTGATCTGCAGGTTGTGGGTTTGAACCCCATTGGAGGCAGAGATTTTTCATGACCTCCCCAAGTGAAGAGTATTGGTACAACCCATGAACCATTCAGAGGGATAAATATAAGTTAGCAGGCTCCCTCCCATGACCAGACAGGGACTTATACCCAGAGTTGAGCAGCCTTGTTAACCCCTTGGCAATAACCCTGGAAAAAGTTTGTAAAGGTGTATCATAAAACTGAACATCTAATTGGCCAATACATCTTTTTGATCAGACCTTTAAGGCTGGCTGATACCAGTCTCATTACCAGTGGATTACTGTATTTCTAATGGGCCTTTTAGTTAACTAGAAAAGGCTCAGGATTACTAAAGATGTCCTGGAAATTATAACCTGTTTCAATAAGGCAGTGATAGAGCTATATAGATTTCTATTTTATAATTTGTTTGTTTATTGTTTAGACCTCCCACCAACAGGATTTCAGTCATTTGGAGACAATGTCTAACTTGAGACTGATATAGTGCTGCCACACTGTGGTATCACACCACAGACACTGGCATGAAACCACGCCTAGTCACATTATCCTGACACTGGGACAACCAGTCCTGGAGCTACCCTTATATGCTGAGTGCCAAGCAAGGGAGTAACATGTATACCAGTACCATTTTTTATGATTTTGGTATGTAGTGGCTGAGGATGGAAACCATGACCTTCTGTTTCCAGGGCAGACACTCTGACAAGTCACCACTCTGCAAAGACACCAGGACCTGTTTTTTAAAACTAAGCTATATATGCCAAAATAAACATACACCTAGCTGCCCTTAATGTTTGTCCATCATATTAGTGAACAAAACAATTAAAACCACACAATACCTTCTCTCCTTAGTGCCAACTGCTAAAGGAAATATTTTGATTACCCCTGCTTTATCAACCTCTTTGAAGATACAGAACTTTTTTCAGTGAAAAAACACAGTGATTGTGTATTAGTTACAGGGGTTGCTTTCTAGCTTTGATAACACAGTCACTGTTTAATATCAAATAATTCCCAGATGGGAGATCTCCACGGAGATCTCCACTGACGAGTGACTATCACTACATCTAATTACTGAGATTATGCAGAACCATAAAAACTGAAATGTCAAGGTCCACAATTTCATTGGAGAGATATTATATGGTTATTTTGTAAATGGTAGCAGAGCAATTCTAGCTACACCCATTTTCAGCCATTGTTTTCTAGGTCCCATTTACAATCCAACAACCATGATACAAACAATTTGTAAACTTCTCAGTAGACTCTGCTACATGACAACTCCAGTCAAGGCCATGTTTCTTTTTGATTCCAAATCACAAAATGCCAAAATCAAAATGCCAATACTCCCTTTTTGTTGCTCAGCATAATGGTAGTTCCAGGACTGGTTGGCATCATATCAGAATAATGTGACTTGGTGTTTCACATGCCCCTGGTTTATTGCATGGTGATGCACTGAGTAGTATTATACCTGTACAAGCGTTATACCTGTACCAGCGTTATACCCTTTATACCTGTACAGATGTGTAAAATTCCACTTGCCCGCTCACCCTGGCCAGTGAAAACTGGTGCAAGGCCAGTAAAAAATCTGAATTTTTTTAGTAATTTTCTTGATTTTAGTAATTACTACCTCAAACTGTGTAAGGGCTAGGCAGGACAAGTGATAATTTTAGGAATTTTACACCCAGCTTGTACAAGCATTAAATTATACCTGTACCAAGCATAATACCTGTACCTGACATTATACCTGTACTGACATTATATCTGTACAAGCATTGTTCCTGTACCAGCATTGTACCAGCATTATACCTGTACCAGCATTACACCTGTACCAGCATTATACCAGCATTATACCTGTACAGCATTAACCTGTCATATATACCTGTACACTAACCTGTTCAAGTATTATACCTGTACTGACATTACACCTGTACCAGGATTACCTGTACCAGCATTATACCTGTACCAGCATTATACCTGTTCAAGTATTATACCTGTACTGACATTACACCTGTACCAGGATTACATCACAATGTATCTAAAGTAATCCCTATAATAACTACCATTACACTGACAGCATTATACCTGTTCAAGTATTATACCTGTACTGACATTACACCTGTACCAGGATTACACCTGTACAGCATTACACCTGTACCAGTAATATACCTGTTCAAGTATTATACCTGTACTGACATTATACCTGTACCAGGATTATACCAGCATTACACCTGTACCAGGATTACACCTGTACATACATTAAAACTGTACTTACATTACACCTGTACAAGCATTATACCATCCCTGAAATTCTGTTTCTGGGATGGTAATTCAATATGTCGATAAAAACAAACAGAATGATGAACAATCCATATTTCTATTTGGTCATCAGAGGGATATAATATGGATTTTAATTTTATCTAAAACAGAAGGGATAGAAATGGGGATAATAGCAAAAAGTAAGGAACATGAATCTTTAAATAAAGAAATTAAAAAATTTTTAATCATAACTGAGAT
>CM037789.1:10106244-10129094 GCA_021229015.1 Solen grandis
GGCCCCTAATTTCTTTTTTTTTTCTTTCTATAAAATCACTTACGGAGAACTAAAGAATGGGCACTTGTACACTTGCTAATTTCTACAAAAGTAGAGAGAGAGAGAGAGAGAGAGTGCGTGACAGAGTGAGTAACATAGATTATTTTCCAAGTAATTTCAAATAAAAAAAATAACGTTTTTCCATAATAATAACAGAATCAATTTCAAAATTGATTAAAAATACATATAGAACTTATAACTGGGTATTTTGAAGTTGATTATTGACTCTAATTTTCTCCGCAACTTCTTAACGTTTTTGTTGATGTAGGATATATTTCATGCGATGCGTGCCTGGTTCCCTCATAACACAGTTAGGGGACACTTTTATCAGAACATATCTTTTTCTTATCGGACACGTGCCATATCAACTTTTTTGTATTCTGTATAAGGGGGATCCTATATGCACAATTGATTGCTAAAAACATCAAACTTGACTTAATCAATTATTGTTGATGAAATTCACAGGTAAATGACGATGATGATGATGATGATGGTGATGTGTGTCTTATTGTTAATAAATATTAATTTATATGTGTTCTGTTGATAGGCTATATGTCACAAGTTTTAAATATATATATATATATAGAGAGAGAGAGAGAGAGAGAGAGAGAGAGAGAAACGTGCACATACAGCCGACCACTTAAATATGCCACATACAAAGCTTGCATTTTATGATACATATAACTTGAATTTTTGCGCTTAATATGATATTGGCAATAGTAGAAAACTGAAAGCATATTATTCGACAGCTTAGTGGGGTCAGTACTTAATTTTGGGGAAGTATGGGGTGAATATAATAATAACAATATTGAAAAAGTACACTGTAAATTCCTCAGAAAAGTTTTAAATGTTAAAAAAACAACTAATTACGATGGATTATATAAAATTCTTAAATCAGACGCGTCCAGTAGTTTAATGAAATAAGTATACAATCAATTATACCACGATACCGAAAATGGAAATACTTATGGAAATAGGAATTGGGCATGTAAAATAAAATAGATATTAACAAATATAGGATTATATAATATATGGTAAGTTCAAAATGGTACTGATATAAACTTTTCAATGATAAAACAATTATTGACGTATATATGCAGGACTGGTGCCAACGTATAAATGATTTTCGAAGACTATCCGCTTACAGCGAATTTAAACATGAATTTAAATGTGAAAATTGCTTAAACACTATTGAAACTATCAAATTTAGAATAGCCATGTCAAAGTTCAGACTCTCACCTCACGACCTTGCAATTGAAAATGGAAGATATACAAATATACCTAGGTGAAAGAAAATGCACACAATGTAAAATGGATGTTATGGAAAACGAATACCACTTTATTAGTTTGTCCGAAATACAGAAATTTGAGAAATCAGTATATGAAAACATACGTCAAGTGATAATATAAAAATTGTTAAAAATCGTTCAAAATACACATATTTTGCTTTCTGTTCAAGGGATACCAGTTAACAAATGAAGGATATAAATATACATGTTACATTTTTATCAGTTTCTTAGTCTCAGATGACCTGTAACTTTCATGTGTTATAAAATTATTTTAGTAACAACTCTAGAAGGTTAGGTTCGATGTTTTTCTTCTTTTATGATAAGTATTTAAAATTATAGTAAATAATATTTCAGATGTTTATCACTAATTGATGATATTATGATTAGTATATCAGCTTTTTATGAATCTGTAATATTTACTGATTTTTGCTATTTTGCTTTAGTCAGTGAAATCATTAAGCAAGTATGTGTATACCTGTCTGTAATTACCTTTTCCGTAAAACACCCTTCGTTCGTTCGTTTGTTTGTTCTATTATACAGGTAATGGGTATGCTTGTAAAATTCATGCCAATAAAGATATTTTATGTTATAGTTTTTATTATTATTGTGTTTTTTGTTGTTGTCGTCATCATCATCATCATCATCATCATCACAGTAATAGTACACATCAATAGTAATATTAGTAAACTGAAACAAAATTACTACTATTAATGTGGTAAGTGTCGTCGTCATCATCATCATCATCAACATCACAGTAATAATATTAATGTGGTGGTTGTCATCATCATCATCATCATAGTTATACTACACATGTCACCTTCATCATCATCATCATCATCATCGTCATCATAGTTATACTACACATGTCACTTTCATCATCATCATCACCATCATCATCATCATCATCATAGTTATACTACACATGTCACCATCATCATTATCATAGTTATCTGTTGTTTTTCTGTGTGTCGTGTAGATCAACAGAAGATGGTTTATTTGATTTCGCTAAGGGTCTCGATGAAACATAATAAGGACTTTCACATCTAATAGATGGAGTTAAGAGAGAAAGTTTGCTATTAAGAAATGACAGTGTGAACAAATCCTTACACTGTGAATTCAGTAATCTACCCCAGGACAGAGTTGCAAATATCATTCTAGAAGAATATTACTGATTGAACAAAACTGCATGAGCAGCCACTGAAAATAGAAATTGTTTCTTTACCGCAGTGTTATAATTTAGATTTTATAGAAAAAAAATGAAATTAAAGGCCCTTTTTACTACTGAAAGGTCCTTTCCGTGGGCCTATACTTCCGTAAAAAATATCATAAAATCGTAATAAAATCTTCATTTATAAAAATAAACTTCTGATTTTTTTGCATGCCTACCTTATTTAATGTTAATAACACTATCAAATAATAATTATTAGTTATTTAATAAAAAAATAAAATAAGAGGCCCTTTTTGCCACCGACAGGTCCTTTCCGTTGGAATATTTCCGTAGAAATATCATAGAATCGAAATAAAATCTTCATATATGAAAATGATCTTCTGATTTTTTGCATGCGGACCTCAATTAATGTTATTTACACGATTATAATACGATAATTAGTGATTTTATATAAAAAAAAAAAAAAAAAAAAAAAAAATTACCAAGAGGCCCTTTTTGCCAAACATATATCCTTTCCGCGGAGGGGACCCTTCCGCACTTTAGACATACCCCATGAATTGTGACATCATTGCTTTACAATTTGTTGGAACATAATGTTATAACCTCAATATATGTAAATAAATAAGAAAAATAATATTAAATTATAAAAAATATCTTTTATTATAAAATTTTATTTAAATAAAACCTATAATAATATAATATTATTACATAAAGTATACTTTATAAAGATAAATTACCGATATGTAAATATTACGGAAGCTTAAACTGACTCGGCCACCGGGGACGGTAAAGTGCCTGATGTGCTGTATTATCAACCAGCTCATGATTTATTTTTTTGCGAAAGTTTCTTTACCGAGTGACATTCGCCAGCAGTCTATACACTGTCGGTGATGCATTGCAAATGTACGTCGTCACTAGGGATTTTCTAAAAAGCCATTAAATCAAGAGACAGCACTGCTTTAGTCTTCACGGATTGCGTGTTGGAAGATATTGTTTCTTCAGTGAGCACTGATTATCACCGTGTTTGTAATTCAGTTCATATTTGTGAAGACCATTTGTGATTTCTCTGCATTCACATAAACTGTATTGATTAAAATAAAATATGTACTATTTATTATCTTAAATTGTGTTATTTGATACCACAACCTCTAACTATACGGTACTCAAGAATGCCAACATCAAAAATGCATTTCCCTTGACATTTCCACAACATTTGCGAATCGGTGATTTCCTTGCAAGCAGCACTACCAGTTATCCAGAGATGACAGTGTAACTCATCATTCCAATTTTCCACTTTAAAACGTTGAACTTTAACTCTGAACGTTGTAGCAGCCGACAATATTTGCAGACAAAAAATATATTTTCCGCCGAGACTGTAAGGTAGATCTGCAGTGAGGTAGTTTATCTTGATTCCTGGTTTGATCTTGAAGAATGATATTGAATTTATACAATTAATACTATGCATATTATAAGTGTAACGGCCTATAAGTAACCCTTATCAGTGAGAAATATGTGTAAGCGATCCGATAGCTAAGTCGGTAGAGCACTCCCCTGTCAGCTAAGGGTCCCGGGTTCGAGCCTCTGTGTGGCTGCATATTTTTCTCACCTGGTTACATAAGTTTTGTTTTTAATAGTCTTAAAAAAGTAATTTACTTAATCCCTCAGCATTAATGGTTACCTGTAAGTTGGGATTCCTAAATACATGAGAAGTTTTATAAATGTAAGAGCCCGGACTTACTTTTTTGTTTGTTTCTTTGTTTAATTAGTTTAACGCCCCGTCGACAGTATTACAAACATTTGGAGACTATATCTTCTTGAGGTAGTTATTAGTGCAGTATCATGCCGTAGACATGTGGCATGATACAACACCTAATCACATTATCCTGACACCGTGCCATACATTCCTGGAATTTCCCTTATATGCTGAGCGCAAAGCAAGGGATCTATATCAGTGCCATTTTACGACTTTGGTATGTCGCGGCCGCGGATCGAACCCACTTCATCCCGATTCCCGGATGGACGCTCAAACGACACGGTCACTGGTACTAGTCGCCTACTTATATATACAAGAGAACAAAATGTTATGCTTGAACATATATTGTTTTTTTGTTTTTGTTTTTTTTTTACACGTAAACTTTACAGTTTTTTGTGTTATATACACATAATTAATAAAGATATACATCACAATTATACAAAGTAGTGAACGGCATTTAAATACATTTGAACACAATATATAATATGACATATTTTCATTTATCATATAAAGGATGGACTGAATTAGTACTATTGCAATGGGAAAAACATCACTGTACCCAAATAACATTGACTTTTATATTTGATCTACTTTATCAAAGCCTTCCTTTTGGCAGTATCATTCGATGTATTTGACATAGGTCTTTAATACTTGGTGTGCGCCTTCACATTTTTATAACCATAAACATTGACATTGTGATCTTGACTCTTAACCAGCTTGAGACAAAATCAATACATATATACTAATATTTTGACTTTGTGACCTTGGCTTGAAACTCTGACATACTCTACAAAAATAAAACACAGCCTTTGTCCTCTTGTGAACCCTTTAAACATATGGCTATCACATTTCATGTGTGCATAGCAAATGCATATTTTTTTTTTACCTTCTAACTTTGACATAAACCTAAAATAAGAACTGTAAGTTAATTTGTTCACAAGTTTTAGGCAAGTTAAGAAGGTCAAAGTTACGATGTACAAAAAAAAGTACGGTTGAAAGGTTTTTACACAAGAAAGACACATGCCTAGTTTGAAAGCCATGTGTCAAATAGTCCAAAAGTTATGGTCAATGTTAAAGGTGTTTGTTTGCCACAGGTAAGCAATCGGACAGACATCAAGAGCTACATGAGCCCCCAGTCGACGATTGGGGGGGGGGGGGAATCAATCATCAAAACAGGAACTGAATCAAAGCAGTCGGTCATATTTCATGTAGTTTATCTTGTATTATCCAGAAAACTCATCTGTGAACAAAATCATAAAAATCAAGAGTGGCAAACTGATACAAAATATTCCCATCATTTCACAAAGTTTTCTTGATTCACGTAGCCTATCAAATTATTTTGCTCACTCTTTTTAGAGAAACTGCCCATTTCCCCCCCAAGTAATACTGCAAATAAAGGGCCGTAACTACATGTATTTAAAAGTAAAGCGATTTACATGGCTATCGTACTTGACCCAGATCTTATATGATTATGAACATGTGCGTTAAGTTTTTGGATTACAAGAGATCGCCAAATAAAGGGCCGTAACTCCTAAAAATCCGAAATTAAGCACGGCCTTAATATTTTGTCTTCAATATGTGTGTGAAGATTGATGAGTATTGAATAGATACTTTTCGAGAATGAGCTCGGGCAAATAATCTCTCCAAATAAAGGGCCGTAAATCTTTAAGGACGGAAGCAATTATATGTATGAGGTTTGGTGAGCATTGAATAGATACTTTCTAGAATTAGCCCGGACAAAATTTTTTTTTTTTCAGATACCGGTAATTTCTGCAAATAAAATGTCGAGAGGATCGGATATGCACATTTCTAGAATTAGACCGGTCTGTTAGGTATAAAATCACAAGCTTGTTATAAGAGATGACAATTTTCTTAAAGTTAACATTAAAAACATTAATCTAGTATGATTCACTTTTTGGCCTCATGACCATCCCTAACCTTATCATCGAACAATAACCATTACGGAGCACGCGCACGACAGTTACCTCCCTAAGCGAATAGCTTTATTTCCACAACACAAATGAATATGAATTTTAAAAAGGAAAAGTAAATTGCACTATATTATCTTGATCGGAATCCTGATTCGTTTATACTTTCTCTGCCTATTTTTTCTATTGTAATAAGCTATAGGAAATGTTTGTATTTTATATCCGAAACAGTACCTATTTCATTTTGACGTTATAAATAGTACGCATAACGCCTGCATGTTCCCGATATTTTTGACGTTATGTTATTCATGGTGACGTCGTTTCCGTTGTTTATGTTTAAAAGTTATTGTTATCCTGATGAAGGCGTTAGCCGAAACGTTGAAGTAATAACAATAATAATTTTTCCTACGCGTTGTCGTCGATTTTTTTCAACATTCTACCTATCCTTAAGCATTTGCAGGCGACTCGGATCCAAATGAATGCGTCTGATTAATCCAGACTATTATCAGTAAATAAATTCCCTAGGTATTAAGCGGATCTTCAAGCACGTGTTTAAGAGATGACAATATCGGCGACAGTCAACCTATGACTTTGAACAGCAGTAATAGTTAGTATATTTCTACCACCGTAAATGTATACGAGGGTAAACAGGTTATTTCCATGTAAGTCTTTATGAGCAGGCGGGGTAAAATGCAAGGCTTGTGACACAGTCCTTACAGGTTCGATTTTTGTCGGAAACATTTATTCCTTTTTTTCTGAAACTGCTCAAGTAACAGTTAGTATAAATATCACTTTCAGCACGAGTGTCACATATGCAGAAACTCTGCATAGACCTCCAACAAACAATATCTACTGCATAGAATGAATTAAAAAATAGGGAAACGGTGTTTCAAATTAAAGTCATTACCGATTACGGACAATCTTCGGAAATACAATAAAAGTAGGTAAACAATGAAAGTATTTTAACATCCATACAAATACTAAATGGCAAAATTTGATCAATATTTCCAATGCGATTGAAATGTTATTTTACAGCAGATATTTACATATTATTGACGCCGCGTGGTTTTTGCCAGTATCAGGGAGCAACCACTGTTATTATTGTAAAATAAAAACATGCAATATGTTAAAAAAAAACAACATTTTATGAATCTAGTAGTAACTGATGAAAATAAAATTACAAGATTCAAAATATGCAAGTCATCTGTCGTTATTAAAAAGAAACTGGACACATATATATATCTGATGACTTCTCCTTAAAGTTGTAGGCGACGGGTTTTAAAACTTGGTTAACGGACCTTCATTCATTAAAGCTCAGATTTTTTAGAGATGTTTTGAGATCTTAAAATATTCAGAATTTAGACAAAAACCGTCAACTTGAAAAACAATGAAAACGCAGTTAAAATATAAGTATCACAGCATATTGTAGAAAGTGTAAAAACACACAAATACTATACATATGGCCGTACCGGACATGTCTAATTTACGGCTCCGGGCCCAACCTGCGGTCCCAGTATGTATAGTGTTTGAAATGGGTAAATCTAACTGAACATTACAAAGCTTATGTGGTAAAGCCTTGTAAATATTCATTTATTTTAATACATATCAATACAAAAAGAACGCCTACGTCATGCTACGTTATCAAGGGATGTAATAACTATCGGGAAGATTGTAATTAATACCGGGACCTTACCAAATAAAAACTTATCTAGGCTGAATGTTTCGTCATCATTGTCCTTGTTGTTGCTGGTGATGATGATGATTTTTTTAAATTGACATTAATATCGCCGTCGTAGCTTACTGTCTGGAAAGCTCATGCATCTTGTAGACCGTAACTATTCAATTAATTATATAAGAAATGAATTACCTGTTGTAAAATGTATCTTCATTGATCTATAATTTAGTTAATTTATGGCATCTCAAATCATCACCACATAATGTGTCTACTATAATTTAAGGATTTTATCTGTGTGTGTGTGTGTGTGTGTTCTATATTTCTGAATAAATTGATAATATAAGGTTTTTGTTGTTTTTGGACCTTTTCTGTATGGCTTTGCTTTATTTAAGTCGTGCTTCAAAAACACGCGCGGCGTCTTTGATGCCTTGCATCAAAATTAGTCTTGTGTACCATTTGTATTAGTCTACAACATGCCAATGTTTTTGATCTTTTCTTTGTCATGAAAATTGTATCATTATGAAATATAATGGGCCTTTAAAGTAAGGGTTACTGTAGGGTTATATGGGTTTGGTTTCGGCAGTAGATCATTACATGTAGCGCCTGCAATCGATTTACATATCATTATAAACTACTGTCGTAAAGTCAATTTTACATTTGATCTACTTTGACATTGATTCCCTTGAAGAGACACCCCTAAATAAAACAAACTTAAAGCCTGACAAAAATATTAAATGTTCAGAATTTTTAGAATTGAGTGCAACAGAGTTGGGATTCGCATTAAACTGCATTCTAGCAAGAGCCTAACAAAATCGTTGTCATTCAAATTATGTCAATAGATAAGCAGAATTTATCACCATCGACACAATTCACTTTCGCATCGTTTCGCATTCAAATATGATAAACCATTTGCAGGCACATTAGATGCTAATGAGATGCGGAGTCAGTCAACTACTCGCCAAGATCCAAATCTGTTTGCCATTGTAATACAAATATTTCTGTCAGATATGGTCTTTCTTTCTTCTTTGAATCACTTTATAATATCTGACATGTCAAGTTTGGATATTTTATGCGATTAAAAGCGGAAAAAGCTGCAGAGATTATAAAGTTCTCCTCCCGTGTAAGCTTTTAAGTTGTATATAGACATAGCACATGGTTAAACTGGCATGTAACTGAGAGAGAGGGAGAGAGAGGGGTGGGGGCAGACAAACCTTTAACTGTCATTTATATACTTTTGAGCACATTGAAATATATATTTAATTGACTTATTCGAGAGTGAAGGAAATCCATATAATAAGTTCAGGTCAACATGATACATGTACATGGTGAGATTAGAGAAGAGAACATCCCGGCAGTCTTTTTAGATTGGGCATTGGAAGATATAATATTAACTTGTCTCTAACTACCCATAAATGCATTTAGGATCTCGAGAGCAAATTAAAATTAAGAGATCTGCACTTAGTTCGTAGTCTCGTGTGAAGAACTTGTAGTTCCTTATACATTTGTACCTACAAAATAATATGATGTTGTTTTGGGACAATTTACGTTTAAACATGACTTAAACGATGTTAGGGACTGCTGAATTTTGTACTTCTAATGGAAGGTCATTCCATTTCCGTATTGAGGATGAAAGAAAAGAATTAAAATGATTTGTCGTTCTAGCATATATGCATTGAGTATCAGAATGATTACGTCATATCGTTCAGTATGTGTATTCATGTTAATTAAGGACTACAGATAATTTGGGGCTAAATGTTTGTGCATTTTTAACAAGATTAATTTGTGCTTTCGCATTCTTTCAGACAAACTTTCCCCACCAACCTTTCCTAATAGTGTTTCTATTGATATTAATTTCGTTGTTCCTGTAACTATTCGTATTAAACATGCCAGTATGTATTATTAATACATGTACAATGTAAGTAGTTACTGGATTTACGCCACCACTTACCCAAAATCCAGGATCCGTGCATGGTGTTTGGAGACGACTAAACAATGTTTCTCTTTTTTTTGTATGGAAGGAAGAACACTTTTTTTAAACATTATTTAAAATTGGGTCACTTAATAATGTTCCTGGATTTTCACTATCGAACATGTTACAAGAAGTACATACTATATCATATTGAGGTTAGGGTTAAACCCTAACCCTAATATTACGAGGGCGAGTCAATAAATAACCAGCCTAACCTATTTCGGGTTGAGATCTACCTCTTCTTTTTCAATATAATTTCCCTCCAGGGCTATGCACTTGGACCAACGGTGTTCAAGTGCCATCAGCCCTGAAGTGAAGAAGTCAGGGTCCTTTCCATGGAACCACTCCTTAAATGCCGCCACGACTTCTTCGTCAGACCGGAAATGACGTCCACGTATATCCTTTTTCAAATTTGGAAAAAGGAAGAAGTCGCTAGGAGCCAGGCCTGGTGAGTAGACAGGGTGCGGTATTAATTCATACCCATTTCGCGCCACAGCATCCATTGCAACTTTACAAGTGTGGACTCTTGCATTGTCCTGTTGCAGCAAAACACCTTTGGAGAGATTACCACGGCGTTTCTCGCGGATAGCATTCCTCAGCTGGTCTAGCAAGTTTGCATAGTATGCTCCGGTTATTGTACTTCTCTTGGGTAAAATGTCCATAAAAATAACGCCCTTTGTGTCCCAAAATACTGTGGCCATCGCTTTGCCAGCAGATGGTTGAGTCTTGAACTTCTTTGGCATTGGGGATCCCGGCCTACGCACTGACGACTCTGGGCTTTATTTTCTGGTTCATAATAATGCACCCAAGTCTCATCCACAGTAACTAGACGCAAAAGGAATTCTTCTCTTGACCTCAAACGCTTCAACAACGCACTGCATACTGATGCTCTCGTTGCCATTTGCTCATTGCTAAGGGATTTTGGGACCCAACGGGCTGTAAGCTTGCGCACCCCTAAACGATCATGCAAGATTATTGAAACGGTATCATGTGAAATGCCTAATGCCTGTGCTATTTCTTCAACCTGACTTCGCCTATCTGAATATACCAGATCTCTGACTTTATTACACATTTCTTCGTCGGTGGCATCAACTGGCCGTCCAGACCTGGCTTCATCTTCTAAAGACGTTCTACCGCGTTTAAACTCCCCAACCCAGAATTTAACTTGAGAATAAGATGGTGCAGAAGACCCATACACATCAACTAACTCAGCATGTATGTCCTTACCAGTTTTACCTTTTAAATGCAAGTACCGAATTACAGCACGGTACTCCACTTTTGATGAAAAGCTTGCTTTTACATCACTAGCCATGTTTGACATTCAATATCTGACAAACAAATGACCGTATACATGTGTAGTTTTGTACACAGGTATAGTACATGTATTGAAACAATGCGTGAAAATCGTGGATGTCTCGGTTGATCGGAGATGTCATAGGCTGGTTATTTACTGACTCGCCCTCGTATATATCAAGAGTGTCTTCGGCCTAATTTTCATATATGTATGTATTTTCCCCTATGCTTTTATATCAAATGAGAAAGATAAAAATAAGGAGAATTTGGCCGAAGAAAAACTCTGCTTATCAAATTATTCAGCATCAATATAGAACAACAAAGTTTAGCAATTAACTATAGACTTTACATATAGTAGACTTATTACATGATGGTGATTTGAGAAACCATAAATTATTAGCTTATAATTATATAGATTTAACAGGTAATTCATCTTTTTATGTATAAAAATGAATAATTAGTGAATAAACACATAAAACATACATAAAATAATCTGCCATTAATTTCATTGTTTGTATAAATTTATATACTAAAGCACAGACTGCTTCTAGATATTTAGATAATGCAAAAAAAAGCAATAGCTCATCATATCATTTTTTTCACAAATGGACAAAAACTAACCCCCCCCCCAAGACACACACAACCCCCCCCCCCCAAAAAAAAAAACAAAAAAAAAAACTCAATATATCGGTTTTACAAGTCATCAAAATTATTATTGTATTAAAAGTTAACTAGGCTTGGAATATAAGAATCATACATAACTGAAGCAGTTCATATATACAATTCAAAACTTCATTTTTTTTCCACAAAATGCAAACGCCCCCCCCCCCCCCCCCCCCCCCCCCCCCCCCCACAGAGCTTCTGTCAACCTTCTGCTTGAATTTGACTTACCGCCTTTACTCGGACATGAGTTTATTCTGGCACCGTTTGCTATACATACACTGCATTTTGTAAGCAATTGAACAGTTGGGTGATTATGTTGTTCTGTATCTGTGGTCATTACATACATTTCCGAACCCATCATACTTGTCATGTTCAGGGGCCTGAACAGGTTTTGTTGCCATTACAGGAGGGGCCCAATAAATAAGCCCTCAAATGATTAATATTCAAATGCAGATGCCTAAGGTTTAGGCGAAATAACACGAGCAATCTTTGCCTGGCACAATGCATTTATTATTGCCTTTGTAATGTTTGTTACTTGATGTAATGTTTGTTGCTTTATGTCTTTGGGTAATAATAAATAATAGATAACTCAAATGAGGAATCACAAACACAAGTTTGCTGTTCTACTATTTACTAGTAATTAAGACTGACGGCAGATGGTGTTTACATCTTAAACAGTTAGGAGCATGCGCATAATTATGTTCATGTACTAAACTGGAACCAACTATAGTCTGTTTCAGATAAATATGTTACAGCCTTCTCACAATATTCCATTTTTTATTATTTCTAGTTTTTTTTATTTTTGTTTGTTTTGTTTTTCTACAAGAAATATCACTAACTGAAAACAATGGATGGTCACACCAATGGATGCTCCCCGTCAAACTTTGAACATCATCACCATAAAATATAAAGAGTAAATGTTCAGTAATTACGAAAAAGAAAAAAAAACTTAAATAGTGCAGAAGAAATGTTATTGCTTTGAATAAAAGCATTCACAAATGGGGCATACACTCAAACAATTATAATCACTGACTTATGTCACTTGTCCCCTGAAGCAAGTATGCCAAAGAATGAGTACATCTTTGATAATTTAAAAATATTCCATCAATAAGCATTTTTAACAAAAATTCTAAGTTAAAAAGGGGCATAACTCCGAAAATATTGATTTCAGAAAAATGTCCATTGTCTTACAAATGGGCATTGTCATGATTATAAAGTATTAAAAATTTCGTGTTGATACCTTTAAAAGTGTTTGAGTAATGTGCTACTTTAAAGAATTTGCATGTCGATGACGACGACGACTGAGCGATCATAATAGCTCGTTCTCTTCAAAACTTCACAAGAAAGTAAGGAGTTTGTTATTTGAAGAGAGATATCCATCGACCCTCTTTAAAGCCACTTTTTGTCGAGGAAACCACTACACACTTTCAAGAACAATGATACCTTTTAAGGTATTAAAGTAATGAAAAAAGTGTCTGCATTACTTATATGCTGCATAAAGCAGTCACCTGTCTTTAAGAATGTTGTTTTGTAGCAATGGTCTGTAAAGTACAGCTATTGATATGTGTTAACAAACTAAAGAATTATCAAATTTGTACCATACCCTTTAAAAAAATTTTAAAAAATCTGAAAAAAAAGGACGATGGCCCTGGGCCAACCATGGGGGGAAAAAAAAATTTTGGAAAATGGGCTTCCCCCCTGCCAGTCATAAACCAATACATATAAAGAAAATGGGCTTCGCCCCCTGTCAGGCTCTGCCCCCTGGCGGCCATGTTTTTCGCCCAATCCAAATAATTTGAACAATCTTGGTAGAGAGTGACCCATGGAACCAAAAGAGCACTGATAAGCCTCGTCAATAGAATCAAAGGGCTAAAACTTTAGGAAAAATAATTCAACTGGAGCCAAAATGTACTTTGCATATCTTTAAATCTTGATTAAAAAATTCCACTGGTGCCTTGTAAAGTTCAGTAGTATCTGAGAAAAATGGCTATACGTGTAACTACATATATTTACATGATGAAAATATTCTCTGAAATGTTCTCAAATTCAATTCTGAAGAGGCTGAGAAATCGTGCAGAGAAAACCTCTTCCAAGAAAAACTGAAAAAGGCCCATAACTTTCAACAAAATCACTTAACGACATGACATATAAAAACATTCATATGCGGATTACATTCCCTAGTTTTGAATTTAGTTGGTTGTTGCTGAGATACAGCACCGGTCAAACTTATTTCAAGAACAAGAGAGTCATGAAGGTCCTGAAATGCTCACCTGACTACTTCACCTTTTTAAACATTATAGTATTCAGAATGTTAATTATATAAGAAATGACAGTAGCAGAGTAGAAACATGTTCAGCTACAGCTCCTTTGCCCTCAGTTACAATAACTGTTTGCAGTAGAAACATTTGGGATTCTGGTTATTATTGCACAGTATTTCTACTCAGGATACACTCTTTAAATATCTTTGGAAAAAACAAGAGTGTTTTCTGGAACACATGTGTGACCTGCTGAAGCGTGACGGAAAAAGTGTGACGGACAGACAGACAACGGGAAAGTGATCCCTATGTGTCTGCTTACAGTAAGTGGCACAAACAGACAACGGGAAAGTGATCCCTATGTGTCTGCTTACAGTAAGTGGCACAAACAATCAGCTTGAAGGTAATGCCATTTGAATATTACATCCTTCGCACCATTTCTGAATAAGAGAGTAAAACAAATCATATGTGTTCAGTGTCATCTAAAAATAATTTTGAATGATCATCTAATAAGTCTTTAAAGTGTTTCTTGCAAAAGAAAGAAATGCATTATTAGATTAACAGTCTTACCATACCAGCTACTACATACTGTAGCCTACTAAAAGACGGTCTCCAAAACGTCGAAGACCGGAGACCGGCTTTAAATATAAAGGTAAAAGCACTTTATGTTATGATACTGTTCAATGTCGATTCGCCCTAAATCTATATCGCCCTAAACCCCTATAGACCGAATAAAGGATACATTTATATAATAACATTTTATCTTTACCACGTATAGTTCTCTCTGCATATAAGTTATTTTTATATTCATATATCGGTCATATATCTTTATGAAGTAAATTTATACCTTTATATAATAAAGGAATATATTTATATAACAACATTTTATCTTTATCATGTATAGTTCTACCTGCATATAAGATCATTTTATGTTTATATATCGGTAATATATCTTTATGAAGTTAATTAATACCTTTTTTATAATAATATGTTTATATAGTAACATTTTATCTTCACGATGTATTGTTTTATCTGTATATTAGATTCCTTTATAATTACATTTTTGGTAATTCGGCCGTTAGGCCGTTTATTTTCGCCCTGACTTCCTGTGAAACACACAGTACTGAAGCGGAATAAAATTAGGCTTTTCATTGGTTATTATATACTTTGCTAATTCCCATTGGTCATTGTAAAATTAGTCAAAAGAAAAGAAAGGAGTTGCGGAAACGAGTTCTTTCGATCTGTTTTAAAAGTTGACGTTTTCTTCCCCTGCGAACGATTTGTCCCGAATAGTAAGACACTGCATTTTTTAAGGTAAACTGAAAGAGTAGAACGCTTAAAAATAGGAAACAAGTAGATTTCGGAATTGATTGTTCGACCCTAACAGATCCTATATTCAACAATCAAAGCGCTGAAGGCACTGAAGTTGTGTGTGTGTCGAGTGTTAGAGGGTTTGACAATCTGCAAATATGCAGGGTAACTTAGTTTTTCCAAATATTAAACTTATATTAAAATAATAAACAATTGTTCATTGAAGGCTATAGAAATATAGGAGGAGTAAGAGTGGCAATGTGCTAATTGTTATCAGTCTGTTGAAACAAATGGTGTGTTCATCTAATGTTAACGTAACGTTAAAGCGGGGTTATTGGCATTGTGCGAAAATTTGACCTACGTTTATTAAATTTACTGTGATAAACAAAAGGAATGAGACAATACTGTTCTCTTAGCACTATCAGCGCTTTGATTTGTACTACAGAGCGACGGCACAGTTTCTATTCATAGATGCAACTCAACGGCTTCCTACTGTGTTTTTAGTAACTTCGGATAGCAGATATACACCTGTATCAGCCATTCTAAAGAGCAACAAATAACCCCTGAAGATATATCTGATGTATCCGAGATAGCTAGATCTGATTATAAGGAGGTTATACAGATTTTTATCGTAATTCAAGCTTTCTATATGAACCATTGAAACACCACTAAATGACAGAAACCTGCACATCCACCATCCAATTTCAGACATGATCCACCTTTGCATTAAAAAAAAACTATGCTCTTCCGCGTGGTAAAGTGAGTTACGCAACATCGTAGGGAAAATAGTTCTTCTGTGCTTTTATACTACATACAATTATTGTGTCCCGTAAATATTTATTTTTTACTCAAAATTGAGTTTTCAATACTCTGGTTGAATCTCAGCAAATCTGTATTGTAGAATTATGTTCAATCGTTCGGTCATTCATACAAAATTGAGAGGTTGTTCGGTTTTAAATGTAGAGAAACGGACCCTCAGAATGTAGGTACTACAGTTGCGAGTGACTACGTCACATACAACTAAAAACGTAACATGCGGTTTCGTTTTGTAGCCCGCGAAACGAAATCTAATGCGCAGATGTTTTAAGGCTGTAAGTGTCTACCAAGATTGTACAAATTATTTGGATCCGTGGTATAACAAAGAGCTGCACTGACACAGGAATTACACAACTATTAAACCAACATCAAAATCTATTACATGTTAACTATTCAGACACTAATCATCAATCTGGTAACCACGGCCGAGTATCTTTTTTTAAAGATATTTCTTGTTTTTCTTTATGAAGTAAAGTTATACCTTTATACAATTAAAGTATATATTTAAATAATAACAGTTTATCTTTACCATGTATAGTTTTATCTGCATATTTTTGTATCAGCAATTTTCCTTTATCATTTAAAGTTTTACCTTTATATAATAAGATGATATATTTATATAATAACATTTTGTCTTTATCCTTTAGGATTTCATCTATATATATTGAGTTTATAACATTATGTTCCAACAAAGCGAATCAATATAATCAAATCTGTTAATAAAAGACAATTGATGCCGTTCCATATTGCCACCCATGGGTAGCACGAATGAGATTAGTTTTGTTTAAGCTGGAATGTGATTACTATGTACTTTTAATTGTAATCTTCAACACATTTTGAGCTTGTATCTCATTTGAAATGTCAGGAGCCATTTTGTAAAGTAGGGGAGAATGTCGCGGTTGGTTGTTGTGGGCGCTTCTCACAAAACGTGTAAGTTACGGGTGCGTCTTGTAGTGTATAATGCGGTGCATATCTCACAACAAGTGTTACCGATGATTATGTTTGAATTGACCAATGGTCAGTAGTGTATATGTGTTTTTGTCGTATGGTTGGTTGCATGCGTGACAAAGATCAATTATCTCGAACACTGGGTGGTTTGGATGTCTTAATTCAATAGAGTTACTCCGGAATTAAGAATATTTGGGAATTTCCAAGCTAATCCGGGGGTACAAACAAACTTTTACAGTTACATACTGATTGACAACAGCACATTAACATTAACTTTACTTCGTGGTGTTGTACTACATGTAATTCTATTGTGAACGGTAGTGCACCGTGAAGATATAACGGTAAAAGTTTGTTTGTATCCCCGGATTAGATGGGAAAAACTTACATTTGCCGAGTTCCGGATAACATCTATTGGGGCAACATCTATTCAGGGGTTCACACCAGTTTACATGTTGTCAATCAGTGTGTGGCCTTGCTGAACCGGGGATAAAGGTATTTTATTACTGTTCTTCTTTACATCTTTTCTTTTATACCTACCATTCTTTTTCTGCAATAAGTGTATGATCACTTATTTAGATATTATGATATTTAGATATTATAATAATAATGTATGTAGTTATAATTTAATTAATTTAATGTGAATGAAGAGCAATGTTGTAATTAAATGCATATTATTCAAAATATATCGAGGACTCGGTGCAAAATGGTCGTAACTTATATGTATTAAAGAACAAGTTACGACTGTTTTGCGCTGAGCCCTCGATATGCATTTTTCTAAATTGTTTCAAACCTTCTTCCTTTGTCGCAGTATAAAGATAAACCGGACCCATCTTCTCGTCCCCCGTGGCATTAATAAAAATGTCAGAATTCATTGTTTACACTCTAGAATCTTCATTTCTTAAGCAATCATTTTGAAATTTCACTGACAAAGTTTATAGCCATAATCTCTCAGTCAAGTTTGACTTCAAATTTTGACCACAGGTACTATTTAGTTTGTGGAATTGAAATGATCTCATGGATTATGTATTCAGTACAACTATGCTACAATTTAGTAACTTGTACAGATAATGAAGGCAGTTTTTCTCAGGTGAGCGTCTTTAGGGCCATCTTGGCCCTCTTGTTTAGTGTTACTGATATATGTAATTTATGTAAGTGGTATTACAAAATGTATTTGTCAATTTGATTGTCACATTGTAATATACAGTATCCTCAAGTATTCAGTTCTCGCCATATCGTTATTCTCGGGCTATGTACATTAACGCAATATTTCGCCTCGAGAATGACGTAATTGTACACCATCGATAATTCGCAAAATTGATTGATCCTTGTTTCGAAACTGTTTTTATATTGAAAATGATTGGGAAACCGATTAAAAAACATTCATATAGTACAGGAGTACCGATTTTATAACATTTTCACTAATGCATCTTTAATATTTTTAAACCACCTCGATGACTGGCATATGTAAGCCAATACTGTTCTTAGGATAGTGTATGTTTGATTATCAATACACTTCTCAACAATCATGTACGTAAGTCATTTAGAGCCATAGTTGTTATTAATCTGATAGCGAAATTCACATTTGATAATTATAATACAATATGCCCATTTACCTCCTGTAGAGGGTTTTTCTTCCCCCAAATTGGCCATGTACCCCAAAATTGTAGGGACTCTCTAAATGAAAGGATACAAAATTAAAGGAAAGGCAGCTGTACAGTTCCCCCAGTTACAAAACTCGGAGGGTACCTTATAATAAAATGGACACTGTGTGATAGTGTTTCTTGTTCGCATTGGATCATCTTAAATTTTGCACACCAATCTGCGCTGTTAGGAAGAAGACAAGACTTCATTGCAACTGTTGTTTATAGATTTTGTCTCTATATGTGCACCGTACTCGTGACAGACCCATTTTGAGTTCACTGTCGAGAACTCAAGACGCCATTTTAGAAATAATATATTTGACTGTTGTTGGATTTTACATTATTTTAGCTCACCTGAGCACGAAGTGGGATCACCCTCTGTCCGTCCGTCGTCAACAATTTGCTTTAAATGACATCTCTGATGTGTTATGTTTAAAAAGTCTATGCCGGGCATGTGTTGTATTTATGAAACAGTTTATAATGAACTGCATTGAGTATTGATATTTATTTATATGTATATTATATTTGAAATGATGATATACTGATGTACAAATCAAAATAAAATTTTCTGTCCTCTGAAACCCCTGGACAAAATTTGATTAAACTTGGCAGGGATGATCCTTGGGTGAACCTTCACAAAAGTTCCTGAAATAAACTTGATCCGTGTAGAACTCTGGTTACCATGGCAACGGATAGAAAATAATCATGAAAATTTAAAAAAATCATCTCCTTCAAAACTACTGACCAGATTTCCTTGGGTTAACCCTCTACCAAGATTGCTAAAATTATATGGATCCGTTAAAAAACTAATGTATCTTCGTTAATATCTTAAAATAATTTGTAAAATTCCTGAATCTTTAATAAGGTATGATGTTTTGTGTTCGTACTTATGAAAATGGTCCTATCTTTTAGATTATGAAATAAATGTATATATGTTTGTATCAAAATTATTTTCTTTCAGTCATACCCGTTAAATCACGCTGTTTCAGGTCAATAGCTTAATTACATTCCATTGTGCAATGTTTTTCATAAGGATTTTCGACATTGTTGGGAACAAAAGGGGATATAGTCTTAGAACAATCCGATATGTGAATATTTAAATAGAGCTACCGGTAATTACTATAATTTACGGATTGCTGTAGCTATTTGATGTTAATCGAGGACTGTTAAAATTAATTGAGATCAATAAGCGGTGTCTTTTTTCTTTCGAAATAATCCCTTATTATTTTCAGTAATAGGATCTTTGAAATCATCCATTTTTTTCTTGAAACATTCATATTAAATTCAAATCATGGATGTAAACGCTGTTGTTATCGTATCTAGTTCTTTAACTAAGAATTCAGATTTTCTGTCTTGGGGCGTTTTAAGTGTGTCGGAGCTGCACGTGTCGTATTAAATGTGTCGGAAATTACACAGAGTTACGTTTTTGTTTAGATAATACGCCTGAAACAAACTGAAATTGTGTGTGTTTGTGTTATATAATATCGATACCGAAAAGGCGGAAACAGCCACATATGCTTCATTTTTTCCCTCAATTTATAAGTGTTCTGAAGTTATTAATACTTCGATCAGTTATATATCGGCTATGTGTTTATGTGTGTGCCAAAATTTCTACGAGGATGGAAAAATAACAAAAAGTATCTGCAAATATGTGAAGCATAAGAAGACAAAAATGTAACAGGTGGGGTTTGATCGATTAACTATACATGTGTGTTTTAGTATTTTGTTTTGTGTAGAATTCCCGTACCTCGTGTTAGAGAGAATCTAATTTTTATCGTCCAATGTCGAGACTGTGTTATGACATTTCATTCAAATCGTTAAAAAACATAAGAGAAACACATGCACCCTTTAAAATTAAAGACGATCAAATGAAATAAAGAAACGAGGTGTATTTAATACTGAAATTAGCTTTAAACGTCTATAATGTATCGAAAAATGCAATGTTTTGGCATATAGATCAAATGAATATAGATCCTGAGCTAATACTAGCCCCCCCCCCCCCCCCCAAAAAAAAAGAAGGGATAATTACCCATAAATTGCTAATTGCTGTTGTGCCTGTTTAGTGTTTTGATGTTATAAATATGAAGTATCATATGTTTTATGCTGTTGTTTATGTTGTTGTTTTTTTAATATGAGATAATGCGAAATTTCCGGTAGGAGAAATTGCTGGTCTGCGGAACCCTCCTGAATAAACTATAATTGCTTTGTACATTATGTAGTTATAAATATGAAGTAGCAAAAAAATATTACTTTATATTGTTGTGTATGTTCATTTAGTGTTTTGAAATTATATATACAGTGACGTGCCATAAGTGTTTCACGATTTGATGAAGTTGTTTACTGATTTTGTAACATAAATGGTCAAATAAAACCTCACTTACTTGAAAACTACCCACCGGAAGTTCGTCAAAGGTTCAGTATTTTGTGGCATGGACCTTGACTTTCATTACAGCCTGGATACGACGAGGTATTGTGCTATAGACACTGTATATATCCTGGAGTGAGGATTATGGCACTTATGGCACGTCACTGTATATACCAGACGACTGCAGTAACCGCCGGAATACCCCTGAATAAATGTTTTTTTTTTGTTTTGTTTTTTTTTGTGTTTTTTTTTTAGGGGGGGGGGGGGGTATTCCGGCATTTCGGTAGTATTCCGGTTTTTCGGTTAGTCGTGTGAGCGCTTTTAATCGCTTCATTAAACAATTTCAACACAGTCCGATAAAAACAAGATTTCCTCGAAAACGAGGAATAGGATTATCAAACCAAAGTACTAAGATTCTAACACAAATATATCTACTGCATCGATCTCAACGTTGTTTTAGAGGAAATCTGGTTTTTTATCGTCTGTGTCGAGACAATATGATGACATTACATTCAATTCTTAAGAAAACATAAGAGAAAGACATGCGTCAGAAAAATCACGGAGGTACATTAAACGGAGTGGAAACTGTGACGTCACACAGTTAAACTCTATGTCCGCGGGTTACTCGATGTAGCGTATGCTAGATTCTAGGTTTTCACATACATCTCTGGAAAAATTTAAGAACATAAAGTGAAACCAAAAAACGAAGTGTATTGAATATTGAAATTAGCTTGAGAACTTCATAAGGTATCGAAAAATGCAAGGTTTTAGTCTATCGATAGAAAAAAATATAAGATCCTTAAAGTAGCTATTTGAAGAGGTGAGTGATTTTTACCGCTTCGCTTAACAGTCTTGACATATCCGATAAGAAGAAGATATTCTCTAAAACAATGAGCTGGATTATCACATCAAAGTGAAATACTAACACATATATGTCTAGTTCATCTATCTCAACCCACCTTTTCATCGATTTGTCTGCTGATGTTTCACGTATTTGCAAATACTTTTTGTTATTTTGTAAGATTATCGTCACAAATTCAAAAATGGCGGTCTGCATTTTTCCCAGCCTTCCAGGATGCATCAAATCTCAGAAAATCTAAGGCCTAAGACCACAGTTACCTGCCCTTGATTACCCGCATCCGGATCTGCCTACACAGAAAATAGTGACCCTATTTAATGCTGAATTATGGTAAATTATACGAAAAGACATGCAATAAAGGATGAAATCCTATAGAACACAGTTAAGATAGTCATAAAATGCCCAATTGGAGGCCTTTTTGCACAACAACCTTAAAAGTTGAGCATTGCTGAGTAGGGAATTTTTGAGAAAATTGGTGTGAAATGGCCAACCGGTGCACTAAATGCACACGTATGTTATTTGGACTTAAATAGGCCTGTGTTGAAATGTACATAATTATTTCTCTTGAATAGATCTATCTAATGAGTGTAAGTTTGGATGTCAATTTTCCTTACAGAAATTGTCATTTGTATATATGCCCTTTTATAGAACTGTACAAGGGGGGGTAGCGCCCATTACGCACGTGCGTATAAAAAAATTTTTTTAGACCAAACCCTCTTTTTTAGAACTTGAAAAAGAATATAGGCCCAGGGTATATTCGTTTCCCGTTTTACAGAATAATTAATTTTGCAATTCGAGATTTCCTGGCGACTAATGGGGTCAAAAAAAAAAATGGAAACTTTCTACCTCTAAGATTCCAGGGAGGTGGATGGCTTTGAT
>CM037789.1:10129194-10179194 GCA_021229015.1 Solen grandis
TCTAGGTCATGACCGTCAGTCAGAATCATTATGAAACAAGCCAAAGTGCTCAGGGCACCTAGCGAATGCCGGCGGGGTTATCATGAAACATACTGATAATAATTAGTGTTACAAGAAAATGTGTGTAGTTTTCGGTGTCATATGAATTTTGCCTATATCGAGTTCATTCCTGCTGAAACGCTGATTTAAGAATTATAGCTATTTCATGTAAAACCTGCCGACGGCCTCTCAGTGACTTTGGGGCTTTGATTTTTATGTCATAAACATCGGAAGCCATCGGGAGAATATTTTTCTATGTTCACATCGCCGATGACATTTTCGCAGAGAGACCTGGGCATTGATATGAAGGCCATGTATGCATCTATTTGATTTATATCTGAAATAATTGTATCATAAACAAAAGCCTGCTACATGGTCCTTAGGTGATGTTTAATAACATCCTTCTGCTGCTACAAGTGACTATATTTAGAATTAATGTAAAGAATAAATTGCCCGGAACAGTTGACAAAATATAATTGTAAATCATTCGGTATTTTAAATTGAAACAAGTTAATATACCCGTCTTATATTTCAATTATTATTTACTGAAATTACCTTATATAGTTTACGAGTGATGTTCCCGACAAAAATTGAAAAAAATATAAAGGGAGATAAATCAATTGGGACCAGGTAGAATTGTGGTTCTTGATTACTGCACTTTCAATAGTCATCATCTATGTATATTTTAAGTTTCAAATCAACACCTTGTATAGTTTTGAGAGAAAAAAATGTTCAATGAAATTTAGCTTCTACAGACAGGCAGGCAAACTGATATGACCCTGATCTATCGATTCAGTTACATACACGTGAGGATTCTGAATGTTGCAAAATTCAGAATTCTTAACTTGTTTTAAGTCAAAAATATTTCGTATACGAATTTACGAATTACCCGAAATAGAACACATGAGGCGGTATTTTTTTTCCAAGGTTATATGATTTATATTTTCTGAGTTTTCTCCTTGCTACCTGTTAAAGACGCTACGTCATTATGAAGCTCATTCATCATGGTGTTCTAGAACGTTTGCATCACAAGTAATGTTTAAAAAGCACATCAAGCATGATAAGATCCGGATGTCACAAAAATAGAATATGTTGGCAGTTTGTTGTCTATATCGGTTTAAGATCTATGGATTATGATTAGCAAAACCCGTATTACTCTACAATTTAAGAGGAGCGTTTATGATCTATAAACGCATCCTGCGAGACCGATATTATATATTATTAGAGCAATCAGCAGCTGGATGACATGCTCAAATTTTAACACTCTGTACCCACCAGGGCCTCAAACGGAAGACGGACCCCAAGTCAGAAAGTGTGTAACATCCAAAACGATGCGTAAATTGCGCCGAAATATTTTCATTACGTACTTTAGGACAACGGCGTCAATACATTAACAATATGAGGGGGAGGGGGCCTCCGTGGCCGAGAGGGTAAAGTCGCTGACTTTAACACTCACTCAGCCCCTCACCGCGTGGGTTCGAATCCCGGCAGGGTCATTCGGATTTTCATGTGAGGAAGCCTTCCAGCTGGCTTGCGGTAGGTCGGTGGTTCTAATCGGATGTCTCCGTGCATTCGAGGTCTTCTTTCACCTGTAATTAGCTGGACGTCCCTATATGACTGAAATACTGTCGAAGCGACGGTAAACTCAAATAGTCATTTACAACATGGAAAAATGGAGAAATACAAGCGAATAAACGTATTGTTACAGGAACGGACGACAACGCATCCCAACAGGTTGAGCGTGTAATACAACAAAAATGCCGAATAAAGTTAACCCAGACTTGACTTGACTATTTGAGTTTACCGTCGCTTACTACTTACTTACTCAAAAGTTAATTACATATAAACACACAAACACCCTTTCCCATTCTATTTCACTCTCACTGTCAGTATCTAGATAATACAGCTATTATGTCACCTAAATTGAGTTGTAATTGTCAACCGGACCTGTTGTATGTCATGTATATTTAAATACTCCATATTGTACAATATTCTTGTACTTAGAAGAAAAAGAGTTATATTTTGTTACTTTAACCAACATAAAGATGTAGATAATTATACCATTGGTTTTGTTAATATTCCAATAACATTATGGTCAATGTGTTAACACCGGTCAAAATGCCGGTACAAGCTAGTGACATCAAGATTGCAATATGGCAGACGAAAAGCCACCAAATGCAAAATTTACAAAGTAATAGCTCACCAATACCCATATTTGCTGGCTATATAAATGATTTCACTAACTAATTGGGATTCTAACTGTAAGTAAAGTATATGTGCATGCTAAAAACAGCATTTCTATTCAATGCATCCGAAGACACACACACACACACACAAACATTTTAATGGACGGCTTACAATAAGTATACTGTCCCCCTCTCGTTCTCTCTTCTACCGTTCTGATCTTATAACATAACCTGTTTCAAAGGTTATGATATACATCAAAAGGAAGCAAATACAAATGTGTAGATTTACAGTGTAAGCTGATCCTCAACCAACATATTCATAGTGAAGCCCGCCGTCAGCGAGTGTTTCGGCCCTTTAATCCATGAACACACTTGTGGTGGGTGGGCCCACAGTGAAAATCACTGTGTGTTGGTTGATTGCACCCAGCTATTCTCCTTATGTCTAAGCCACAACCAGCTAGACGCACGTTCAACCACGTGACTCAGTCTCTGGATAGCCTTTCGTTTTTCTCTGCCAGTAGTTCCAATAGTTGTCATCAGTCGGCAGACGGACTGTGAACAAAACCCTCAAACGCCTACTTCAACAGGGGGCAGCCAAGTACGTCATCCGTGTTGCCTGCACGGTCTAGAGGGTCGGTGTATTTTGCCTTCTTCCTCTCGTAGGCCCTTTCACATCTTGTCTCCAATGGTACTGTAAGCTCAATGATAATGATCTTTTTCCCCGTCTTGGACCACAGAATAATATATCTGGTCTCAAAGTGTCTGGACTATGTCTTGGAAAACAAACTTCTTACCGAGGTCAACTTCCATGTTCCATCCGGTGGTGCTATCCAGGATCGATGCTTGCTGTGGGTTTGCTCTCTTTGTGGGTTTACCCGGCTTGACAAAGGCAATTTTGGGGTTACCCCTTCCACGTTCCTTCTTTTTCTCTCCCTCCAGCCAGTCAGCCAACTCTTTGAGGACTGAGTCATACATCCATCTATGTCACCCCTGTGTCAGTGATGTTTAGCAGGATGAAAGAACATGCACTAGTGAGCCTGGTCTGTCACAAAGGCTGAATTTAGGGTCAGCTGTGAGTCCCCATCGGCATAGATTCGCTGGTGATGGTAGGAGATCATAGACAGACCTGATGAGAAATGATAGTCTCAGTGGCTCATACTTCCAGATTTCTCCCCAGGTCAACTTCCTGTCTATTGTGTTCCACGTAGTTCATGCTCCCTGTGATCCCATCTCCATCTGTCTTGCCTGTTAGGCATGTTCTTCTACTATCCTGACCTCTGACTGGATCATGGTTCGCCTCTCTTCCTGGTCTGACCTTTTCCACAGTAATGTCTTGGTAGCGCCGATACCTTGACGTCCGTTGGCAGTCATTCCTACAATGTCTTTGTGCTTAAGTGAGCTCTCTGCCTGGTTCACCGTCTCTGTTGCTGACCATTTCCTGCTAGTACGAGTTCCAGTCCCAGCATCACGGATAAGCTCGTCCGGAGAATCTCTCAGAGTTAACACCATTGTTGGCTATTTTGAATTCTTCTGCCAGTGAAGACAGTGGGAGCTATAGTTTGTTGCTCTTCCCATACAGTCCTATGCTAGTAAAGCTTAGAGGAATTCCTAGCCACTTTCTAAGATGTTTGCTGGTGCTTATTTAAAGAGCATCCACTGTTGTGCTTGGTACCTCATATGGCATCAATGGCCAAATCAACATTGGAAGAATGGCGTGCTGGTAGAGCCATGCTTTGAACTTGCAAGGTAGTCCGCAACAGCCGATGTTCTTCAGGCCGTTCTCTACCTGGTTCCTGAGTCTCTTTACAGTGTCCCTGTTCCTGTAAACTAGCACCAAACCACTTCCCCAGGCACTTAATTGGACTCTTCACTATGGATGGGATCTCCTCGTCCTGTACATGGAGTTTAAACCTCTCTATAACCTGTCCCTTCTTGATGATGAGTGCTCTGGATTTAGCAGTGTTGATACATTGACCATAACATCAGTCTAGCTTGTATGTGACTTCTACTTGTCAACGTGAGGTCGTCCATGAAACATCGGAGATATATACCTGATTCCGTCTTTCGTCCACGAGTCTCTCGTTGGGCTGCGTTGATCAGTAGGTTCATGCCCATGATGAAGAGTACCACGGAAACTGTACATCCAGTCACAATCCCCTTCTCACCTTCTGCCAGTCAGTCAGCTGGTCCCCAACTGTAAACCGTAGCTTGATTCCACCCAGATAGCTGGTTATATGGCTGTCAACATGACAGTGTTGGAGGGCTGTGTAGATTAGCTGGTGTGGTATGGATCCAAAAACATTGGCAAAGTCAAGCCAGATCACTGTTAGATCCTTTCTGCCAGCTTTCGCCTCACTGAGTGATGTCACTTGTGTGTTCTACGCAGCCGGAGAAACTGGGATCTCCCCGGGGCTGAACCATATCTTGCTTTCTTGATGACATCCTTAACCTCTCCCCAGTGTTTGTTCTGTAACAACTAACTCTTTCTCAGGAGGCTTTGCTGGGTCTATTCTGTCACAGTCTCCTAGTGCATATTTTCGATTGGGATATGAGTGTGAATCATATAGGTATCTTTCAACCTCTTCAAACAGCCATCGGAAGGGCGCCGTGGTCCGGTGGTAACGTATCCGATTACGGATCCGAAGGTTGTGGGTTTGAACCTCGTTGGAGACAAGAATGTTACACGACCTTCCCTGGCGCAAAGTACTGGTCTAACCCAGAAACCGTCGAGAGGGCTTAGTATACGTTGTAAGAAGTTGTTTCCCAATCGATAAATAAGTTTAAAACTCTTCAATCGGCGTTTCTAATATTCTTTCTTTGTCGAACAGGAATCTTGCAAACTTGTACGGGTTGGCTGTGAATGCTGCTCTTTTCTTTGCCCTTTCCCGAGTCTTCCTTCTTTTGTCCTCGGCCTTCCGCAGTGAGGCCAGCTGTGCCCGTATAGTGTCTCTAAGTTGGGACAATCCTAGCTGCTCTGCTATCGAGCTGTCATAGTATCTTCGCCTCAGCCGTCTGAGTTCTCGTCTCAGGTTCTCAATGCAGGTTTGCCGTCTGTTTGGTCTCGGAGACTCATTTCGTGTTTTCGGCTCCTCAAGTCCAAACCTCTCCTTCCCTATGGAATAGATCAGGGAGGTAAGGATGAAGTTTTCGGTCTACTGGTCCTTGCATGGATGCTTCAAGGATGTTGTCAAGATGCTCATCTAGAAGTTTCCATGATGCCTTGGGCCACTTGATCTTTTGTTTCCTGAGTCTAGTTGTAGAGTCTTGGTGTGGTCTATCCAGAACCGTCCCCTGCTTTGCTTCTGGGCTACTTTCTCCTTGAGTCTGAAGTAGCTTAAGGAGGGGGTCATCATCCACCTCAGGATCCTGACTGGCATCCTGTGTAGTCTCCTGAACATTGAGTTATTCAGTACTGTGGGCTGAATCCAGACTGGAGTACTCCTGCGTCTTACTAGCCAAGCTGGCTATGCGCTGTCCATGTGACTACACACGTTGACAACCAGACTTTCCCTGGTGTATGCGAAGACCTTGATGGTTTTTGCAGACCTTTCCGCATTTACAAGTGACCGTTCCTGATGCCGATTTCGTAGTCGATTGGGGAGGCTGTGTCGATTCCATAAAATATGTCCATGTTAGTCTATCATCCACCCCCCCACCCCTCTCTCTCTCTCTCTCTCTCTCTCTCTCTCTCTCTCTCTCTGTGTGTGTGTGTGTAGACCCTGGGGGTATCTTTCATTTGTGGAATATGTAGCTTGTCTGTGGTTGTCCTCTCTCAAAGACTGCAGTTCGGGATGCCAACCCTAGTGCCCCTGGTCCAGTCTTTTCCTGGTGTTCACCTGTATTTCCAGTGTCACCGATATATTCTCGGTTGTCATCCAGTCTTTCCTGGAAGTCACTAGTGACAATAGATGTATAAAAATAGTATTTAAAACATACTGTACATATATAGCTCAAGAATTTCCTTGACAAGATTTGATAATAAAAGTACAAATTTAAAAGAAAATGGGAAAAAAACGGCCCCCAGCTGGAATAGAACTCAGGACCCTTGCATGAAAAATCGATTGACCCAGAACAAAGGTGCAAATGTGATTATTAATAGGTAATGACTGTATCACAACAACAGCACTACACAGTTCGACGGTTCACTCTTCACAAATTTACTTCGTTAACTACACCAAACGCTCAATTTACGGTTACATATAGATAAGATAAACATTACGCATTACTTATCCCACGCATCATGTAATAAACAAACAATCCTGTATTATGACAAGAACAATACAGTAGACATAATGCCCATTGTCCAGACCAACAAGTGAGACGATAAGTAGGTCATGACCTACATGTATAAACATCATTAAGATACAAACATCTACTTACTAATACTTTCTTAAACATTATCAATCAAACGCGAATCTATCTAAAACAAACACAAAAACACATATTTGATACCCCCAAACAATCGCATAGAAAATTATCGCTCATTGAAAATTATTTTAACCACAGCTTTACATTTGACTGCAATACCAATACAAATTTGCACATGCGCCAACGGAAGTTAAATCTCATTTTAATTCGAATTATTAATATATACACATGACTTAATATCAGTAATATATATACAGTACTTAATACAGTCCTTAAAAGATAATGATGAGCAAATAACAGGTATGCACGAATGCTACAGAATGTTTTCTTAACTCTTAGAACGCTTAGTCGAAATAAAACTCCCATATTTTCTTTGTTTTAGGGTGAACATTGTTTAAACCGTTTAATTATTTGATACGGAAAATTCACGAGATGCTGAGTTGTTTTCTTGTTGTTGTTTTTTGTTTTGTTTTGTTATTGTTTGTTTTTTCTTTGTTTTGGGGGGCTTTTGTTGTTGTTGTTGTTGTTGTTGTTGTTGTTGTTGTTTTTAATCGAAAATATCGGAAATAAACAGAAAGGACATGCGCGAATCTACTCCCAAGTAATCAACTTGTTTTAAGCTTATATATCCATCATAAAATTATAATCAAAGCCCTTCATATACTTAAAAAAAACTCAAGTGCAGATTCAGGCATTCATTGATTTAGAGTAATAAACTATTTTGCGCTAGGTCTATAAAGGCTTGCATGTACTATAAAATTCCAACAATCACTTGAAGGACTATTACCACAATTTAATGATTGGTGGACGACCTTAAACCGAGAGTGTCATCGTGTTTTGTTACACTTGATTTAACATATGAAATCGTAAATCTCGTGACATTCAACACCATCGAAACAAATGTTCATTCTGCACAAGACCTATATACTAAGGTGCATTACTCACACTAAGAGTTTCAATGTACTTTTCACTGGAGTTGTATGCAACCGGAGGTTGCAAAAATAAGTTTCGAGGCAGAGGAGGTGCCTTGCGCAGTAACATGGTATACAAATTATATGGCATAAGTGACTGCAAAGCTCTGATATTCTTGAAAAAAGGTCGAGCTAATAAGAATTGTCACTGATGTGGTGATGTTAATCATATCGCGCTGCTTTTGGTTTTCCATATTCAGAATGGATATCTCTTTTTTGCTCTTCAAATTTTGAAGACAAAAAAGATTTGTTTGTCGTTATAAAAATAATTATGCTGGATAAATGGATAGAATTTAACTGGAATATAAATATTGTCTACGTTAGACGCCATCTTGAAAACACTTTGAGTTAAATCACGACAAAACGGGAATATGTGACGTTGCAAAACTTTGTCTGAGAAACTCGCCCCTGTATATAGGTTTAGGTATTGCTCGTCAAATTTGACATTAAAACTTGACTTCTATTTTTATACATTAAAGAGATGAAATGGCGCCTATTTTCATCTTCGACTTTTAATGGCCTATAAGCGCGGACTAAATATGTTTACAAAAGAGGAGCCCTCAATATTTGTTGTTGAACGGTAAAATTCATTTAATAGAAAATAACATTCTAATTAAATGTCAAATTTAACGAGCAATAGAAAGAACTGAATGATCCAATTCACGGATGGGTGGCTTAGAATTAAGACTAGCTACGTTAGGCTCTGTCCCATTTTATTTTGTGAAGATGGGTTTTATTACCGTCTTACCTATATACAGTTGAACTTGTATCAGCGGCCATAGATTAATCCTTGTTTTTCGTTTTCGGCATAAGGCGCGTCGCTGACCGAGAGTGTCATCGTGTTTTGTTACACTTGATTTAACATATGAAATCGTAAAACTTGTCATATTTAACACCATCGAAACAAATGTTCATTCTGCACAAGACATATATACTAAGGTGCGTTACTCACACTAAGAGTTTCAATGTACTTTTCACTGGAGTTGTATGCAACCGGATGTTGCAAAAATAAGTTTCGAGGCAGAGGAGGTGCCTTGTGCAGTAACATGGTATACAAATTATATGGCATAAAAGACTGCAAATAATAGCCACTTTTGGGGTAAAGTTTTGCATGCAATAGAAAATTTGGTTTTAGTTTTCCATGCAAGCTACTATGCAGCTTCTATCTCAGTTATCATTCATAGTAAAGACTTAAATGATTAAGAGCGCATTCAGGTTAGATAATTCGTGATATTTAATACAATTTGCAAGTTATAGAACTTTTTGGACATAGAAATTGCACGCGACATATTATCTTGCTTATATCTCAGCCATAATTTATGGGGTTAATTGAAACCTCATAAATGAGATAATTCCTCACTAAATTTGTCAATCAATATAGCTCCTCTAGAAATTGAATTTGATAAAACTTGTAAGCAGCAGAATAGTTGAACACGCTGTCTTATGGACAGCTCTTATCTTTTTTATTTTTTTTCCAGGGGTTCGCTGATTACCAAAATAAGGAGAATAAGTACCTATATAATAACAAAATATGCATAAATTATTGTAAATAATGTAAATCATAAAGCTCAATTTACTTAGTCTTAATCATATCATCGTTATGATCATGCTGAGGCATGCGCTACTAAAGTGTATATATGTCACGAGCTTTATGAAACACGCCGTGTGCTTCGTGCTCTTGGTGTCACATGAAGCTCGTGTCCGGGGTCGTTCTTACACATAAAGACCTTGTACTAAATTCAAATACCTATTCAACTGTTTTCCTATATGACTGAATTGTATGACTGTTGTAGCGACGGTAATTTCCCAACACGACAATAACAGCTAAACATACACCTCATTGAAATTACGAGAAATCTCGTATATGGGGAGTCGCTTTTTTTCTGATGTCTCTCTCTCTCTCTCTCTCAAGACCCGTCAGACGTCGTTACGCTTCTCAAGTACTTACAAGTATATATATATATATATTTACAATAATTGATTGCATTTAAAATATAAAATGTTTCCTAGCAATATAATAAAATGAATGAGAGTCATAATGCTGCGTAAAGCATAAGCTGAAATTCAAGTGGCATCATATGGATCTTAAAGCTAATTATTGCTTACATTTTAAATGTTATGATTGTAGAATTTATCGCAAGCGACGCCATGTGAAATATAAAAGATAACATATGAACAGTTAGTCACGTACGCCATACACCTTTGCCTTTGACCTCGCATCCGCTTGACTGACAGTTTCATATGGTGTTATAAGTACAGTTCAGAGTCTGTGTCGCTGGTAAATCTACTTTTCGAGTTTGCAAAAATTGACGGTAAGCTCCATCCATAATCTGATTTGGTCACGTAGGCACAATATTACACATATTTCCTCCATATCAAGACCTTGTGCAATATATTTTTTTCAAATTTTGTACGAAATACATGCATTTCATTGGGCGATTAAGTTGGACAAATCTGTAAATCATTTTGCTATGAGGGCCGAACATATTTCAATAAACGGCATAATTTTTGCCATATACCTATGAGATTAACAAGGGAGGTATTACATGCAAGATGTACGTGAACCGCTATACTTCATATACAGCTTGCCCCTGAATTTCATTCGATATTTTTTCCCGCTGTCGCACGTTGCAGAGTTACCGTTCGTTGTAAGCCGTGACAACCTCTACATAAAAAGATAAATAAATCATATAAAAAATATCTTTATGCATTTTATTCAAGTAAGGTTTGTAAAAATGTCATACTCCTAACTAGAAGCTCGTCGTGCAAGCATACTTATCTATTGTATAACGATGGTACGAACAAACAGGTTGCCCGACAGACGGCAATGTTTTAAGTTATCCATACCAGGACCTAAAATTCCGAACTGTGCCTTAATGGCGATCTTATACTACAGCTATTTAGGCTTCATAATAGTCACATAATTCGATAGCAACAATATGGAAACTTGTTTTTACTTAAGCCAAAACAATCTGATTTTTATTTTCCTGTTAGGTACAAATGATTCATAAATGCATAGCAAATTTGATATGAATAGCAAGCCTATTAATACGTTTTATTTGTCCTCAACCGGTTTTATATAATTAATAAACAATCCACAGTTTGGACGGTGTAATTTTTATGTAATTGGATCTTGAGTTTGACTATTATTTTGTTCGCTGATTAGATTGTTCCGACTTAAAGTTCTCGCTTCTTCTATTCCAGCTTTTATTAATGTTACGTTTGGGGATTTTTCTGTTTAACCAAGTATTGTTCTAGTTCATTGGCACGTTGTTGGAAAAATAATTGTTCTGAGTCGTCTGTCTAATGAAAATGGTACGCTAACTTTTGTATGTTTTGGGGTGACATGTTCGGATACTGGGTAGTTGCCTGTGAACAACGCCACATAAATATATTTTAATTAGGGATAAAAATATTTTTGTCGTTGCATCACTATTTAGTAGAGTCGGACCTTCCGACTCATGAGTCAGACCTTCTGACTCATCAGTAGAAGTGGGTCAAACTGTAACATGTCCTAAAAAATAGATTTCTTTGTTCACATCGTATGGAGGGAGGCTGGGGGCCACCAGCCAATCAAAACAGTACCCACCGATCACGTGTTCTGACAGATCCAATCAGCAATCGTCCGGGTCATTTGCTTTATAACTGTCAACAAGGGAGGCTGCTGTCTCAGTGATCGAAATATTTTTCCGCCTCCACCCTTCCTCCTCCTCTTTATGCTTTATCCATGTATATGTTTTAGTTTTTGTATTTTGACCATGTTTTATCTTGGCGGTTCATGCCGACCAGATTTGAAAATATTTATCTAAAATACATATTTGGTATGTTTTTTCTTAAGGCATTACGATTAAATGCCCCATTATCAACCAAACACTGTCTTTGTTTTTCTATATTTCCAAACATAGTTCGGATACTGGGTAGTTGCCTGTGAACAACCCCACATAAATATATATATCATTGGAGATATTTAATATATAAATAAGTGTCCCACGCAGCTGCAAACTACCTTTAACCGTTATTTTAAAGGAGAAAATGAATCATCTGAGATAAAGTGTGTGACTGAAATCACGGATGTGCATATACTCGCATCTATAAGATTTAATAAGCCTAGCATAATGAATAAATTTGCATAAATCAGTTTCGTCGGCCAAGTATTATTAAAACGCTTAATATTGTTTAATTTGAAATTGGGTTAGTTCAAAAAGATACATGTAATTTAAAATGAGAATAGAAAATTGACGTATATTCTTTGTGGTAGAATGAACGGCAGGTGGTAAAAAAATGGAAGTAAACGTATCCATTCTGGGGAGCAGGGGTTCAGTGGTGGGACACGCGCTTCGGGATCATGAGGCACCGGGTTCGAGTCATGTAAAAGACACTGCTAGCATTGTCTCCCTTCAACCAAGTGTAAGTGGGTCTCAGAGAGGGCGATATAATTCCCGCGGTGCCATAATTTGGACAGCCATAAGTGGAGTAAAAAAATCCTTGTGGAGATCGATAGTTGATACAAGTAGCCTGGTGACGAGGGTCACCGAATGTGCACACGACATAAAATTTAGACTATACACACTAACGTCACAAAACCTATATTCCAATCAGACCGCCTGAAGAAAAAACAAATTTAACACCAAAAAAGAATTTGTTTCAGAGCATATACACAGTTAAGAAGGTGGGAAGTCTCTTCTTCAGACTTCGTAATGGATATAATCAGAACATTCCTTTTATTTGACTTATACAAAGTATATGGTCAATAATACAAAACATACAACATATAATCACATGATCAATGATGATGACATGTTAAACGTTATTAATTCATTTTATAATTATAGAAAGAGAAACGGAGAGTGTGCAACTTTTCAACTTTGTAAATATATAAAAATACATCAATACATTGAAAATATAACACATTTTAAAAAAATAAAATGCTTGAACATTGAATATGTCACTTCTTATACTTAAAGCTTGCTTAATAAACTTAGCTAACTTAGATTTTTTTGTATTTAAAAGAGAATTACATTCAAATAAAATAATCATTGCCGCGACCCATTAAAATCTGTAAACGATGTCCTCATGTTGTTGTTTTTTTACACTTAGGTCACAAGCAATAATTGTTTACTTTTATGGTGCTGATATTTGACGTATCCTGTTATTTTATATCAGCGAAATAAAAAAAAATATATATAAATAAAAAAAAACTGGTGAAAACCAGAGAAATTGTTTTAAAAATAAATGAGCATGAATAATGCATATATCATTTCCTCATTTTTCTGTTAATGAGCCATTAAACTGGTATTTTTCTGAATAAACCCGAGCGGGTGTAACATTAAAGGACGTTTATATTTCAGTGCGCATGTGCGTGGATTGCGGATCGAGTTATTATAAGCACTGGTAATTAGCCTGTTGGGAAATTATGCAAAGTAGTTAAATGTCATGAGAGAAAAATGTAATATTAGACAAACTATCAAGCAGTTTATTCAACATCTGGATAGAGATATGTTTCAGTCGTAATACGCAGTATTTAGCAAGGACCTATAAATGGCATGGAGCATGAGGCTGGTATCAGTGACAACACGCATGTGTCATTAATAGTTTTGAACTTAGAACTTGGAATCATCATTCTGTATCTTCAAACAGACAAGCAGCAGACGTGATGAATGATTCCACGCCTAGTCACGTTATCCTGACACCGGTCCAATATTGCCCAAAACTGCCCTATGCCTGTGCGGATTGCCATCATTACATGTATTTGCAAACTGCCTTGAGCATATTTCAAGACCTGTATGCATGCATTGAGATTAAATAATTGATGAAGATTCAATAAAGAGATAAGATTCCACGAATAGTGGTACTTTCAGACTTCCAGGAATACGTTCCTGGCGCATGACAAAGTTTATCCACAATGTAAACAATGGAGGCACAATCCTAACATCGGGGGCGTTCAATGTAAATATTAATTACTTTAGCTGAGAAATCTCTATTTATACACTCACTGTGTATAATGAGTGTTTATCAACTTTTGTCTAAGGGAAACCTACTCGTCTAATTTCGATTCTTGGTGTGGTCTAGAAATCTGAGTCAATCACTGTGTAATCATGGATTTTCGCGGGAATTTTATTTTCGTTAATTTTGTGGGTGGATTTACCCGAATTTTCCATTTAATACTTATATCTAATGCTTATAAAACATGGGTGCACAAACCTTACATCGATATAATAGCTGTTTATACAGTTTCAACGAAAAATAATGAGTAAATAGGTTGTTGTTGTTGTTGTTGTTGTTGTTGTTGTTGTTGTTGTTGTTGTTGTTGTTGTTGTTGTTGTTGTTGTTGTTGTTGTTGTTCATTTAGGGAAAAGTAGATTAAGAAAACATGAGAGAATTAAGACGATCATATGCGCACTAAAATATCTCACATGGATTCTTTAGCCTCGCATTCGCATGTATATTTTGCCTTTTGAGAGTCGCATATGGAACAAAAGACATCATCGATCCAAATCTTTGGAAAGGCAGGGATGTGGCCAATCTCATTGAAATCAGATTCAGTATGCTTACTGGATCTGACCACATCGTATAGAGGGTCGTCTCAGACTGACCTTTGTATAAGCCAATCAAATCGGCGGCTACAGAAGCGTAAGATATAACCAGGGGAAATAACCGCATCAATCTCACAATTCGGTAGAGCATTTAAGCTAAAGGTTCCGGATTCGAGTTCCGGTCAAGCTGCACATTTTTCTCACCCTGTGACAAATGTTTTACCGGAACCAGTAATTGTTCAAAATCGAGCACTTTTTATGCGTATAAATTACTTAAAAGGTCAATCTAACGGTACCCCTAATGCGATGTTGTCAGATCCTAATCGCGGATAGTTGAAGCGCGCAAATTAGGATATGATTTTAATGAGACTGGTATGTTGCATGATACTACGCTCAGTCCGTTTACCCATGACATAACCCCGTATACACTTGAGGAACCGTATGGACTCCAACCATCGTCTTATACGAGTATTTGGCGTCTTGTTTGTAACTTCGGAAACACTGACAAACTGGTACATGTATTTGAAACGAACTGAGCAACTTTTTATTTCTTAGTTCCAGCTGTAAACATCTAACAAAATATATTCAGGTTATTGGTTTTACAAATGCATATATGTTATATAATGGGCACATGATTTTGACAAAATAAAGTTTTCACCTGACACAAAAAGGCAAATTTAACATACCAGAAACTTTGCAGATCTGCCATATTGAAAAATACGTTTTGATCATAAGAAATAAGCGGTAATTGCATATTTCATTCAGCGAATAAGCTTTAAAGATAAATTTATCTAAATGATCTAAGCGCACAGAAGTAAATACCTGTAAATGTAGACAACTTTAAGAATTTACATATGATATCAATGAACGCAGCATTTACATGTCAATCGTTTTGATGTGTTTTCTCATAACTATGCAGACGACATTTTGATGGGATTATACAGTAAAACGTTCTAATAAGTACTTAAAATGCGGCAAGTTCTTGTAACCTTTCCATTTCTATAATACGTAATTAGATTTTAAGAACTTCTTATCCTGAGAGTTCCTTAACCCAGCGGTTTCGACATGTAAGAGAACAATATGATTGTATCTCAACAGTGAGCACGCAGAAAACTTGCTGCACGTGTTTTTGTTGCACCCATTACAAATCTTTGCTCCGAGATATATCGCTCTCATAACAAGATTATAAACTTTGGCATCTCGATTTATTTGTCTGAACTGCAGCCGTCTCTTTGTTGACCCCTGTAGCATGTGAAACGCTAACACGTGCATCTTTCAGATCTTAATTTGGGGGATAAAAAGAAAGAAATATTTACCTTTTTATATTAAAAGACCTTCATATGGTTGAAAAGTTCACTTAAAACACGTTCCTTCAAGTTTTGTAAACTATTTCATGACAATACTGTAAAATCATTAATTTTCGCTGACATTAAATTTCGTCAAATAGGTACCTAAGGGATTCCATGAGTTTCATGGGTACATTTTATTCGTTGATTGATGTTTCTTGAAAACGTGAGGGCAATGTTTGAAATATTTTCGTGGGTTAATATTCATGGATAAAAAACCCTCGACGAAATCAACGAAAATAAGTGCCCCACGAAAATTAATTATTTCAATGTTGTATCGTCCAACTCGTATCCTAAGGGCGAGGGGTTATCTGTCCTTTTCATTTAAAATAATAAACAAAATACACAACTAGTAACAGGCTGTTCCAAGATATACCAACAGTACCTGACATTCCATAGTTTATGGATAACACGATGTATAAATTGTTTTTCTTCTCAGGCTTTAAGGAGTCATCATTTGTTCCAACAGATACTCGGAGATGTTCATGTCCATTAAAGTCTTGATTCATTTGATGTTTATTTCGCTTAAGCATTTAAATCCTCCGGTATTAGATAAATGTTCTATAATTATAACGAAAGTAATGAAATGTGTTTCGCACTCAACCATAATAAACGTATGCATACGCTCAGCTCATAAATAAATTCCATTTACATATTTCATTTGCAAAAAAAAAGAAGAAAGCCGTACGTACCTCTTCGAACAGGAGACCACCCATCGACCCTCTTCTTCTTCTTCTTCTCTTTCTTCGTCTTCTTCTTCTTTTCCTGCTTCATCTTCTTCTTCTTCTTCTTCTTCTGATCTTTAAAGAGTTGTTTTGTTGTTGTTGATGTTATTGATGTTCTTTGAGAGTAGGCCACTTGATTGGTGTAGTTTAAAGAGAAGTTGCTTGATTGTTGTTTAAGGAGAGGTTGCTAGACTGTTGATTAAGGAGAAGTTGCTTGATTGTTGTTGTGGGGGTTGTTTGTTGTTTTAGGAGGGGTTGCTTGATTGCTGTTGTTGTTTGAGGAGGGGTTGCTTGATTGCTGTTGTTGTTTGAGGAGGGGTTGCTTGACTGCTGTTGTTGTTTTAAGAGGGGTTGCTTGATTGCTGGGGTTGCTTGATTGCTGTTGTTGTTTTAGGAGGGGTTGCTTGATTGCTGTTGTTGTTTTAGGATGGGTTGCTTGATTGCTGTTGTTGTTTGAGGAGAATTTGCTTGATTGTTGTTGTTGTTGTTTGAGGAGAGGTGGTTTGATTGTTCTTGACAACATCTTGTTTATTCTTGCTTATCCTTTGCATATTTAAATATTTAGCGTTAATACTTAAGGGTTAAAGCATATGTCCCGAAATCGGGAGCTCGTGGGTACGATCCCTAGATATACAAAACAAGATAAAATAACTATCCCTCTGCTCTATACTCTAAGTAAGAGTTTTCATTTCAAATCGTTGATTTAGATATTGTATTGTTTATTTCACGTCTACATTTATTGCATGTCATGTGTTCTTTCTATCATACATTACTCTGTATGTATAATTAAAAAATAATATTCTGTTCTGTTCTGTTCAGTTAGTATGATACTTGTATATCTCCCTTGCTGTTGTTGTGCTCAACGTCGCTGCGATTGTACATGTATTTCAATCCTATAGCGACGTCCAGCTCATCGCAGATAGTAAAAGACCCGAGTTCTCAGAGGCAGCCGGGGGGAACCACCGACCTTCTGCAAGTCAGGTGGAAAGGCCCGAGAAACTGTACAATGACTCGAACCCACAGCGCTGAAGGACTAACTCGGCGAAGTAGACCCTATATCATCCCTGTGCTTGGCGCTTAGACATATCTGCTTTATATAATTATGACATACTGTCGGCGGGATGTTAACCCAAAGTAAACAAACAATTATTATTTATTACTTAGGATCTACTATATTGCTCGCCAAATTCATATATTAAAGGCATAAAAAGTCCGTGAATATCGCCCTTTGATAAACAAAATGCGTTTCATGACTTTTAATAATAAGAAATGTTTCTTTTGCACAGAAATGCACCATAAAATACATTAAAAGCATATATCAAAGATAAAAGACATAGCGCCAGTAAACCGAACTTTTATCATAGATATAAAACCTGCATTTTTTGTGAGAAAATAACAACAACAAAAATGTCCTCCAGTAATTGTGCAGTGATTGTTGCCACGGAAAGCATTAGCTGCCTCTCATGACTTGAATCTAAGTTGCGTGTGGAAACAGTTAATATACAAGTAGTCAGTAAGATTATCTTCTACTCCCCACTGATGAAATAAAAAGAAGCCGGATTTTTGTGGCACGTGAATTTAACAAGGAGTCGGAACTTGAACTTCACCTAGGTAGGCACAACAAACCAGTTCCACTCATGTGGGTATTTTCGGGGAAATTTTGTGTTCCTCATGTGATTAATGCAAAAAAATACATTGTGTTTTATCATTATTAAACCCAGCTCCAATTTCCTTTTCTTTCAAGTGTTTAGAAGAACTTGAGAATATATTTTTCCGCAGTGTGAGATACAGTGGGATATTCGGCCAGGAAATCAGTCATCAATTGGACTTTATCATCTCTGACAGAGTATGGGTTTCCGTGCAGCGTGCAGCCGGACTGGTACCAAACACAGGACACTTCACGTGGTCAGATTCTGGCTGAATCAGCCCTGGTCTGTTGACAATCGTTTCTAGATATTATTGAACGTGGATAATGAATATTTGTGTGTATTTCGTGACGGTTTCTGCACTCGTATCGCCAATGTGGAGAACTATTGTTCTGGCCTCCCGGGAAAGTGACATGGACATATTTGAAGAAATCAACGCAATGGTGGAAGAATATCTCAAGGTTTGGAAGCCTAAAACGTAAGTGGGACATTTAGTCAGAATTTATATAAAAATGTAATTGGGACACTTAGTCTAAAATGTAAGAGGGATATTTAGATAAAAATTGAAGCGTCGCATTTAGTCTAAATGTACATTTTAGATAAAGATGAAAGTCTAAAATGTAAGTGAGGCATTTACTCTAAAATGTAAGTGGGTCATTTACTCTACAATGTAAGTGGGACATTTACTCTAAAATGTAAGTGGGACATTTACTCTAAAATGTAAATGGGACAATTACTCTAAAATGTAAGTGAGACATTTACTCTAAAATGTAAGTGGCAAATTTAGTCTAAAATGTAAATGGGACATTTACTCTAAAATGTAAGTGGGACATTTACTTTAAAATGTAAGTGGGACATTTACTCTAAAATGTAAGTGGGACATTTACTCTAAAATGTAAGTGGGACATTTACTCTTAAATGTAAGTGGGGCAATTACTCTAAAATGTAAGTGGGACATTTACTCTTAAATGTAAGTGGGGCAATTACTCTAAAATGAAAGTGTGACATTTAGTCTTAAATATACATGTTACCAAATATGTTGTCGGTATGTTTCGCACAATAACTGAATAAAAACGAGGCCAAATCTTGTTGAGAATGTGCTTTGATACTTTGAGAAGTAAATAAACATCTTATAAACACATGCACCCAACCCCCTCACAGCTATGTACATACATATAACGTTCGGATTTTCTGCTCAGAATAAAAATATTACGTCAAAAATAGCTGCTTTACGATTATCTTTTTAAACTGTACGCTGATATATTTTGATTATAGAAACGTAACAATATGATAAAGTCATATACCTCAATGCGTTTCTCTTTTTTAAATACTTTTCAATTTAAATTTGAGTCTCCTATTTTTTATGTTTACAAATCTTTAGAGTAAAGATGAATGTCCTGTTTTACAATCTTTCAAATGTCTTACTTATATCTATACCTATTTTGTAAAAAGAAAGACATGAAACCGATTTTGCCAATAAATTTAATTAAATGTTATTTACACACACACAAACACTCACATGCCAATATAAAACGATGAATATAATTTATTTGGTGGCTATGAGAAAGAAAAAAAAACTTTTTTTACAATGTGCCTCTTATTTCCGTATTTATTTTAAACTTCATTTATTTACATAATGAAAATATACATTATATACATCAATATAACAAATACATTACTTATGGACTGGAAAACAAGTTAATATAAACTTTTATAAATTCCTTTCCATGTTTGATGAATAAAGTACAGAAAATAAATTTACATTGACGTTTTTTCGTATCCCTAAGCACCGCATTACCGAACTGACATATAGATAGAAAACACAGACAAACGGAAAGACGGAAGAACGGACAGACAGACAGACAGGTACGTGCTGACATATACACAATTAGAAAACAGACATACAGAGAGAGCATTTGACAAGTTTCGCTTTGCCACTGAAACGAACTAATTGTACTAAATTCCTCTTCTAATTACCAATAATAGCCAAGCTTGATTGTTGGATAATGCAAAAATGACTGTAGTAATTTTACTACATTATTTTATCTTTATAATCTCTCTCTCTCTCTGTCTCTCTCTCTCTCTCTCTCAATATAGCTGTGATCCAGTGGTAACGAGCATCACTGCGGATCCGAAAGTTGTGGGTTTGAAACCAGTACTGGTCCAACCAAGGAATCTTTGAGAGGGATTACTATCAACAGTGCTTAATTCCGTGAAATTCCAACGTAAAATAAATTAAGTTAAACAAATAAGATATTTAGATAATCGACCAAAATTTATCAGTATAAATATTATTTTACAGCGTCAATGGCTAATTTGACTCAGGAAAAGTTGCAAACAGAATTGCGTTGCTGTTACAATCCAGTCTTATCTCATAAAATGAATCATTAAAATTTATATTACCTTTACTCCGACAAGCCTGGTGTATCTGTTTTATGGTTCTAGTAAAACCTCGGCATTATTTTTCGATGGCATTAACTTTCGTTCAAAGTATATCAAAGGCATATGGTCACGTTTATGAATACTTTTCGTGGGGATTGATATTCGTAGGGGAAGGACTTCCATGAAATCGACGAAATTTAGTCCCTCGCGAAAACTAATGATTTTTCAGTAGTTCTTTATTTCCGTCGCGGATGCGAGAGCGTTCACGTCATGATATCATTGAAAACAGGCCTAAAAAGAATTCCAGTTACTTATGAATCATAGATAAACATGTAAACAAGTATGTAATATTTATATTATGATTTTCCTTTTCATCTTTATGAAGTGTCTTTACCATGAATTGTTCTGGAATATTGGGTTTGGTGAAACGTTTACCGAGGTTGGAGTGAGTAATAATGGAATCACCACGGAAGTTGAATCACGGGGAAATGTAAAATAAACATGAGAGATGACTAGTGGTATCTCAAAGCCTTCAAATCTTTAAAAAGAAAAAATACAATCAACCTGTCACGGGGTGGATGTGGCCGTGTAGTGGAGGTATCTGATACATGAAGGTCATATGTAAAATGGTTTGTATTTTACAGGAATCTTAAAACTAGCTGCTAATAACAGATTGGCTGCTCAGGACAAGTGGCTCTTAAAGCAGGTCTGACTGAACACTGTATATACATGTGATTATATACACCCAAGGTCAATTCCTCCTGTTACTTTCCATTATATTAGATGTATGGGGAGAAGTGTAGTAAGCAGCCATGCGTTATCCGACGATGTTATATCACATACGAAATAAAAAATAGATAAATTAAGTAATCAGCAAATTAGAGATAAATATGCAATTGTGGCTATGATATGTTGTTAAAAAACACACTGATATTATATATATCGAGATATGTTTGTCAGCGCATTTTTGAGTTGTTGTTGTTGTTGTTGTTGTTGTTGTTGTTGTTGTTGTTGTTGTTGTTGTTGTTGTTGTTGTTGTTGTTGTTGTTGTTGTTGTTGTTGTTGTTGTTGTTGTTGTTGTTGTTGTTGTTACTTCTCGTACACAAGGAGACGATCATTCGCCAGCAAATCAATTTTGCAAATTTCGACTCACTGGGTCATATTTCGATCATATAATTTCGGGCAAGTTTTCGCTTGAAAAAAAAAAACTTTTTTAAGCCTTATTCTGTAATATAATCGTTCATGATTAAACACGTCATATACAGATGCTCCTAATTCCCTGTGATAATCCTAGTAAGGTTTATACATGTACACATACATATAAGTGAACGTGTGTGTGTGTATTGGCCATCTTTGATTTAGATGTTCTAGTGTTTTCATATTTTTCTATGCATCTCTCCACAGATCTGTCGAATGGTTTGCCCAAAATGTTGTATGTGCCAGTCGGCGACAAAAACAGGAATTTCTCAACGGTCTCAAGACGAAATTATACTTAAAAGGTGAGATTTATAATACTGTTATTCTATATCTAAAAAATGCAATGTGTTTCGATTGGAAAATAAGTGATAACAACATATACACGACTATCTAGAATGTTCCAGGGTTGGACCAGTACTCTGAGTCCGAAAGATATAATAGATGGGCCGAAGATATTGTAGGTCTGGAGAAATAAAATTGATTTCGGTGGTGAACAGATTTTATAGGAATATATAATACCTCTTCATCGGTAATGAATCGATACCTTCCCCGACGTCCCAGGGGTCAGAGCGTCTCTTGGGAGCTGAAATTCGTTGGTTCGATGATCGACCGCGACATATCCAAGTAATAAAATTGATTAAACACACAACCCCTGTATCCTGCTCATACCTTTAGTGGCATATCCTATCGAAATTAGGCAACCTTTTCAGCATTTGAAAAAAAATGACAAGTCAGTTGGATATATATGTATCCATTAGAGCAAAATTTCTACCTAGAATCAATAAATGTTTATAAAATATGAGAAATGCATTTTTTTTCTCTAAAATACATAAAAATGACTCATATAAAAACATGGTGATATATATTATGATGTAAACTTAAACCAGCAATCCATCGATGTTCGGTCGGTGGTTCTACCCGGGTGCCTCTATGCACCCTTAGTTAGCTGGACGTCATAGCGACGGTCCATCAAGAAAGGGAGCTAACGTATTATTTAACGAGCAACAAGAGTCAGGTATACAGTCATATGATTTCGAACTGACGTTGAATTAATTGTTATCTTTCCAGGAGATGAAGTATATGAGTTTGCATTATATCTGTGTCAAGAGAAGGGACCACTTTTGACATTGTGGACGAAGTACGTTTATGACACAAACCGTAAGTGGTCGCTTTTAACACCTCTAAGCATGATGATTAAAGACAAAAAACAGAAATATAAAAATGAGATGATGATGATGATGATGATGATTTTCAAACCAGAGAAAAACTTTCTTAAGCGGCCAGTTATGAAAACAATAAAACAGTGACGACTAAGTATAGGTGGTTGTTAAATGAAGGTTAAAAGTATAATTTATGTATTTTATGTAATCTTGATACTGGCTGCTTAAAAAGGGTTGATAGCCTCGACCAAGGGGCCGTTAAATGCATTCAGACACTAGAAATATTAAACAATTCGTGTTGGCGGTTAGTGACTGTTCTCTCTCTCATTTTATTGAATGTTCTAATATGTTACATACTCCACACCGCGTTCGGTCTGTTAACGCTAGTAGTAATAGTAGTAGTAGTAGTAGTAGTAGTAATAGTAGTAGTAGTAGTAGTAGTAGTATGGTCGTCTTTGATACTGCTTCAATTCTCGGCGTTGCGATTTAACTCAGAGTAATGGTCTTTAATTATTTCTTAAGCAATTTTCAATCTTGGTCCAACTGGAAACAGTAATCACTGTCGTTTAATAAGGACCTTTTGATGTTTTCAACCTTATTATTTGTTTATTTTGAACGTCCAACCGATAGCATTTTCGTCTTTTAGAGACATTGTCTGACAGCATGACAAAATGAATACTGCTTCACTGCCATAGACAAACATCATTATTCCGACACGACCAGTGTTTGAACTATATACATGTATATATGGTGCAAAGCACTACCTGTTTTACGACTTTGGTATGTCAAGGCCGAGCAACGAAGGATAGAACCTTCGACCTCCCTGTTACGGGTCATACGAGTTTACCACTCAGCTTATACCCAACTGTTTGATATAAATTATCATGAAGTCAGAAATCAACCCTAATTCAATGTTTATAAATTTTGATCAATTTTGGGCATATTTTATTTGTATTAATATTAAATAACGTTAGATGTATGTCTCTGCCATTAATTATCTTGTTTCTTGAAGATGCCAGCTGTAATGAAAGTTAATTTATTTTACTCGATACACGTTTTTTCAGGATTTATAGTGTTTACATTTTAATTCCTCAGGAGACGGGGAAATCAGCAACTTTGAGAAACACCAGCACTGATCAAATTGAGTTTAAAAAAAACAACAACGCAGACCGGACTGTGTTCGCACGTGCTTCGTAACAGACTGGTACATGACCTTATGGACCGGGAGTTACGCATTGTCCGGAAAGTCCCGAGCACCAGTCCAGGAGAGACTTTTTTCTGTCGGAACGACGTTGAATATATGCTTATTTTATTGTTACAGTTTAAAACATACGACTTCCGGGCCCGAAGTAATCATTTAGAATTTTATTCATTTACTAAAATGTAATAAATTAAACTCTTGCATGGATAGCGTTCTCACTTTGGTTATGGTTCTCAAAGAACTTCCTGTTAAGTGTTGGTGATAAAATGCAGCATCTAATGATCAGGTGGATCTGGGTTTGTGATGATTATTAAGGTTGCATATTTTCGGAATAAATGGTTAAAGATGTCTATCTAATTAATTCAAGGTTTGACGTTTTGCTTTTGTTACTGTTCCTTTTTCAATGACAAAAAAAAAATAACCGAATAAAAGTAATATATTCAAATTAACGTGTTGTCATGTGTTCAGAAACTAGAGCGGTTTCTGGTATTCCCGGATACCTACAGCTTAGTGAAGGTAAAAGTTCATGAGTTTTGAGAAAATGGGATTGTTTTTATTTATATAATATGTTTGTATCCGTCTTAAGTTGGTTTATGTTTTGATTGTAAGTGCTGGTTTTCATATTTTCGTAAAAGGCCGGGAACTAGTACCTGAAGTAATGTCCGGTATTTTCGGACAGTGGAGGTTATTCTCGGATACCTGTGGAAGTCTTTACTTATCTTTGCTAAACATTAAATAAACTGTTCTCAAACGAATTTTGTTTCATTATTTAAAAATAAGAATTGATAGTTACTATATAAAGACAAAATTAAGGCAAAATAGTTGTGCACGAACGTGATAATTAAAAGGCATACAAAATGGCAAAGTTTTTACGTCAAATGTTTTGGTCTTGAGGTGTTGACTCGTTCTAAATATGTATATGATTTATAAAACAATAAAATAAAAACAAAAACCAGTTCAAAAAAAAAGGTTCAAAACATTAGATTAAGATGATTGGTATATGCATTGGATTTACAACAATACATTGTGCATTCTTACAAAAATAAATATAAAAATATACTCAAGTTTAAATATTTTGCAATAATATCTTTTTTGTATTTAACTAGTTACGTTTATATTATAGTCAATACATATAGACATATAGACTTTCTCTCTCTCTCTCTCTCTCTCTCTCTCTCTCTATCTCTCTGTATGTATATATACAGAGAGAGAGGGGGGGGAGAGAAAGAGATCATCATAAATTCATGAACGTTTATATTTGTCATATATACCTAGTTACTTCCTATGTCAGACAATACTAAGTATTACTAAGTATTATATATATCAACGAAAACAAGAGTTGATGTATATTTTCTCCTTTTATTACCATCTGCAATCTATCTATCTGTCTGTCTGTCTGTCTAGCTGTTATATTTTGTTTACATATTTCATTTATGCTGAACATATATCTTATTTGCACGGGTATCCGGTAAACCTGACATACGTAATTTTCAGTCGGGTATTTCAGATATCTTTGTATATCAGTAACACGGCCTTCCCACGTTTTGAAAAGCATATGACACATTGCAACCACATTTTGTCACAATCTATGTCTATTCTACACATTTACTCGTGGTAGAAAATATCAATTCTAAGTACCTCTCTTACCACACAATGTAAAAGGACGTAGTTTAATATACATACCTTTCAAATAGATTTATCTCTCCCCAAGCTTTAAATGTACACGGTTTGTAAATATCAGACGGAAAGGGGGATTCAAGTTACTTGGGATGCATTTAAAATATGAATATCTTTACAATTAAGGGATGAAATGCAGCAGTATCCGAAAATAGCCGACATACGGAAATACCCGACACCGCGAGCGGAGCCACAACTTGATTTCAATGTCGGTCTGAACCCCGGCAATGCAGCGAATGTAAGGACCCCCCCCCACACACACACACACACAAATTGAGCTCTTGTTATATTTATTTATTTATTTATTTATTTATTTATTTATTTATTTATTTATTTTGTCAGTATTTGGGTCTGTTGGTGGAAAGAACCCCACCCTCTGCATCTAGGATTTAAAAGGGACCTTTTTTTTTTTTTAAATCATTAAGGCACCCCGGTCCCCAGCCCATCTGTATCTGTATACGAAGTACATGTACCAGCTTCTAACCACACCAAAGTATGTGCAACGTTTTTCTTTCCCGCCAAATTTAATCAAGTTTTATTCGAATTGGTCCAGTACCTTAAATTAAATTGCAATCAGACACGTAAAAAAATTCTGGAACTAGTACTTATATATAGGCTCCGGCTTTTAGCTCATGCTATCTGTTGTACCTCGCACTGGGAAATATATTAAAAGAGAGAATCTCTACACTCCCGTAGTAAATGTACTCAACCATTGGACTACGACAGTGCCGTCACACTGCGGTATTATACGAGGGTTGTTCCAGAAGTATGTAGACTTTCCCTATAACATGACTATTTGTCAATATTTCAGTACCAAAGTTTCGTGGCATATTATTTCATTTATATGACCCATACATGGTGAAATTTCATTTAGATACATAGAACGAATAAAAAGTTTCAAATGATTAATAATCACCACTATATGCCACCCGGCGCACAAAAAAACGTCACGTAATGTCACAATGACGTCGCATTTAAAACGCACCTTACACTTTTTCTACGTAGTCACCGCCACAGGAAACACATTTCTTGTGACGCATAATCCATTTGTTGTAAGTGTCTACATAGAATTGCTTATCAAAAGAAGACACAATCTTCAGCGTTTCCGCCATTACATCTTGCGGACTGTCATTTCTCCCATGTTCAGCATACGAAGATAGGGATTTCCCTCATGGAAGAAAACTCTATCTTCCATGTCACGTGATCAGCTTCCTTCCATGTCACGTAAATAAACAATGATGACTGTAAGTTATACATTTTATCAAGATACAAAACTAACTTGTTGTAAATCATGTGAATAAATGTATGTTTGAAAATAGTATATATATCTAGTTAGTTACCCTTTTTTTTAATTTTAAGGTTTGTTATTTATGAAGCAGAAATAATCCCAATTCAAGTATAAATTTGAAATTTGGCATATTTATTTGATTATATTAAAATACGTTGTTATGTCTCTAATATTGTTTTTGAAGAGCCAGTGTAAGAAAGTAATTTATTTTATTATAATCGGTTATCGGTCTGTGGTTACATTTAATCCTCATGGAGAGAGAGAAGAGAAACACCATATCATTTGTTAAAATAGAAGGGAGGCCGATTGTTCCACGCTTCGGATCAGATGGTACAGCTTATGGACCGGAAGTTACGCATGTCCTGAAATCTCGACACCATCCGGAGATATTTTTGTCAGTGCATTTGATCGACGACGTTGACTATATTTTTTACTCTGTCAGTTTAACATGATCGCAGAATGCATTTAGATTATCATTACTAATTGATAAATTAACTCGGAACTTTCATTTTTGTTATGGTTCTCCTTCGGCCATTTGTTAGAATGCAGCATCTAAACTGTTTTATGACTCATTGATTGGCTATTTTGGAATAATTGGTTAAGACTATCGATTAATTCACGGTTTATTTTGCATTTGTGTAGCTGTTCCTTATCGTCATTTGACATAAAATAATGGCGGATAAGATATTTCAAATACGTGTTGCTTGTTTCAATGATTTATGCGGTTTCGTGGATTTGATTTAGCGCGTTAGGTTAAAGGTAAAAGAATCAACGTGTTCTATCGATCATTGATTTTATATCATATGTTGTATCTTGTGAAATTGATCATGTTGATATTTAAGTACTGGTTTTCAGTAAAACGACAAATTAAACAATAGTTGCACACTTTGATAATATATAGAGGCATAAAATCAAAGTTTTTGTCAGATTTGTCTTGAAGTGGAAACGTTTAATTTGGTAGAAAATATTTTATTTAGACTAGAAGAATAAAAAATAAGAACTGGTCAATATACGGCGGTTGAGTGCATTGATAGCATGATGTTTTGTATATGCTTTGTCGTTGTATACTTAATTAGGCATTTTGACAATATAATAGTAGAATAGTTTCCAAATTACTTGGGGATATTGATTTTTTCATACATTGGATTCACCCTAGTTTAGTATATTCATATCAAACAGTACTCAGCCTGTGATAATTTGTCCAAACTGTCACTTCTCTTATGTATATTCAGATCAGAAGCTGAAGAACATCAATCGCTGTACCTTTTAGTTTGTCAATAGATCCAGGTACTTCCTAATGCGCACTACTTATCATATATCACGATTAGAGTATATTTCCTTTGTACAGCACTTTCATATCTATCTATCTATCTAAATTATCTATCATGTCGGGTCCTGTCTAGTGTTACTTTTTGAACATTTTCATGATGCTAATATATCTTATTGCAAGGTTTCGTAACCGCATCGATTTTCTCGGTATTCGATATTTTGTATATTATAAACGGCCCTTCCACTTAAAAGCATAGCGACCTGCAACCACTTTTTCACAATCTATTCTATTTAAATTACTGTGTAGAATTCATTTTCCCTCTTCACAAATTGGATTAGTAAAGCAATTTGATGATCTCCAAGTTAACGTACCGTTTTTTCAGACGAACGGGATTCAGTTACAGGCAGCAAAATATGTATCTTAAATTAAATGTTAATGCCAGTTGTTGTTAATAGAAATACGAACGCACTGGACACTTGATTTCAAGCGGACGAATATGCAGCCCCCCCCCTTAATCCATTTACCTTGTAAATTTTAATTATGCATTTATTTATTATAATTTGCATATTGGTCTGTTGCGCGCATGGATTATTGTATGGAAGTACACATTAAAGTATGGCAACGTTCTTTGCCAATTAATGTTTATTCGAATTGCTATTAAATTAAATTGAATAGATATAGGTAGTATTAATTAGGCTCGGCTTACATTATTTTACTTGGATTATATTAAAAGAGACTGTAGTTTCCGTAGTAAATGTTACTCACATTGGACACAATCCCCTCGTACGTGTAGCATGGTGCCACACCAAGTCACATTATCATGACGTCGAGATCAGTCCCTTACAGGAACCAATTGTGATGGCCTCAAACAAAGGAGATATATCAATACGTTTTATACTGGCTGGGACTCGAGCCGACAACTTCCCGGTTGCATTAACGGTCTAGACATTCAGCCACCCATTATAGAGGCCACAAGCGCAATACTGGGTCGCTGACATTTTATTTATATCAGTGATATGAAAATATATCCATTTATGGATGCTCCTGATCACTAACATGGATATAGAACTAGACTTGCTGTTATAAAACTCAACAACTTCTCGATATATTTGTAATGTAAAACTGCATTTTCGGCCACCTGTACTAAGCAGTGAACCTGTTTTAAGCAACACATGCAGCTACATGTACATCAATGGAGTCTATTGAATAAACCCCAACTTTCCACAAATTTTGAGATTCATATAACGATACACACTTTCTAACTTTCAACTTCCAATCACATATTCACTTATGTTAACTGTATACCATGCTTTTTCCAGATAATTATGTGGAAAAAATGCTTATTATCCACGTATTTTAACTAACTTGTAAAAAAGGCGAGATATCCAGTTAATATCTTAAGCTAATATATGGCTGGCAGTTAATGTAGTGGACACTAACAGGCAGTTTTGTCCTGTTAAGATACCTAAGATAACAAGAAAAAATTCTATTTCCCTGATACTAACTGAATATGCGACAAATTTTCAGTAAAGTTTCGACATAGTGGCTGGCAGAAAAATACCACCATACATTCTTGGTTTTGTATAATTTTGTAAAGAAATTCTATACAACACGAAGGAGTGATGGAAAAAATCTCAATTTCAAAAAGATTAAACGAGGAAATGTCGTGTTTTAGTGTAACTATCAAATTTCTAGTCAAGGTACAGGCATTCAGAAAATAAAAAGTGTCAAATTTTTAGTCTATCGTTAATATGAAGTGAGATATGATATGGACAAAACATCGCGACACATCGTCTTTAAGTCATGGATACATAAACCAAATATCATAAGCCTTAATTATTGAAAGAAAACAACTTTTTTTAACAAAAAAAATAGTGGCAATAATGGCCCTAGACCGCTTGCCAGAAAAAACATAAGCCTAATTAAACATTTTAGGTCAAATTTTAGATTTTATGGAATGAATTTAAGGCTAAAATGCAGTTCCTTTGCTTGCATGGGTTTAAACGAACCATTGATAGTTTGTATGTCATTTTGGAACTGTTGTCTACATTGGACTAGACATGTCGTAAACATAAAGTATATATCGCATACAAGCTCTTCCTACAAGTTAGGACCACAACTCGATTTTCAATGAGTCGAGTTATCTAATCATCTGTTTCGTGGAAATCCCTTGATTGCCTGGACAGATTTTGCATTCAAGGAATATTAAATTCCTGTTAGTAATGCAGTCACCAACGCAAACTTTCGCCAGTTTATTTCCTTAAGTTCACTTATCAAGTTGATCTTATCAATACTTACATAAACGAAATTTATTTCCCTTTCTATTAATAACATTGCATATAATCTCTCTCTCTCTCTCTCTCTCTCTCATGAAAGCTCTCGTGATAAAGTCATGTATGTAGTACGAACGGTGTTAAGATATAATTTTTATATTATTAATTTGAATAACAATTTAAATACTTGATTAGTATAAAAACTTAAAAAGGGTGATAAATTCAAACTTATGACACATGGGATCAATTTGAAAATGTTTTTAAAATACACAAGTTCAGAAGATATCAACTTACTTTGAAAAATGCTGTAATTAATTATTATAGATATGGTTATGGTGACATAATTCTGCCGGCCACTTATCCACTTCCTGCCAAGCACGTATTCATTTAGGTTAACTTATTGTGACGTATTTCTGCCAGCCAATTACCCCTTTAGCTATGTCGAAACTTTTCTGAGAAATTGTCACATATTCATTTATTATCTGGCAAGTAGAGGATTTTCATGTTATATTAGGTATCTTAACAGGACAAAGCTGCCTGTTAGTGCCCACTACTGCCAAACACATATTCACTTACGTTAACTGGATAACATGCTTTTTCTAGATAGTTGTGTGAAAAATGTTTGTTATCCACGTAATTTAACTGACTAACTTGTAAAAAAAGGCGAGATATCCAGTTATCTTAAGTGAATATATGGCTGTTTAACTTAAATCATAAAATGGTATTGCTAACGTGAGTGTCAGTGATCATTCCATGACTTTTTAAAAAGCATAATACCGTTAAAGTCAGAGTCTTGAAGAATTATGATAAAGGTGGGATTCAGTTAGGTCATTTTCAAAACATAAATAAATGAACGACAAAAATAGAACCCTATAATTCAAATACATATATAAATATTATAAACTAATAATGAGTCAAGATTTTTAGTTGAAATAATGAATAATAATTTAACACTTATTATACTTTTATTTCTCTTTTATCATATTTAGTTGTAAAATTCTGAGATTCGAACACACTACACCACTTTGGAGCCTTATTGTAAAGGGATTTATAACACCTATAAAATTATCCTTTGGCGCTTTGTTGAAACGATACGATTTCGTTAGAAAAAAAATCTCTGTTTTGAAAATGTTGAGTTAGCTATTTGTATTTTGCTGAGCTTCTGAAAGGTTTGACCTCAAGTAAGTTTCTGCACAATGCACACTTTCCCTAACTTTCGCCGAGTGCGATTTCAATTGGCCTTAACCGCTGTACGGTTTAGGTCTTCAAATAACAACAGTCCCTCTTTTAAAGTCTCTTTCAATCTCTCACTAGCGGTACTTTTAGTTGTGTGTGACGTAATCACTCACAACTATAGTGCCTACATTCTGAGGGTCTTTTTTCTGCATTTAAATCCGAATAACCTCTTAATTTTGTATGAATGATCGAACTATTGGACAGAATCTACAAGTGTGCTGAGATTCAGCCAAAATGTTGAAACCTCAATTTTGAGTAAAACAAAAATATTTACGGGACACAATAATTGTATGTAGCATAAAAGAACTATTTTCACTATGATGTTGCGTAAATTTCACTTCACCATGCGTATGAGTATATTTGTTTCGATGCAATAGTGGCTCGTGGCTGAATTTGGATGGTGGATGTGCAGGTTTCGGTTATTTAATAAACGGGGGTCAAAAATTCGCGCAATGCCAATAACCCCGCTTCAACGTTGCGTTAACATGGTCATTACAAGAAATTAATGAGGAACGCACCATCTAATTCAACAAACAGTCAACAATTAGCACTTCGACCGCCACTCTTACTCTCCCTATTTCTATAGCCTACGATGAACAATCGTTTATCATTTTGATATTAGTTTAATATTTGGCAAAAACTAAGTTACACTGCATATCTGCAGCTCGTCAAACCATCTTCAACTTCAGACACACACAACTTCAGTGCCTTCAGCGCTTTGATTGTCCAGTGTTTCCACTCGATCCTCTGCAAACTCCGCGCACCGGTTACGTCATGTTACTCCTTAAGGCTTTCTAACGGTATGATAAGAAAGGAGAACGTGAAAAGTGTGTGTGTGTGTGAGATAAGGTAAGTATATATATATATATATATATATATATATATATATATATATATATATATATACTGACGGGCAAAAGAAACGCCCCAACGGAATTTGGCGTTATTTTCCTCATACCTATTGAAATTTTAGTGAAATGTAGTCTGTATACATGTACATTGACCGACAATCACGGCAAAGAAAAAATCGTGCGCTTCTATTCAGCCCGATGTCCATTTCCGGTGGCTGCTCATGATTTCTACGTGCACCTCGTGTATGTTTACCACGTGGTGAAATCGATCACATTTTACACAGTTACATGTGCTAGTCGATAGACAATCACAATTTCAGAGATTTTCTGTTTAAACATTCGTATTTAAGAATGCCAAGGCTAAATTCTGAAGAGAGAGCTCGCGTTTTGGCCATGCTCGAATGCGGGCGAACGCAAGAACAAGTCGCCAGACGTTTTAACGTCTCGCGTTCGGCGATTCGGCGTCTTGTTCGACGTGTGAGAGTTACGGGAACGTTTGCCGATCGGCCACGTTCAGGAAGACCTCGTGTGACGTCTGTAAGACAAGATAATTTCATACGTCAACGTCATTTGCGTGACAGGTTTGTGACGGCGGAATCGACGTCGCGTTTAGTAGTCGGTAACCGTGGTCGCCCAATAAGTCGTTATACGGCTTGAAGACGACACGACTGAGGGAACGCGGGATTACCTGCCGTAGACCCTACCGTGGTTTAGTTCTAACTTTACGCCACCGTCACCAACGTCTGATCTGGGCCCGGAACCATCGCGGTCAGCGTTGGCAGAACGTGGTGTTCAGCGACGAGTCGCGTTTCAACTTATGGAACGCCGACGGGCGTATCCGTGTGTACAGGCGACGTCACGAACGCTACGTTGACAATTGCGTTGTCGAGAACATGGAATGGGGCGTTTCTTTTGCCCGTCAGTATATATTTGACATTTCAATGTAGTAGTTCAAAATAAAGGATGTTATACCCCAGTTCCGATCACCAGCGGAGAATACCCCTTGCCCCACCTTTATCAAGTATACATGATTATCTGTTTCACGGATAATTATACATTTCAGGATACACTTGTAAAACATGTTCATGAGAATATATTCGTTATAACATGTTCGTGGGAAGAAACGTTAAAAAAATTAATTAATTAATCAATCAATCATCTCCTACTTTGCGTGGTTTCACTGATCATCAAGTAGTTGACTAATATTCATATAAACGAAGCAATCCCATTGTATATACGGAGATAATAGCCGAATATATAGCGTAGGTTCCGAGGATGGTTATTCCAGCGTGCCGTCGTGTTAAATTAATTTGTCACGTTGTATGCCAGTCCATTTTCGACCAAACACTTTTAAGAATTTTTTCTATGTTTTTTTTTTTTAGTAAGAGAAAAGAAATAGTTTAACCATGCAAAAAGACACCCCTATCCCGCTTCCAAAGCTCATATTGTGAGCCAAAACTAACTTATTTTAATGCGATACGCGGAAGTTATACGCTATACTTGGATTACCATTTTCATTTTATTTTCCATTGTTATTGCGTGTATTACTAAAATGAAAACAGATAAAAAAATTAAATCTGTATATTCATACTCTATCATTTTTGACTGAAAAGGCCATTAAATATCAATAATTATTGGTAATGAATTAACACACTCATTGATAATCTATCACTGGTTTTCATATTTTTTTCTCACGTTAGAAGGATAAGGAATAAAGATTTGCATGTATGTATTTTTATATGCATAAATGTGCATATGTCAGACATGTTGTGTGTATATATTCATGTATATATACTTGATATTTCTTGAAAAGATTTTTTTAAATATTGTTTTGAGTGTAGGTATAAATAATTTTATATTTTAAGTATCTAACAAAAAAAATATATATATGTAAACTCAGTTTTATTATTAAATTTATGAATATTTTATTTATTTGTTTCCTTCGGGATTCAAACCCATGCGATGAAATTGAAATACATTGATGACTTGGTGTCGCTACCACTACGTAACTTTGGAGCTTTCTTGTAATCCGATTAACAACAATAATAACATTATCCTCGTGCTATTTGAAAAACGTTTCACTTACGTTAGAAAATAATAACAAAATAAGCTCTATTTTGTAAACAATGGCTAAATTATTATTATTATTATTAATTATTATAATTATTATTATTATTATTAATTTGATTTGTTTTAAAGAAAATATACACTGTTTCAAATAAAAGTGAATGAAATAAATGTTCAATGAAATAAATTATCATCAGTATTATTGGAAACCTAAACCCGTGCCAAAGATATAACACGAAACGTTTATAGGTATCCTAAACCCGTGCCAAAGATATAAACGAAATATTAGGACCTAAACCGTGCCAAAGATATAACACGAAACGTATATAAGGTATCCTAAACCCGTTCCAAAGATATAACACGAAACGTATATAAGGTATCCTAAACCCGTGCCAAAGATATAACACGAAACGTATATTAGGTATCCTAAACCCGTGCCAAAGATATAACACGAAACGTATATTAGGTATCCTAAATCCGTGCCATAGATATAACACGAAACGTATATAAGGTATCCTAAACCCGTGCCAAAGATATAACACGAAACGTATATAAGGTATCCTAAACCCGTGCCAAAGATATAACACGAAACGTATATAAGGTATCCTAAACCCGTGCCAAAGATATAACACGAAACGTATATAAGTTATCCTAAACCCGTGCCAAAGATATAACACGAAACGTATATAAGGTATCCTAAACCCGTTCCAAAGATATAACACGAAACGTATATAAGGTATGAAGTAATTTGTCAAGTTTGCATCATGTTTCTGCACAATGCAGACTATGCATATCTATATAGTTCGCTTCCGCGAACTTATCCTACCTTAACTGTTTTTCAGTTGAGGTCTCAATCAAAGCATGATCCTGGTCGTGGGCTCTCATGCACAGTCCTCCTAATTTTTCGCCTTTTTCAATCAGAAATGTTACCTATTTTACTGAGTTTTGTTCTCATAAGTAATGAAAATTACTCATCCATATTTGTGAACATTACTTAACACATTCATGATGAGTGAACATAACTAACTGAAAGAGGTGAGAAATCAAATTTAATTAGGGTAGCATTACTCACCCTTTTTAATGGGCCTTTTTCATGTATTAACTTCCGTCTTACTCAAGATAAGGTGAACTTAAAAGGTTAATATTGTGAGTGATGTTAACATTATTTAGCGAGTTCTGTCCACTCAATTATATGAATACACCCAAACATGAATAGTACTCACCTTGTTAAGTTAGTACTGTCACCCTATTACATGAATAGAACTCATCTTATTTAATTAGTATTGTTCAACTTATCTAGTGACAGTACGCAACTCATGCACTGGCTAAGATTATTACTGTTCATGGACAATTTTCACTGAATAAGGTGAACACTGTTCATATAATTATCTAAACATCATCATTGCATTAAGTGAGGTTTACTCGCCATATCTAGTGTGTAAAGTTCACCAAATTATATGATCTTTACTCACATGATTCACTTAGTAATGTTATGAACAGATGGTCGTATGGAGATTCTGCACATCACCTTGTTTTTATTTTCTCGAACCAATACTCTGGAATAATGGAAAAAATTTGCACCTCAATGGTAGGGGACTCGTGTGTTGCGTGCAACATAAGTTACTTGTTCAAATGGTCGTTAACAGGCAAAATAGGATCTCTCCATACTTTGCGTACTAGTTGTTGTCGCTGCAACAGTTAGTCATGCTAATTACTGGTGGAGGAAGACCCCGTAGAACTACCGATCAATCACAAGCCAGCTGATTTAAATGTTCAATATCACTAGATATCATAGGAATTATTGAGATGTAGCATGCATGTAGTGTACAGAAATGAATGTACCTCTCTATTTTTTCTTTACCTAATTAATATGCATACCTATGTATACATGTATAGACCAGTGTGTGTGCCGTCCATATATGGAAATACCCTCATTAATATGCATACCTCCGGACGACTGCGAAAAGTTCAAAACAACAATTTAAACATTTTTTTTCCATTTTTAAAGTGATGGACACTAAGTAAATATGAAGTAATAAAGGTATTTGAAATTCTCCTAACATTTTATATTAATGGGATACCTCTTTACTGTTGCGCTCAGTTATGTACCTCCATTTGAAAGAAATACTTCAGTTCTTTATACAAGGTAAGTACCCTATTATTGATAAATCAGCATGCCAAGACTGTATAAAAGTATCAATTAAACGTTGTTTGAAAACTGTAATAAATTGCATCGGAACTACTGAATGTGGGTCGTTCCAAACATTTTAAAAACCGTGTTCATTTAGCATCTCTTTCACTCTTTTAAGCCAGTTATGTTGACCTTCATTTAAGTCATTTACAAGCATGCTATATACTGTTTTAATAATAACATTTTCCGATTTTATCAACTTAAACCAATATTTAATAATATTAACGTACCTAACAATATATAGTGGGTAACGAGCTAGTTCACCATTTACTGCAACATTTCTACTGGAAGATTTTACACCTAATATCAATTTACAAAATTTTAAATGAATTCTATCCGTGGTATTTCAAAGAGGTGCACTGACACAGGAATTACACAACTATTAAACCAACAACAAAATCTATTACATGTTAAACCATTCAGACACTAATCATCAAGCTGGTTACCACGGCCGAGTATCTTTTTTAAAGATATTTCTTGTTTATTATTATTATTTGTTGTTGTTGTTGTTGTTGCTGCTGTTGTTGTTTTATAGATTCTGAGATATAAGTTACAAAAATCTCGGTGTTGCAAGACTTGTTTTGCCGAGTATATATAATTAGGTAAATTTATATATAGTTGCTACATATTGTAACAATTGTTACAAACATATTTAATCAGTAACAGCATGGTCAGATTTTGATTTTGTCAAATATCATTACAAGACAAGTACAAAAGAGAGAATCATTGTTTCAAACCATTATCATATTTCCAGTGTAAGGATCTGGAATTACCAAATTTATGCCATTCCCAGAAGATTGCCTGACAACAGGTCATTTATCAATTAACATTAAACACTTCCCGCTGTGTTGTATAGCGGTACATGGGCCAACCATAGACTGTATGGAAAATTATAAGCAACTACCTGTGCCAAGCACATTTATCACAGGTTCAACGGTCCTCTGAAGACAGATATGATTCGAACCAACACCTGTGAGGGCGAATGCTGACCATAGGACTTAAATCGGATTAACACAACTTTACCCAGAGTCCACGCCGGTTGAACGAATGTGCGTGTGTGTGGTGTGTGTGTGGGGGGGGGGCATACATGTAAAGTCAAAATTAACAAAGAGAAAAAAGAATAATAAGTACATGACGCGGGTTATTTTTGAGAAGAACAAAATATTTTCCTAGGGTTCTGCGGATACGGTTCATTATTCAAAGTGAAAAACATCTTGCGAAGTGGCTGTGCGAATAAAAAAGGGGGAGGGGGTGTTATGTTTGGCAACTATCTATGTTGCCTGTCTGTTTGTTGCTAATGCGATATACAAGAGATTGTTCAGTTCAGTTGCTACCGATATGTTGATTTTATCAATCTTTAAGAATGTATATACATGTAATTATTTTCCCACATTTTATTGTATAATGATTTTTAAAGCTACTAGCACAAGCTATTCGAGGTTATCTCCCTTAAGTGGGCAATATTTTGTGCTTTTATTGAGTCATAGAAAATAATAATAAAATCTCTAGGTCACAAATGAAAGAAAACACGATATGTGCTGTTTATTTCAAGTTTTAACACTTTAACACACAATTAGCAAAATTACTAATCCAGCAACAAAGAGCATCTTACAAATACGAAAACTGAGTGGGTGAAATTTAAATGTCTAAAACAGAAAACAGAATTACTTTTTTGGTTATGAGTATATTACTGAGCTTTAATAAAAAAAATTGTTAATTTCACAGCATAAATGATAACAATATATAATTTCACTCATTCCAACATAAAATAAAAATAAAATTTGTTGTTGTTATTGTTGTTGTTGTATACAATGCATTTAATTTCGAAATCACAGCGGCTACTCGTGAGAATATAATTTTTGAAGTTCACTCTACTGAAATGAAATTGCATCTTCCCACAAAAACGAACAAATATCCTCTATAACAAACCCAAAAAGGCCCTGTGATCTATAGTCAACGAAATTGCACTATCATCAAATGCGTCACTATCTCAAAATCTTATAAATGTTCCAATATTTAGCTTTATATTACATGTATTTCAAAAGTCAATAAATGTTTAACTTTGTTAAAAAAAATGTAAACTTAATTCGTTTGCTAATAGTAATTGAATCGGCAAATGATATCCTAAAAAGTCTCATGATTATCTAGTTTTATTTATCGCGAAACTTTGAAATGAAAGTTAATAATGAAAAAAAAAGAAGAAATGTTAGTATTCTCATCTAGAAGAATTCTGACATACATTTTACAGTTTTAACAGTTATCAACACGCCGACAGACTTGGGACTAAACTATTTTTGAAATAACTACAAAGACAATGTACGAAGTGTTTTTCTTACATAATTATATATATATTTACAATATACTCAGGTAAAAAAATAATTTCATCATACATAATACACTACATTAGAGTTTATTCAAAATAAGCCTAAAAAGATCCACTAACCCATTTTTTTAATTAAAATCATTTTTAGTCTTTTCACAGGCCCGTAGGAATCAGTATATAACAGTCACATATGAATTACACACTTTTTTTTCTTTCGGGGCCTCCGTGGCCGAGATGTAAAGTCGCTGACTTTAGCACTCACTCAGCCCCTCACCGCGTGGGTTCGAAACCCGGCTAGGTCATTCGGATGTTCATGTGAGGAAGCCTTCCAGCTGGCTTGCGGTAGGTCGGCAGTTCTACCCGGATGCCTCCGTGCATTCGGGGTCTTCCTCCACCTGTAATTAGCTGGACGTCGATATATGACTGAAATACTGTCGAAGCAACGGTAAACTCAAATAGTCAAGTCTTTTTTTTTTTTTTTTTTTCTTTTTTTTTTATGCTGATGAGATTTTTTACCTGGACACCAAAGAATTAAGAGGGGGTAAATACCTTATTGATATTTTCACTTTACCCATGATTGATTTTTGAGTTGTTCAAATTGTTTTGATTGTTTGTAAATAAAATCTGCAAACTTTGAAAATCCGCAAGGCATAGAGCTTTGATAATTGGTGTATACAGAGTCTCTGTGTATAAAGATGGTATAAAGAGACCTGGTGTGTAACATCAATAGGGGACCTCTACTATCTTCAAACAATGACCTTGAGATCAAAATTGGCCCCGCTCCAGGGGTCACTTGAGTTTATACAGACTTATATATAGAAAATATAAAGATAAAAATTGCCTGGAGTTTAGATGGTTGGCTTGCGTCATTGTCTTGTGCTTCTCTACCAAGTTTGTTCAATGATTGTTCCTTGAATCAAAATTAGCACAAGTCAAGAAATTTCCCCCAAAATTCGCCTTGGTTTAGTGATTAACTTCAAATATACCCAAGATGAAGAGACTGATCCCCGTTCGGAAATGGGCGAATAGAAATGCCCCCCCCCAAGCGCAAAATACCGATCCATCCCAGGAAATGCCGAGGAGTTTAAGGAAATGTAGTATGTTGCAAAAATGTGTTGTTGATGTTGTTGTTGTTGTTGTTGTTATTGTTGTTTTCAATCGACGTGAAAGAGAGAAATTAAGAAATTATTTGTTTTCAATATCCCAGAATGTGTATAAGATTTGCTTTCCAAGTCAGGAGGTTTTACCCGCTTCAGAAGATAACAAAAATTGGCGTTAGGAAACCGGATATATCATCCCACTGTAAAATAACGACATGCGGTTTGGTGCATTTTTTTTTATCAGCTATGTCCCTCCTACGCGTATATTAATATACTTGGAGGAAAAGATGATGCAAAAGATTACAAAGAAAAATATCTTTTTTTCAGTATGAGATCAGGATGTGATATAAGTGCATTTCATTGATAATGACTAAACTATAGCTAATACTTCAGTTTTGTATACTGTATATATTTTTACGTTTGATTAGACATAAATTTATGTGATCTATCTGAAATATCGCGCAATGTCTGGTACATTCACAAGAAGGCCTTTGTCCTATACTAGACTGTCATAAATCATAGTCAAAGGATTGAGAGTCCTAATGTTGCGTTAAGCATAACTTGAAACAGGCGAGGTATGTGAATTACTGCACTTCATTTATAGCGCGTCACTTGCCTACGTCACACAATTTCATTCATGGTATTAATTTTAATTGATATGTTTTCCCGCTTAGGCATCGTGACAACCCCATGACAAAACGATAAAGATCAAACACAGGAGATTGTAGTGCATTTTCTTCATGTAAGATATGTAAAAAAAGTCACTTTCCTAAATTAGAGCTCGTCATGCAAGCATAAGTAAACTAGAGGGCTTTGAATTTGGATATCCGGTATTCAGATTACCGTGATCGGTTAGAATATGTTCCGTTGTAAACAGCGTAACATAAAATGTCCTTCCATGTTAAGATTTTGCGGCATCCTAAGACTGGCATGTCTCTGATGCAGTATTTTATTTTAAACATTTAACTCTCAACAGCTAGTATGCTAACTGAAAGAAATTGCTACAATTAAATGCATTTTTTTCACACCAGAAAAGCAGATATCTTCTCTGAAATTAACAAATCAAAAAGAAGTAGAAACTCCATGGATACATGTCACCCGCCAAGGGTTCGTGTTTCGGACTTTGTGTGTTTGTAAAACAATATCGCTGATAGATTTGAATTTTCAGAGCTCTGACTGGCCACATATTTAGGGTCTCTCCCTGATATGGTATCTGCATTTGGGAAGTCAATATTCCTGCTCATATATGACGTAAAATTCAAAATCTTTCAGGTACGCCCGTGTTTGTCGGCGTCTAAAACTGACTAAAAAGATTGTTAAAGTATGTCGCATAATACGCATAATACGTCTATATGAATATATTTTGAACTGTGTCATTATCCTTTGTTAGTTCGGTACATCATAAGGAATTGATTTTGTTACTTGCAGTCGGCCCACACAGTTTACAATCATGTACAGTTCAAGTTCCTCGTGCTCATATGTTCCTCTTGCTTATTTTGTGTTGTTCAATATTATAATAAAGGGGGGGGGGGGGAATTGAAAAAACGACTCACACTTTCCAACATACGAAATATTGTTTGTGATCTGTTTGTTTGTCACAAAACTTTAACCTTGACCGTAACACGGAAAGCCTTCCACCTACCGCCTCCAAACTTCACAGGTGCATGCACCTTGATGAGCTCTACCCGCCAGGTGAACTTGACCTTCAAATGACCTTGACCCCCAATGTCTAAGCCACCCGTGTGGGCATGGCATTCATTCGAACGTAGTGCTTGTTTATTGGACATCCTTTCTCGACGGAATCCGGTTAGTTTCACGTTGAATGTCGTGTGTTGCTCTATGAAGGCGACACACGACAATATGAAACAACACTCGACGTTATAGCACGCAAATGTCGCGTTGATTTACTATCATTCTTCACGAAATATCGCAATAAATGGCGAGTGTTGTTTCAAAATGTCGTGCGTCGGGTCGCATTGTTGTTTCATAGATAATTATCGTGTGTCGTTTGCAATTGTCGTGCATCGTTTCAAATTGTCTTCATACAGCGACACACGACATTCAAAGTGGCACTAACTGGATTCCGTAATTGTCCCTTACTTAGATTTGAAATGTGTCTTTGATATTATTAACTTTTTATACTTAATAGGAAACCACATCACGGGCCAGTATCAGTACTTAGAGCACGATCTGAATAGTAGGCCTGCACCTTTAATGTACGTTAACATCGCTACCAAGTTTTAATCAATTTATCTGCCAGTTTGAGGAGGTAGTTGCACGCTTTAGGTTTCGGATTGAACAGACGGACGGGACTACCGGAACTCTTCTCTAGAAACTCGGGTAATAAAAAAAGAACTATTACTAACGCTGATTAATACACCAGCGTCCCACCTAGTTTTAATATAAAAGCACCACGTGCGGATGTCAATGTTTGACTGGTTTTATCTTTAGTCCGTTTGTTGGGATTGGATAAGGAGAGGGTAATTAGTTGCCTTTTTTCTACTTATTCCATTAATTAAAACAAAAACGTAGCTAACAAAATCGCTATGGAGTGGACCTTTTTCACAGACTTGAGTTAAAAAAATTAACAACATAATTCTCGTTTTTAACTGCTAACCGCGCTGACACAATCTTTACGTGCACAACTATATACGTACACAACTATATACATACACAAATATACATCCACAACTATATACATACACAACTATATACATCCACAACTATATACATACACAACTATATACGTACACAACTATATACATACGCAACTATATACATAAACGACTATATACGTACACAACTATATACATACACAACTATATACGTACACAACTATATACATACACAACTATATACATACACAACTATATATATACACAACTATATACATACACAACTATATACATACACAACTATATACATACACAACTATATACATACACAACTATATACATACACAACTATATACATACACAACTATATACATACACAACTATATACATGTACATACATGACTATATACATACACAACTATATACATACATGACTATATACATACATGACTATATATGTACACAACTATATATGTACACAACTATATATGTACATGACTATATACATACACAACTATATACATACACAACTATATATACACAACTATATATGTACACAACTATATACATACACAACTATATACATACACAACTATGTACACAACTATATACGTACACAACTATGTACACAACTATATACGTACACAACTATATAACCTATAGCCATATAACAAATATATAAAACTTATACATTACATACAATTAACTACACATAACTAACACTATATACAACTTATATCACATTTACACAAATACTACACATACAACTATTAATACCAAAACTACACTATAAACACATTACACACTAACATACATATAAATACAATTATAAACATATAACAATACACACAACAACTTATACAAATCAATTAACAACTATAACTACACATTATCTAAATATATAACACAGTACAAAAAAAAATTTAAATATTACACAAAACAACATACACACATATACAACATTTAAAACATCTAAACTTAAACACACTACAAAATTACTACACAATAAACAATACTCATACAACTATATACACATAATACACACTTATATAACATATACTACACATTAATAAACTTAAATATAAAAAAAATAAAATAAAAAAAAATAAAAAATAAAAAAAAAAAAAAAAAAAAAAAAAAAAAAAAAAAAAAAAAACTAAAAATAACAACACAAAATAAAATAAAACAAATACAAAAATAAAAATAAAACATATAAATATAAAAAAAAAATAAAATAAAATAAAAACAAAAAAAAAAAAAAAAAATAAAAAAAAAATAATTAAAAAAAATAAAAACAAATAAAATCTACTAATACACTATTACTAATGCTTACTAATATAAACATATAATATACAATATAACAACTTAATACCACTATACTACACTATACATAACAAATACTACAAAATAAATCTCTATAACACTTACACATATATACATTACAAATATATCACACTACACAATTAAAAATACACAACATATAACTAAACTACAAATACATAACATATATACACATACTAAAATATACCAACTATAACAACTATTACATACATATACAACTATATACACAACTATACCAAAAATACTACAACTAATACCATATAATACACATTATCAACACTTACAAACACTATCACAATAACTAACAATTACATACAAACATACACTAAACATACACAACTATATACTACTACTATATAATACAAACTATATACATACACAACTATATACATACAAACATATACATACACAACATATATACATACAAAACTACATAACAACTATATACATACACTTAATTATACAACTATATATACACAACTATATACATACAATACTATATACATACACAACTATATACATACATAACTATATATAACAACATAAACACATATCTATATACATACATAATTAAATACAAATATATACATAACAACTATACATACACAACATATACATACACAACTATATACATAACAGAACTATATATATACACAACTATATACTATACCAACTATATACATACACAACTATATAACTACACAACTATATACTACACAATACACAACTATATACACAACTATATACATACACAACTATATACATACACAACTATATACATACACAACTATATACATGTACATACATGACTATATACATACACAACTATATACATAAACAACTATATACATACACAACTATATACGTACACAACTATATATGTACACAACTATATACGTACACAACTATATACATACACAACTATATACGTACATAACTATACATGTACACAACTATATATGTATACAACTATATACATACACAACTATATACATACACAACTATATACATACACTACTATATACATACACAACTATATACATACACAACTATATACATACACAACTATATACATACACAACTATATACATACACAACTATATACATACACAACTATATACATACACAACTATATACATACACAACTATATACATACACAACTATATACATACACAACTATATACATACACAACTATATACATACACCGACAATATTTCAGTCAGTGTAGACTATGTGTACTTGAGACAGATAAAGTGTTGCCACGCCGCCATACCGTAGGCATGTGGCATGGTACCACACACAGTCACATTATCCTGACACCGGGCCACGAATCCTGGAACTGCCGTTAAGCAAGGGAGCTATACCAGTGTCATTTATTACGACTTTTGTACTACAGACAGATGGAGACTGACAGCTGTTCAGCCTTTGGCATGGTTTACAAGTTTTAAGTGTATTTTCAACGGGGGGATAAATATGCTCAGTAAAGTTAAGTATGTAAAGTTTGATGACCGAAATATTTATAATAGTTTCAAAGCTATGGCCAAGGTTAAAGTGTTTCACTGTACTTTTTAAAGGGGAGATAAATTTGGTCAAAACGGACCTAAGAGTTATGACCCTTGATGAGAATGTAGCCCTTGTGATAGAGAACAAGTATGCGAGGTTTGATGACAGAAGGTTTAATAGGTTAAATGTAATTGCCAAGGTTTAAGTTTTCCACTGTACTTAATAAAAAAACAACAAACAAAAAAAAAAAACAAGAAGGCCAGGATGATCCTGTGTTGCTCACCTGAGTAAGATTGCTGTGTTAGGCATGATTACCAAAAATATGGCATCTAAAGTGTTTGCAATGTTTTTCTAACATTTGACTAAGTGACCTAGATTTTGATCCTACCTACATTTGCACTCATCTGGGATTTTATGCAGATAACATTCTTATCAAGTTTTATGAAGACTGGGACAAAAATGTAGCCTCTACAGTGTTCACAAGGTTTCTTCTATGATTTGACAAGGTGACCTACTTTTTGACCCCATGTGATTTAGTTTTGAACTTATCCAAGATTTCAATCCAAGAAGATTCATACAAACATGTGAGATCTACAGTGTTCATAAGCTCTTTCTAAGAATTGACCTGGTGACCTACTTCATATTACCCAGTTTTGAACTCATCCAATTGTTCATTGGGGCAAACATTCTGACAAAAAAAATTAAAAACCCTACAGTGTTCAGTTTTTTGCAGTACCTAGTTTTTGACCACTGAACAATTTTGAACTCTTCCGAGATATCATATAGGCAAACATCCTGACCAATTTTCATGAAGTTTGGGCCAAAACTGTGGCTTCTAGAGTGTTCACAAGCAATTGCTGACAACGGACAACAGACTAAAGTTGTTTACAAAAGCTCATCCTGAGCACAAGTGCTCATGTGAGCTAATAAAAAAGGCAATGATAAATTTGGTCAAAGGACACAAGTTTGTTTGTTTATTGGGTAAAACGTCCCACCGACAGTATTTCACACATTTGCATACATTGCCTACTTGAGACAGATAGTGCTGCCATACTGCGTTATCACGCTGTAGACATGTGGCATGATACAAACCTAGTCACATTATCCCGACACCGGGCCAACCAGTCCTGGAAATATGACGACTACGCAGCCAACGACGATGACACCATTTATGATACAGCCCACTTAAAATTGATGCGTTGGCACCGAAAGTAACGTGGACAAGCTTGATTCCTGTATAGCCCCAACTTCTATGAAGAAGGGGCACCGGTATGCTATCAGTATAAAGTGGTTTGCGAAATAACAACACAAACATATTTTTTTTATGAACGTTTATTTGTTCATGATAGAATATACGGTACAGAATAATGAAGTTGGTTTGAACAGTCCTAACTCGGTACTAAGAAAACTAAACGTGACACTGTTTGGGGGAAAATAGAAAGGGGGAATTAATCTGGTCACGTGACCCCATCATGTGACTGAACCTATTGTGAACAACTCTCAAATGATAACTTCAATTCCTATTTAATTTTACATGTATTTATCATTCGGTTTAGATTTTACGAATTATCTAAAAACAAGGGATTTATCTCTTGTGTAAAAAAATCATTTTGAGTGTAAAATTCTAACTGTTGCCACAATATATTTGTATAAAATCATTCAGTCACATCAGCTTTTAAAAAGATGTAATATCAATTCGAATTGTGTGATAGAGATTTCCCTGTTTATTCTGTCGTGAGATTATCGAAGTGGGTAGAATAATTAATATAAACAAAAATATTTATAAATGTATACGTAAAGCGATACGCTGTCTGATGATTAACTTGTGTACACAGTTTGCAATGCATTACAGAAACAATATATAGCACCTTTTGTTATTTCAAACAAGTACATCACAAAAAAATAATAAAAATAATATGTCCCATGCAAGCCAAATGACGTCTACGTTACATTATATAACACAATATCATAGACAGCATTGAAGATTTTTGCTTTGTAAAAAAAAGGTCAACATCAGCATCAATTTATCCTTAATAATTGCTTCAAAATAAATACAAGTTACCATTAAGTATCCCGATACCATCTCAAACGATATCTATTTTTCAAACATATGTAAAACGATTAGTTTTCGTGTATGACTATATGTATATATATATATATATATATATTCTATCCATTCTTAATTTAGTCATACAGTAATTCCGTGATGAATTATACCCTATATATATAATATATATATACGTATATGTATAGAGATTTGGGAAGCCCTGGACAAGGGTTTTTAGCAAAGAGAAAATTAAACGATAATAGCCATTTAAAAATAAATGTTTATATAAGCTGAAACATGCTACTTTTAATGTTCTTTCAAAATAAATGTTTCCAACTCGTATTTTTCTGAAAATTAAAAAAAAAAAAAAAAAGACATGTTATTTGAAAAAAAGTTATTTTCCGACACACCAAGTTTCAGCTTCAGATATAAGGTTTGAATAAAACAAAAAACTGAAACCATTCTAGTATGGTGACATCTGAAACCATTACAGAATGGTGACATCTGAAACTATTACAGAATGGTGACATCTGAAACCATTACAGAATGGTGACATCTGAAACCATTACAGAATGGTGACATCTGAAACCATTACAGAATGGTGACATCTGAAACCATTCAGATGGGACATCTGAAACCATTCATTGGGATGGGACCATTCCAGTATGGTATCTGGTTTACTGCATGGTTTGACATGGGACATAAGACACAGGGTATAATGATCAATCTAACAAAAGAAGCAGTAAAGTGTGAAAATGCAATAACACATATACTTAAATAAAAATATAACATATTTATACACAGCTACCGATGAACGACAGTAATGATGTGTAACAAGCTCATAACATATGATAAAGCATTCCCCTTTTAAATATACATAGAATAATGAAATTTAAATAATTGACCTAAAAATAATTTCATTTCCTTAAAAATATCCTTATTAAAACTCAATTTTTAAATAACGGTTCTTTCCTCCGAGCTTAGTGACCTACGCAAAACAGAAGTAACGAAATAATACTTGGTGTTTTTTTACATCGAGCTTTTAATACAATAACTACTTTCATCATTAAGTTAACTTTTCTCAATTCTCTCTCCTTAACTCCGTTCCCACAATTCATATTTCTGATGACAACATATCCAAAACATGAATTTCATATTTAAAACCAGGTTACAATAATACATGTAGTCAACAGTAAAAAATCCTATAACGATTAAAAAGGCATGGCAATTTTTACATTAGAAGCTCAGTACATTTAAAACAAGTGACATCCCTCCATGTCATATACTCGCTCAGGTATCTGCCATTATGAACAACCTATCTACAATTAACATAAAAACTCACAATATTTATTTTTTATCTATTACAATATTCCCTATGACTCCATACTCTATATATCTATTTCAACGTCTTTTCAATGACCCATAATTCCTCTGTAGCAAGATTCCGACCTCAGTTCATCGGATATCACTCCGTTTGTATGCCAGCATCTTCCTTCTCCTTCCTGAATTTTCTAAAGCCTTCTTTACCCTTATGATCAAGCCTGTCCTGTTAAGGGGACGGCCCCAGCTATCTCCACACTGCCAAATTCCTTGTACGTGAAAATCAGATCTTCAAAATGTCTGCCTATCATTAGTGGCAAAACGTCAACCGAGGCACCCAGTATGTTCGCAGTTTCTGGGGTGTCCAAGGACGTTTCGGTAAATCTCGGGTTGGTTTTATACATTGTATAACATCTGTGTGTATACTGTTTAAAGCAATGTACATGTTTTCATTTACATTTATAAATAATGTCACAACACATAATAAATAAATCACATGGCATTAAACAACCAATCACATCAAGGCATTACAAATATCAATAGTTGAACACAATTCATTCATAATATCTCTACTTTTCATCCCTATTCACTGCACTGCTGATATTATCCTACTGTCTATCATGTATGAAGCACCCGCCTACTCATTTGCATAAACTCCAGTTCTATCCAATCAGAATCATGATTTAATTTTGCCCTGTCCAATCATAATCTTTGTAACAAAATTGACAATAGCACTGGCTGGTTGATCAGGATCCAGTTCAGCAAACAAGTGGCAGGCATTGTCAGAGGCGGACCCTTGCTTTCTGGCTACAAATCCAAACACCCTGAAACAACAACAACAACATATCATAACCATGTGCAACAGACACATATATAATACTCATATACTTCACATATAACATTCATATTGTAACAATTCTTTTACCTTGATTGGAAGACAAGATTTTCCAAAATTCTCCTAACAATTTCTGGGTTGGCCTAGTACTTTGAAATTGGTAAAGTCTTGGAAAAGTCTTGACAGAAATGGGACTTGAGATCTATAATTAATGGCCAGTACAACATATGAGGATTTGTGCAGTATTAACTGCAATTTAAGGGAAAATATACATTATTTCTTTTAGTAAGATTCAATGCATTCTATA
>CM037789.1:10179294-10229294 GCA_021229015.1 Solen grandis
ATAAAAGTGAAATAGTATACCACCTAGAGAACAATGTTCCTGGCAATCAGCCCACCTGAATAATTAACAGAGAGTTTTGTCAGCTAAGAAAGCTATAATAAAATAGAGGATTATCCTAGGATTACGGACAATCTGTGTGGAACTATAGACCCTGTCTGTATACTATACAGACTCGGGTTCCCTGACGGATCAGTCAAGAAACAGGAACCAGCACTAATGCCAATCACTGAGATGGTCAATGAAACCTTAAATTTTTAATGACTCCAGATAACTGTGATTATCATCCTTTTCAAATCACATTCGAGTGACATTATAAATATCTATTGTCTATTCTGTTGGGGCTTTTATCCCTATCAATAATTTATACATGTACATATATTACTGCAGCCTCAGTACCTTCATATAAGTCCAGGGTCAGTCTGTATTGGAAATGTAATCAGTAGTTAATTCATTACACAATTAAGGAAAACTCTCTGATATTTACTCATGTATCACATAAACCAAGGCCAGTCATGTGCTCCAGTGATTTATAAGTCTCTTTGAGGATTTTTTTGTATGAGAATTTCAAATTGGAAATCTACAAAATATAAAAACAAGAGGGCCACTGAGGACCTGGATCATTCACCTGAGTAAGGGTTACCCAAGGAATACTGTATCTGTATTTTTAAATCTGCCCAGGAGTTTTGAAAGAGATGATTTTCAAAATTTTCATTTTTTTTTCTTTCCATTGCTATGGCAACCAGAGTTCTACATGGATCAAGTTTATTTTAGCAATTTTTGTGATGGTTCACCTAAGAATCATCCCTGGCAAGTTTAATCAAATTCTGTCCAGCAGTTTTAGGAGATGTTGTTTAAATTTCACTATATACATATAAGGAAATTAGCCCCACCCCAGGCGGCCATGTTTTTTTACAGATTGGAATATTTTTTACAATCTTGGTGGAGGGTTACTCAAGGAACATCTGTACTAAAACATTTGAAATCTGGCCAGTAATTTTTGAAGGAGAAGATTTTTAAAGTTTTCATACTTTTTTTCTTTCTGTTGCCATGGCCTAGGCCCCATGGGAACAAATTCCCCAAATGAGGTAAAAATCTGTTAATGGGATACAAATATACTGCATAAAGCCAAAACTTATCAGACTCATGAGTGAAATAGTTCATTACACTCCATTTAAAAGTGCTGAGCAAAAAATTAAAATATCTCAAAAAACACTGGAATTCTATTTGAAGTCAATTCTCTTTGAAGGCTTTAAGTTTATGTCAAAGAGATTTACAGAAATGCCTTTCCTATCCAGTGTATACCTATTTGGCTGTAGCAAACAAAAAATCTGCATGTCTGGGTGACAATTCAGCATGCTGACATAATCAACATATTGACATCACTGGGGCTGGTGTGAAAGAATCATATGACATTTTGTATCCTGTACCTTTGCTGTAGTCCAAGGTAAAGCTACAGAGATTACATTTTAAGAGCTGGATTATGAAGCTGTCACATTATTGCTTGTAAACAGGGTGGGAAAATGAAATCTCCGAACGTGAGATGACGTTACTCAACCTACACCCAAAAAATAAAAGGTGTTCACTGGGTCATAACTCCCTCATTTATCACTGTTAAGAATGTTCAGTAAAGTAAATGCACCTTAATTAGCACATCAAGGTTCAAGGTTTGAATATTACTGTCAGATAGGTTGTGAGTTATTGTGTCATACATAAGGTAATTATGATTTGGTAGATAAACTTTGTTTATTGTTTTTTTTAATGTGTTTAACATCCTACTGAGAGTATTGCAGTCATTTGGAGACTATGTCTACTTGAGACAAATATAGTGCTGCCACACTGCAGTATCTTGCATGATACCACATCCAGTCAAATTATCCTGACACCAGACCAACCAGTCCTGGAACTACCCTTATATGCTGAGAGCCAAGCACCATTAAGTACCATTTTATACTTTATAACGATTATAAAACAAGCTATCACAACTTAAATCAAGATATGCACAATCAGGGTGTATGACACTTGACCTCCTAGTGTGACCATGACCTTCCAGCTATGAACCTGGGTATTGTACACAACTCATTGTATCATTACGGTAAACATTTACAAAAAAAAAAAAATCAAAATTGATTGATGAATGACGACACAAAAAAAAAACCCTTTGAACTCTAAGTGTGACCTTGACCTTGGAGCTACAGACCTGGGATTGCACGACATATTGCTTCTTGATGGTGAAATTTTTTACTGTTCTAATTTGAAAAGCCATCAAGGAATGTCAGAGTTATAGAACAGACACAAAAAATAGACCCCATTTCTGACCCCTGAACTCTTAGTTTGACCTTGTCCTTGGAGCTACAGACCTAGAAAATGCGTGCAAAACACTGACTTATGGTGGTAAGCATTTCTGCCAAGAAATTTCAAAATTCATCAAGAAATGTCAGAGTTTTGGAGCGGAAACGAAAAATATACCCCATTTTTGACCTTTGAACTCTAAGTGTGACCTTGACCTTGAAGCTACAGACCTGGGGATGTGTGCAACACATTGTCTGATGATGGTGAACATTTCTGCAAAGTAATTTCAAAATCCATCCAGGAATTTCAGTTATGGAGCGGAAACGAAATCAGGACAGAGAGACAGACTGACGGTTCAATTACTATATGACCATCTTCTGGGGCATAAAAAAATATTTTTAATGGCTCTGGTGGCAGTGTATATGGTCATTATTGTGGGAGGAAATTGAAGAACATGGGGAAGACCCATATGACTAGGAGAGTGACTAATGAACCCTCTCATGTATGAGACCAGGAATCAAACCTGAAATGCAATGGTAAGAAGTGAAGCACACTACTACTATGCTATCTGGTAGATACAACGGACTGCACTGAGTTAATGCACTTCCAATTTATTGCAATTTGTCACTGTAAAAAGTATTAAGACATGACTGGACTTCATATCAGGACAGAACTGGACTTTGTATTAAAAGACAGGACATGATATTAAGACAGGACTGGACTTCGTATAGGGCAGGACTGGACCCCGTATTAGGACAGTACTGGACTTCATATTGGGACAGGGCTGGACCCCGTATAAGTCAGTCAAGTAACCTCTATCAAAGTTACATCACAACTGGACTGTATCTAGACCCCTAGATCTGGAAAATACTTAAGTATGATCTCAAGCATAACTCAAAAAATATATTCAAAACTCTCTTATATCATATAGGCATACTCTGAGTTTGAAAATCATACTCAGTGTTCTTATTTTTGAGAATCTGGGGCCAGGTTTTTGTAAACAACTGGTTTTGATTACACTGCTTGTATCATCTCTTGAAGCATTTCTTTTTTAATCGAGTTCATTCATGGTTTTTCTCAAAGGGGCTTGACGACATTTCGTGATCTCCTTTGTGTATTTATGCACTATAATTAAAAAAGGCAATTCAACAGTTTGTGCATGCATTACAACATTGAGTCTGTATGGCATTTAATTATGTTCCAAAATGTATTTGTTTTAAGGCAATGAGGTTAATCTATTGCCAATCTACTGGGTAAATACAAAATACAATTAACATGTGTTTAATGTCCATCATTGACATGCATGTAATGTACTTTTTTTTTTTGTGCAAATGACAGAAGTATAAGGAGAGTAATATATATCAACAAAAACTCACTGGATTAACATTAACAATTCTATCATAAAGCATAAAAACAATTTTAACTTCTTTCCTTGATTTATAAGATACCAACTTTGCTGTGATAATTTTTTTAGTTACAAATGTTCTTTTAACACAAATTTGGCATTAAAAAAAAAGAGAAAAAAAAAAAAAAAAAAAAAAAAAAAAAAAAAAAAGCAGGGCCTGACTAGGACATGGGCCTAAGGGACATACTGGTGTCTCCAGAGGCATATTCTGTGAATGCCTACATTTTGAAACATTCTGAGAAACTTTCTATTGTATCCAGAATAAAGAGATGACCAATTACTGAGACTGTTACATTATATCTTCATTATGAATTAACCCTTTCCCTCATATAGACTCATTTTGACACACTCAATAGGTACCACATAAAGCCTGATCTGCAGAAAACCACAGTTAAACCTAACCAAATTTAATTATAAAGTCCTCATTTCCAGACCACTGAGGAGCAGCGAACAGCATAAAACCTGATCAGCCTGCGAGTTACTCGCAGGCTGATCTGGTTTTATGCTGTTCACATAGGTCTTTTCATGGTTTCCTCTATGAGGGAAAGGGTTAAGTTGATATGACAAACCACAAACTGTGAATATAATTTACATAAAATAATGGTACTCACAAGATTTTCTCGACGCTGCAGAACCATGGTGTACAGATTCAAACCCTGATCACACTCCAATTATCTTGTTAACACAAACTTCCCTCCTTTGGATCAGAAAGCAGTCTTAAGAAACTCCCCTGGTCTGGGTCACACCCAGGACTATGGGTCTCAATTTTACCAATTTAAAAAAAAATAGAAACTTACATTTATTAACATAATAAAGATATCAGCCATACGAAGATGGTGAATATAGCATTTAAGTAAAATATACCCTCACAGGAGATGCGAAGATGTTTTAATCTCTGCAAATTGAGGTTTAAAGATCTGCTAAATTGGTTGGTATTGAAAGAGGTGTCATCTGCTAAAATCTCATACTGTGATGTTTTTGTAAGATTCATCCATCAGGTATGATATCAGTCAGATGCCAATTAATTAGTATTCAATACCAACACACGTTTCTAGCTCTCAGCATGTTGAAGCACTAAGCTAATTACTTCTGAATGACTACAGACTTGTCAATGGGCCAAAAACCACGAATATCTCATGATATGTTTTAACTTTGATTGAATGTTATAAATCCTATTTTCTTAACCCTTTCCCTCATATAGACTCATTTTGACGCACTCAATAGGTACCACGTAAAGCCTGATCTGCAGAAAGCCAAACTCAAACCTTACCAAATTTAATTGTAAAATCCTCATTACCAGACCACTGACGAGCAGCGAACAGCATAAAACCTGATCAGCCTGCGAGTTACTCGCAGGCTGATCTGGTTTTATGCTGTTCGCATAGGTCTTTTCATGGTATCCTTTATGAGGGAAAGGGTTAAATATATGTCTCTCAAGCTATAATAAGCTAATTTACCACAGGAGGGTAACAAATATCTACCTTTATAATCAGTTTTATAAAAATTGTACAGCAGAAAATAACTCGCTATCAGAAATAATAAATATCTTTGACTTTGGTCAAATTTGCGATCAAATTAAAGTTTTGACTTAAGTTGCTTTGCAATCCAATAAGTTCTAGGGCAAATTTTAATGAATGATGCTGACATTAGCATTCTGAATAGCCACAATCCAGATCAGCCTGCAAGTACCCCTTCTACTGATAAGATTTGTTGTGACTTAATTGTGACTTGTAAAACCGTTTGCCTCACAATTAAATGCCACCTGCAATATAAGCAGTCCTCTGTTTTAAGCATGCATCTTTCAGACCTGCAATATTGATTTAAATATAAATTTCTCGTCTATTAAGCTTTCACTTGCATTTATTTATTTATTTCATGAATATTCATGTACACTTTTTTTGTCTTGATGAATATCAATTTTCTGAACTTTAAACCTTTCCCTCATAGAGGACACCTTGAAAAGACCTATGCGAACAGCATAAAACCAGATCAGCCTGCGAGTAACTCGCAGGCTGATCAGGTTTTATGCTGTTCGCTGCTCCTCAGTGGTCTGGAAATGAGGATTTTGTAATTAAATTTGGTAAGGTTTAACTGTGGTTTTCTGCAGATCAGGCTTTATGTGGTACCTATTGAGTGCGTCAAAATGAGTCTATATGAGGGAAAGGGTTAAACAGTATATGAAACAATGAATTTTTCTTTGCTGTGCAGACTGTACAAAATGTGTAACAACATTGTATGAAGAACAGAGGAGACCCTGATCAGACAGCTCATGTTTGCAAGATGTCAAAATGAGTCTGTATGAGTAGAAGGCTTCTCCATATTCTTTGGTAACTAGTTGCAGAATGCAGACTGGTTTTACTAAACTTCACTGTTGGTGTGCTTGGATTTAACATCTCATCAACAGAATTTCTATCATTACTGCTATATCATACTGGACATAGACCACACCACATCCAGTCATTGGGTAAACCAGTCTTGGAACTACATATACATATATGTATAGGGAGAACCAAGCAAGGGAGAAAGGGAGAACAACCAGTAACATTTTTAAGACTTTTGTATGCATGCTGAGGCCAAGAATCAAACCTGCGCCCTAACCACTCAGACACTGAGAGAAAATGTATTACTATTATTCATATTTTGCTATGTCCTCACAGGGCTTTAAAATCTGATCCACAAACTTTTCATTAGGATTTCATTTATTGATTACACTCTAACACATTTTTAAAATTATTGATTTGAATTCTGTATCTTAATTGAGCTGACGGTAGACTGCATAATAGCTGATGGTAGATCTATTGATTGTCTGCCTTTATTTTTAATCTTTTGGATAAAGACATCACCTGTTTATTACAACTAGGCAATTGATTCTTAGAACGAAATGTTCACATTACTGAAGCTAACTTCAGAAAAGATAGTTTAATGTTTATTTAAAGGCTGTTTACCATCATTAGGGTGGACATTATATTCAGTGTGTTTAAGTCAATGACAAAATAAAACTGCCAGTTAAATGAAATAAGCTGTTAATAAAAAATTCTATTGAACTGTGAGTAATGGCAGCTTAAAGCATGCCATGGTAACCTAAGAAACAAACCAAGCTGATGATTCAGGTAACATGCGCTGTGTGGTGCCCTGTGTGGTGTATTTGAATACATTCAATAAGAGGGTTAACTTTCCCCCAGTGTATGTCATTAATTGCTTAGAAGTGAAAATTTATTCAAACTTTTAAATGACATATAAGTTTAAGTGTCAATAAAACATGCATTTAAATTAAGAAATGGCATGTTTTTATTTAAGTAAGTGCTTTGCATATTGATATATTACAAGTCAAGATGATAGGTGTTTTTTCCATCTGTTTTTTTTTTTTATATTCTTTCAGAAGAAAAAGTGTCAAGTACTGGGCTGAAATAAATCCATTATATTTATCCAAATAAGCGTCATACTATTATCCTTGGGAGCCAGGGTTACCTGTAAAGCAAAATGTCCAACCTTAAATTTTCATTGACAAAATATTTTTGGAAACTTTTATTGCCCAAAATTAATTAAGAAAAAAATATTAATATTATGTACATTTAAATTCCTTAAATAATATAATGTATCTTAAATTATGTAGTTATAATTTTTAAGACATCAAAGACGTTTCTCTGTAAAAAAAATCTTAGTCAATAAAGTAGGGTGTCTTGCAGTCCTTCAAATAATTCTACTCTGCTTTGATGAAAAGATAAACATGATTTGTTGATCATGCACTTATGTAGACATGGAGAATCACTGTACATGTAGTACAAACACTTAATTTGCCACAGTTTATATCAATATGTCGTCAAGTGTAGAGTATGATAGATGATCCAAAAAATACAGAGTTATAGACATGAAATATTTTCTTTTTAAAATAAGGGATACAACTCCTAATAAACTATTTGACATGACTAATTCTAAATATAGAAGTTATCTCCCTTACCATTGTCATCTGCTGACAGTCATAGATTTTAACTTTGGAAAAAAAAACACCAAAACAATTCATTATATCATTTATATCATCTTTAATTTTAAACTTATTAATTTTACATCATGTTCTGACAACTTTATACTAATCCATCTTGATGGTTTCTGGGTTGGACCAGTACTTAGTACCTAGAATGTCATAAAAATTCCTTGCCCTTAATGGGGTTTGAACCCACAACCTTGGGATCTGCAGTAAGGTATGTTACCATTGGACCAAGGCCCCCTTAAAATACATTATCTTTTGTTATCAGTACTTCCTTTGCTAAAACGTTTGTATTTAATTTATGAATACAATTCTATACTTTGAAATAAAAAGACAAGTTGTTTACTACAAATACTAATTAAATCTAACTTCTGAATGTATATATGAAGCAAAAGGTAAGATAAACTAGCTTCAAAATGAGTGTGCTGAAGTGCCTAGCATTAGTTAAAGCTTTCTGTTGCTGTATTTTCTCAAGTGAATCTAGCTCTTGACCATCAACCCCCCACCTCCATCCCCCCACATGCAGTCACACAACTGTTGATGCAGAATGACATTGTTTGAAACCTCCAACTGACTTATTCTGTTTCTCTAAAAACTAACATATGACCAACATGTCATGTAAACTAATGAAATCATTGCAGGACAACCTCCTTTGATTTGTGATGGAACTGATACAATACAGGCGGAAAATCCTATAGATACCTAAAGATGTTATTGATCAGACCTGGGTATTCAATGATGGAAGAGTGATCAAACTTAAGGTAAAGTCCACGTAATGGTTCTGCTACATTTCGGACCTTATGGCCTTTCACAGAGATAACCATGGTTTTCTTATGTTTCATTAGGGTACCTTGGTTATCTTGGTAACGGTTAAATGGTCCAAAAATGAGTGGAACCATCACAGGTACTTTACCTTAAGAATGTGTTGTTTTGTGTAAAATCTTAAGACATTATTATAACCTAGCTAACCCTTTAAATACCACACACTTGCAAGATATGGTCTATATATGGTGATTATTTGGTTCCTGATCTCTCAATCTCGTTTATTTTATGATGACCTGGTAAATAGCTTTAATCTTTAGTAAGTAGCAGGCATACATGATAATTATACAAGGGTAAAGCTAAATCAGTCAAGCATAGTGTAACAATCCCATGTACATGATAATTTACAATAAGAAGGAATTGTCTCCTGCAGCTGAGTGGTTAGTATATCTGCCTTAGGAGCAGGAGGTCATGGGTTCAATATCCAACAGCTGTTAACCCTCTGCTTGGTGTTCAGCATATATACAGAGTAGTCCAAGGACTGGTTGGCCTGGTGTCAGGATAATGTGACTGTGTATGGTATCATGGAACATGTCTACAACGTGATACTGAAGTGTGGCGGCACTATCTATGTCTCAAGCAGACATCATCTCCTAATGACTGAAGGACTGTCAGTGGTATGTAAGATCCAATAAAAAGCAAATAAAAAGAAGGAGATGATGCAAGATTGATGTTTCTTACATATTACATTAAACCATCTCAAAATCAGATGACAATCTTTTCTACCATGTATTTATTGACCTTGTTTCTATATTAAGACTAGGAATATCTTTACCAACAGGATTTATTTTTCTGACTCATTAAGGTATTGACCACAACAGTTGACAAAAAACAATGTGTTCCCATAACAAACAAAATGTGTTTGTAACAAATGTCAGGAATGGAAGGGTAAAAACTAGTTATATTGCAGCTTATGTTAATTGGGCTTGTTTGTGTAATACAAATATCTAGATGTCCTTGAAAGAAAATCACTATTGTACTAGCAGTAGATAGCATGAAGTTATAACTGACAGACCACATTCAGGACTAACTTCATGGATAAATTACTTTCTGTTAATTGAAAAATCTGACGCTTCACGTCAAAGCTTCAAAAGGAAATGAAGTCAAGAGGAAAATCAAGAACAAAGGAACAAAGAATTAATCTTGTGTTTTATCTTGTTTAGCTTTTACAAAGACCGGCATGAAAAGCAATGGTCATTAAGGTCAAAAATGATAAACTACAATTGTAGAAAGACAAAAGAAGTAAGACCAAAGAATGAAAGGACCTGACAATGAACAGGGTAATAGTTAACCGATTTTTATTGATATTGACTTAATTGTCACTAAGAATTAGGCTTAATTAGTAAAAATAATTTAGACTACTCTACCAAGTAAAACATTTCAGCCAAACACTGAGGGGCTTGATTTTTTATCAATATGTTAATTTTAGTCTTTAACCTTTACCTCATATTGATGCATTTTGATGCCTTGGCAAACAGAGCAGACCCAGATCAGACAGCTCCTTCCATGCTGTCTGATTAGGGTCTCCACTGTTTAACCCTTTCCCTCATATAGACTCATTTTGATGCACTCAATAGGTACCACATAAAGCCTGATCTGCAGAAAACCACAGTTAAACCTTACCAAATTTAATTACAAAATCCTCATTTCCAGACCACTGAGGAGCAGCGAACAGCATAAAACCTGATCAGCCTGCGAGTTACTCGCAGGCTGATCTGGTTTTATGCTGTTCGCATAGGTCTTTTCATGGTTTCCTCTATGAGGGAAAGGGTTAAATTGCTCATGCAATAATGTAGCTTCAAGATTCTACACAGTCTGCACAGGAATGAAAAAAAATTGTTTCATATACCGTTTAATTTTCAGTAAATTAATATTCATCGAGTTATAGATAATGTATATGAATAATCATTAGGTATTCATATCGCCAACTGATGCTCTCAAAAAAAAAAGATGTAGTATCAGAAATGGACTCAAACAATCTAACTTAGCCTTTTAGCAATGCAGTAAAACCCACTATCTGATGCAGCAAAGAGTGGTCATAATAGCAAGGCGGTCTCAATAGTGAATTTTACCAATATACCACAAGATAGAACAGTACTTTTAAATATTTGGTTTTTAAAAATGAGTGGTCTGATAGCAAAGTGGTCATAATAGCGAATTTTACCAATAAACCGGAAGAAGAAAGTACTTTTAAATACTTGGTTTCAAAAATGAGTGGTCTGACAGCAAAGTTGTCTTAATAGTGAATTTTACCAATATACCACAAGACAGAACAGTACTTTTGAATATTTGGTTTCAAAAATGAGTGGTCTGACACCAAAGTATAGGGAATATATAATAGCGAATTTTACCAATAGAGTCAGAAGAGTACTTAACATTAAATTATTGATCTTAATTCTGAGGTGGTCTTAAGGCAAGGTTTTTCTGTACTTACATACTTAAGAGACTATTTTAGCAGTCTTGTTTCCCTAATAAAAAATACCCAAATATTTGATTTTTATTTAAGTGAATTTTACTTGTCAAAAGGGTAAATGGCAACTTAGCCATTAACTCATAAATTTTATACCGGTAAGCAAGAATGCTGGGTTATGTTCGTACCTTGTTTACTTAGCAATATTTTTCTTTCTTTTTTTTTTTGTCAAATAAAATACATTTTGTCTTTTCAGTTTATGAACTAACATGGAATTCATGCCCAAAGATGCATGAAAAAAAAAATCAAAAGGTTGTAACTCAGGTTAACACAAGCAGTTGAAATTCAAAGGATAAACAATCTGGATTAATAAAAAGGCCCATAATTCTGAAACCTTGTCAGACCAAAAAATTCATAATTGAGTGAAAAAAAATCAACCAAAAAAGTCCATAACTGAGTATAAAACATTGTCAGACCAAAAAGGTCCATAACTGAGTGTAAAACATTGTCAGACCAAAAAGGTCCATAACTGAGTGTAAAACATTGTCAGACCAAAAAGGTCCATAACTGAGTATAAAACATTGTCAGACCAAAAAGGTCCATAACTGAGTGAAAAAAATTGTCAGACCAAAAAGGTCCATAACTGAGCATAAAACATTGTCAGACCAAAAAGGTCCATAACTGAGTATAAAACATTGTCAGACCAAAAAGGTCCAATATTTTATTAACTGAGTATAAAACATTGTCAGACATGACATGAGTGTGTTCCACAGGTAAGTTCAGCTTCTAATGAAATTTTAATGAATTCTAGTCTGTGCTTGCTGAGAATAAGTCTAGATAAGACAATGGATATAAATATAACAAAAGGGCAGTAACTCTGAGAAAAACTGCCAAACCAAAAGTTGTGCATCTCTTCTGGAAAGTGAAACTTGCCATAAGGCTTGATTTTGTATCATGATATAAATTTGAAAATAAGAGAATATTTCCTTTTGTCATCTTTACCATTAATGCTTTGGTAAACAGAGCACACACAGATCAGATGGTTTCTTCTTTTCCTCTGTTTGCTCATAAAATAGTGTAGCTCAGAGTCAATCCAGTCTGCATGGCAAAGAATCATTCTTTGTTTCATATACCATTTGATATTCATAAATTCATACACGAATATTCATGAAGTTACATCGATCATGGGTTTTTAGAAAACAGAAATATAAAATTGTGTTATACAATTTCTGTCTGGTATGTTATTCAGAAGCCTGGATCAAGATTTATCTACCTTATTCTTGCTTATGGTAAAGTCCCTGTAATGGTTCTGCTACGTCTAGTACCAGTCAACCTCTACCAAGATAAAAAAGGTACCCTAATGAAACATTGGGAAACCTTGGTTATATCCGTGAAAGGCCATGAGGTCCGATATGTAGCGGAACCATTAAAGGGACTTTACCTTAAAATGAAAAATAATCCCTCACTATTTATTAATGGAATAAAATCTTCATATTTAATGCCTAGCAACCATACAAAACGTCACCCCTGTGTAATTACTGTTGTTATGCACCTCAATACAAATACAATAGGTGATCATAAAAGCAATTCAATATCAAGGTATTTGTCAACAATTTAATTGTGCTAAATATGGATGTCTTGATGAAAGTGGGATATAGATATTCAAACACTCATCATTGGCATACTGCAAATAAATCATTTCCACCATTATTGTCAAACAATGGCAGAGAAATGTAAAACCGGCGTATTTAAATTGCAGATCATTTATATGAACCGCTTGAACTGTTTCAGTGAAATAAGAAAGCTTTAGAACTTGAAAATCAAGTAATAAAACATGCAATGTTGCACTAACAATCGATTAACCTATTAGTATGACAAGCAGAACATTCACAAGGCAAGGTTATGTACAAATTTGGTATTGAAGAAGAAAAAAAAATAGAGTACCTGTACTTGTTTAAGGATTTAAGTGCCTTTTGCATATATTTTGTGATGTTTTTATTGAAAATCTGTTGAAAATATAACAATAGGTAATACAGTTAAATGGTTTGAAACATTCATGGAATAATTCTTTATTCAATATAGTTTCATATCACTTGTGATAGCAAATCAACTTAACGTTAATCCCCAGTTTTTTTCAATTTATCACAAAATTGGTCCGAAGTATTTCATTACTTTCATAACAAATCTAATTGTAGCTTTCTTATTTACAGTATTTGAATATCAAAAAAATACATTTTATATTGCTAATGTTTATTGTATATTTCTGTTGTTTATGATTAAAACTAACAATAAAATGGCATTAAAACAATTGAACCCAAATATTAAATCACATAGTAACCATAGCGGAAGGACTTGGAAGGCCATAAAAAAATCCAAGGGCACTCAATGGGGTTTGAACCCACAACCTAAAACGGGTCTGCAGCCGTGTATTAACCCTTTCCCTCATTTATACTCATTTTGACGCCCTCAATAGGTATCACATAAAGCCTGATCTGCAGAAAACCAGTTAAACCTTACCAAATTTAATTACAAAATCCTCATTACCAGACCACTGAGGAGCAGCGAACAGCATAAAACCTGATCAGCCTGCGAGTTACTCGCAGGCTGATCTGGTTTTATGCTGTTCGCATAGGTCTTTTCATTGTGTCCTCTATGAGGGCCGTGTATTAAATTAACATAATGGACACCTAGTTACAGTCAGGTCCAATATAATGTAATATCTAGGTACACAGCATTATAACAGATTATCACTAAATTAATCAATTGAGTTAATTTCATAGTGTAATGCTGTAATAGAATCTAGTGCGAAATATGACCCACAAAATATATCTAAAGAATACATGAAGATCAGTATGCGTGTTTGCTCAATATCACCTTTAAAATAATCTCAAGAGACTTTCTGAAAATTGAAAGATCTGTTTTCTAGATATCTGTAACAAAAACAAGCCATTGGACCATACTGATTCCCAAAATTAAACCTTCATATTTACTGACTTTTATCAAAGTTTGATTTAACTTTATCTACAGTTACACAATTACAAATACAAGGTCCAACTAAATATTGATATGGGATCTTAACACTTATACCACATATACATTGATATAAACTCAGGCACAGATATGCTTAAAAAAACACCTTGACTTAAGTAAATAAAAGAAATTGATTGCCTTCCATGATATCTGGATAAAGACCTTCACATTGAGGTGTTATATTTACCAGTACAATTCTTCAATAAAAGTGACCAATTAACTTTTGCAAGGTTGACGCTGGATTATTCACCCTTGCACTGTATAAACATGTTATATCTCTCAAATTGTGTAAGGATTAAAACTTGATATATTAATCAAAAGATTTATTTGAGAGCAGGACCCTTGAATTGTATAAGCAAATAATGGCATATAACAGTCCTTGATATTCGGTTACTGCTTTTGTAATTTATTAACTTGATGTATACTGCAAACATGAGGTAAAGGGTCAAAGGTGAGTTGCTCGGACAAAATGTCACGATATAAATTTGTTTTCTTTGTGGTCTATGCAACAATTTTAATGAAAACAATTTTCAAGATGGCGTTAAATGTAGACAATTTAACGTCTATCTTCCATTAAAACAAATATCGTTCTGCAAGATTTAGCATATGACCCATGTATTTATTTGGCAAATGAGCACTAAAATTCCTACCACCAAACAGAAATGACAAACAAAAAATGTTGATTTTTCCAATAGAATGAGTAATAATTAAGGAAAATCCATTTTGAATCCATGTCGGCCATGTTTGTTTACCATGTTACTATGCGGTGCACCTTTGAAGAGTACATTATTCTATCTCAGAATTTTTGCAACATTTGGTTGCATAGAAATCAACGAAACTATATCACAACTTACTAAAACTTTTTGTATAAGAAACACACCCCTGTATAACTGTCAACGTTTACAATTGTTGATGGGTTGAAATAGTTTGGTCATTGACCAAGTCTCGCACAATAAACATGATTAGTGATTATTGTGCGAGGTCTTGTTACAAGCCTGTCATAAATGATCGAGACCTTCGTGTCAGAAAACAATACAAGGTGATGGAGAAAATGGAAACTTATTGATCTGCCATGGATTTTCAGAGCAAAAGCTCTGGATCACTTGGGTGATTTACATCATAAATAACAGCATTTATGTGATCTTGATCAGCTAATCTCTCATCTGCCTGGTCTGAAAGTTTACTGTGTCACAAACAGGTAAAAATGGATGAAGATTCTGTGGCTGATGTTCTGTTACAATAAAATGAACATAATGTGAGGTTATCAATCTCTGATCTCTACAGAGATTCCTTGCCTGCATGGTCACATTGTAATGCAATCAATAGCTGCACATTGGCAGCTTTAACTAATTATTGGGTGATCTTACTTAACATTTTGGCTCCTCTGTCACAGCCCCGTGTAACATTTAGGCCCAAATTTATCAGCAGCTGAAGATGCAAGAATTAAAATCCCAGCTTAACAAAACAGTTATTTCATACAGACTCATTGCTTTCCTCTGTTTGTTTAATTGTTTGTTTGTTTATTTGTTGGGTTTAACGTCCCACTGACAGTATTTCAGTCATTTGGAAACGATGTCTACTTGAGACTGATATAGTGCTGCCACACTGCAGTATCACACTGTTGACATGTGGCATGATACCACTCCCAGTCACATTATCCTGACACCGGGCCAACCAGTCCTGCAACTACCCTTATATGCTGAGCGCCAAGCAAGGGAGCTATAACAGTACCATTTTTTACAACTTTGGTATGTGGCAGCCGATCGAACCCACAACCTCCCACTCCCGAGGCGGACACTCTAACCACTCGGCCACTGGGGACGGTTCTGTTTGTTTAAACAATATTGTAGCTCAGATACAGCTAAGAAAAAACATTGTTTAATATGCCATTTAAATTCCAATATATGATCCAATAAATAATGATCTGGTTTAACCCTTTCCCTCATAGAGGACACCATGAAAAGACCTATGCGAACAGCATAAAACCAGATCAGCCTGCGAGTAACTCGCAGGCTGATCAGGTTTTATGCTGTTCGCTGCTCCTCAATGGTCTGGTAATGAGGATTTTACAATTAAATTTATTAAGGTTTGTGTTTGGCTTTCTACAGATCAGGCTTTATGTGGTACCTATTGAGTGCATCAAAATGAGTCTATATGAGGGAAAGGGTTAACAAAGGGGTCAAAGGTCACTCTTCAATAGTTCCATGTGGTAGAGGGTTAAAAAAAACTAAATTCTAAAAGCTTTTGTTTGTATGATGTAAAATTTATAAAGATACAACTATCACATTGTCTCTTTTAAATAATATCAATATCATTGTCTTTTCATTTACTTTCAACACGCACTTAAACCCTAAATCAGACATAATAAATAAATAAATGGAATTCTTTATCAAATTTCTGTCAATAAAACAGACAAAAGAATTTATTTTGGGATGGATACTTATATATTCTGTTTGTAATTGAAGACAAAGGGTACACACTGAAGTCAAACAAATGAACAATAAATAAAAAGTTTAATACTGCCATGACAATAAACCAACAAACAATAACTGAATGGCCAGATAGAGTTTTATGGTGTATTCCTAACTATTGTTTGATCTCGCCTTATTGTTAGACGACCACATCAGAGTCAACACTGCTGTGCTTGAAAGTGGACTTGAAAAGATTTGATTTAAATTTTCTGTGATTGGCAGTATTATCAATCAATGGCCGTCCCTCACATGACCAAGTCCTGTCTAAATCATGCACATGTTGTCTATGATAATTGGTCAGTCATTGAGACTGTAAGCGAAACAAGATAAAGGTCAATTTTGGGTCATAACTTTGTTTGGCTCAAGGACAAAAATTTGAAAATCCCGTCATGGACATATAGCCTGACCCAAGTTGACATATATACAAGTTACTACACAGGACCATCAAGAACAACTAGTGAAAGCCATTCAGTCTAAGAGTCATGCCAAAACTTGAAATGATTATTTTTTATTAATGGAGCACTAATATTTGTTGAATTATGGATGGTTTTATGAACAGATTTTGACTGTATGCCTCAGTGCAAAACTATGGTAAATACTTGATTATAATTGAAGACGCATGCAGTTACAATAGTTTTGCAGCAAGCCCAATAAACATGTTTCCCATTGCTGGAATTCACAATTATATGTACAAAATATGAAACTGGCTTCATAACAAATTCAATTTAATGTCATTGAAAATAACAGTATTATCTAAACTCAGAAATGTGAGCATATGGCACTTGATAAAAAGTGACCTCCACACATGTACAGTAAAGTGCTGTAGAAAGAAGTAAGTATAGACATAGATTTCAAATGAAGAATTAACCACCCTGGTGGCTGAGTGGTTAGTCTTCACCTCATGAGACTCAGGGAGGTTGTGGGTTCGATTCCCTGCTACAACATAACAAATTGTAAAAGATACCAGTATAACTCCCTTGCCTGGTGCTCAGTATATAAGGTCATTTTAGGACTGGTTGGCCCAGTGTCAGGATAGTATGACTGGATGTGATATCATGTCGCATGTCATAATACAGAGTTATATGCAGTGGTGTGGCAGCACTCTATATCTGTCACAAACTGATATAGTCTCCAAATAACTGAAATACTATTGGTGGGACGTTAAACCCACCAAATAAACAAACATTATTTATTTGTTGCTATTCCACTTACAAATAATGTATGAAGCTGTACAGACTATTTTGTTAAGATTCATGTTAGTTCACTGTTTGCCTGGCTTTCAATGTCCCACCAATAGGTTTTCAGTCATTTTTGGACTTTGTTCACATAGTAATATCTCACACCCATGGGGACCGGTTGCCAGTGGTATCTTGTTGTTAAGATATTTGTATTAAAGAACCCCTACCATCTTCTGCAAAATAATAGCAATGCTGTATAGACTTTTCTTCCAACATTGATCTGAGACAATGCGCTGTACTGTCCAAAAATGCTGCTATTTATTAAAGATAATCGGATGAAATTTAATGGGTGAAGCATTCATTCAGCGCCATCTCAATGAGCAAAATGCCCTTTTATACCATTTCTAGTGTACTCAAGCATTATGTAAATACAGAATTGTTCTAAGCACTATCTAAATTTGGATTTATTGAATGAATAACAAGTACTTTATTTATAAACCTCTCTACTCAAAATTCAATACCACTCAAACTGTCTCTTATCCAAGTCTACAGGAAGATTTTCTGACAATTTAATGGATCAATGGCAGGTTATGATTATAATTACAAATTAAAAAAAAAATAATTTCCAGGACTGGTTGGCTCAGTGTTAGGATAATGTGACATGCCACTTGTCTATGTGAGCAGCACTAACTGTCGCTAGGAAACGAGTCCACAAATGACTTAAATGCTGTTAGTGGAATGTTAATCCAAAAAATGATGAAAAAAATTTCAAGTTACCTTGAGACCATGATTGGCAGTTTTACTGGCTTTGTTATTAGGAAAAACTCAAGAAGAATAGGAGGCGGATGAATTGTACGAGAGTCAACCATTAGTTTATATACAGCTATATGTGAAGATGATCCCCTATACTAAACAATAATCCTACATCAAACATCAACTTTATATCCATTCTATAACTCAAACAAATACGAGATAACCTAACCAAATAACAGAGTGCCTCCAAGTGTTTTTTTAATTGAGTCAGAAATTGAACCTACCCATGCAGGGCTCTATTACAATTGTGAAGTGAATTGAAATCTTTAATTTATTGATCCCCCCCCCCCAATCATCTGATTTTATTCGCGGACCTGCTAACAGCCATCGTTTGGAAGTATTCAATATGATCCAGTCATTTATCAAATGAAGAGACGACCATGGTAGGTCCAATCTCAGACAGATACTTAAGGATCTCTCCCCTGACAGATAGCGCAGAAAATAATGTCAGGGACTTTTATCACTGTTTAAACAGAAACCCCTAGGAAGTATTACATACATCGATGAGGGTCTCCACAGTTGGTCTGTATATATAAAGGGGATGATAGTGGTCCCCATTGTCTTATACAAGGTTATACACCGACTGAAGTAGATAAATAATTGTGCGCAAAAAAAGAAAGAAAATATTTCAATATGTCATTCCTTAACACATTCTCAAATATCGAGGGCTGAACGCAATACAGGTCTAACTACATTTTTACAAATTTTACAGGAGACAATAAAAACTGCTTTATACGAATATGCTTAATATTACTCAGCCTATTTTTTTAAATTTTATAACATTATATTAGATTTAAACATTGGGTAAATTTCAATTTAAATAAATAATTTAAAAAAGAGATATTTAAAGATTTGTGAGTTAGATCAGTTTTCCACTTAAAAATTTGCTGATTATGGCAAATATCTGAAAGCGATACTGGTCTAACTCAAGTTAGAACAGTAATGCTTACAAACTTTGATTAATAATTATATGTATTCTGACTGCAATACAGGTCTAAATGAGTATGTGATAATAAATAATTAAAAAAATTTTTAAAACATGTACTTTTAAAATTTATTATTCATTCATATAACTTTTTTTTTTTTTAGTTTTAATCTAAAATAGCAATAAATGGTGCACAGTAAACTAAACTTTGTCATTTAAGAATTAGTTTATACATTTTGATTTTATATAATAACACCATTATACTAATTTGATGTTTTATACACACAATAATTTGGTGTACATACAGATTTAGTTGTGGTCTGATTTAAAGGCACCATTTCTCAACTATAAATATAAAACCTGATCAGCTTAGCACAATTAAGTTGCAAACAGGATGATCTGGTATTAAGATTAGTATATGCCTTATATCATATATAATGGAAAGGGTTATTAAATCAATTTTCTAAGAAGTTGAATGAAATATAATATAGCCAATTGTTTGATATAAAAAATAAATGCAGAATAACTTCCCTAAAGACGAAATTTAATTTCAGAACTATATTTGCTGTATTGTAATGCATTACAGGCTATGTTAGACTTGAATTTCAATTTAGCTCATACATTTAACATTTTGTGTTTGCCACTTCAAAGACTACAATTAGTAGACTTCCAATAATGATAAAGCCACTTGGCAAAAACTCAAATAAAATTATGATGCATTTCTTTCACAGGAAAATGCCTACATAAAATTCAGTGTTAATTTTCACAATGACGGACATAGGTATTAATAACTCCTCAATAACTCAAGAGACAGAGATATCATTTTTTAATCAAAATGTCAAACAATGATAACTATAAAACTGTCAATGACAGCTTAGAAATGCTCATTATTAGGCTAGCCTATATGCCAGGCTATCCATCTATATTTACAAAATTATATCAGTCATTGTCAACTTATTTTAAGCTTATGACTGTCAAAACTATATCTTATAATTACTTTATTGGCACAGAACATAACAAGGTAAATGCACTTAGCTTTATAATATGCAAGTTTTTTTTTTACAAAGTAAATGTGCAATTCTTGTTATGAAGAGCAATGAAAATGCAGCAGTGTAGAACATACTGGTAGACAATAGCTGGACAAGCAACATACACAGTGTGGACTTGTGATGTCAAAAATACTACTGCATGCAGAACAATTTGGTGTAATTAAAAAGAACAAAAATGATTTCAGTTATCTCAAAACAGTGTGCAGAGGGAAAAGTCATTTTTCTTGTACATAACTATCAATATCTTTGGTGTTCAGTATTTCACATAATTCACACAAGTTTCATTTTGGGACAATTGGTGCAACTGATACTAAATTTGATTTTCCACACTTATTTTCAGATAAGCTAAAACAGTTCTTTAACTTATTCATGGGGAAGGAACAAGTAGAAGGCATGGTGAACCCTTGGAATGATTGATTTCTGGCACAAAGTTATAAGGTCATGATACTTCTCTCTAGAGATGGGTATTTGTTCTGTTCTCAATTGAACCAGTTTCATTTGATCAATCTTCACCCTTTGCCTAGATCTCTTAAAAAGATCAACCTGTTTTGCTTGGCCATCATGTTCTGTTTTGTACTCAAATACATCACCAAGTGATGCTGATAGGTGAAAGCTTCTAATTTTTCCCCAGTAAACCTTTTCATTGTCAAAGTTGTATTCAAAATTTTTGAGATTTTCTGACAGAGCTTTAAAATTGAAGAAATCAGACAGTGGCATTTCTTTTACAATATATGGCTTTCTATACCTAGCAGCTCTGGTTGTGGCAGCCCACTGTGATGTGCTAAATATTTGCTTGTTTTTACTTACATTTTCTACTGAGTCATTCTCATTGAATGTGTGACCTTTTTCTAAGTATCTGTGAGTGATACTGTTGATGTTGCAAAATTTCTTAAGACAGTACCACATCATGGTCACATAATACCGATTTTTGTTTTGACCTTGACAATTATCACTATAAAAAACAAAATCTTTGAACCCTTCCTTGCTTTTTTTAGCAATGAAGGATTTAACGCAAGAGGCTATTTCTGACCCGCCTCTTTTTGCAATGGTTTCATTCCAGACATAGCAGTAGCCATCTTTCTTGGCTAAATCATAGATGGTAAAATTAAAAGTGCTAAGACGGCGCTTATAGTATAGGCTGGATTCAAAACTATGGGGTGTTACAAGAATCTGCTCTAAATCAAAACATGCAGCACAAATTGACTTAGATATACTTGAATTTTCTTTGTCACATAGTTTTATTTTACTAACAAGGTTTTTGTTTCTGATATGATTTTGATACTCATTTTCCATGTTTTGTTTTTGTTCAGTGTTTGCATTCTTATAAGATGAACAAAGATCACACTGGTCTTTCAAAGGCTTATGAAAGGCGATGTTATATTCCGTGTTGAATATTTTCCTGTATATTTGGATCTGTACTGGGGATTCAACCTCTGACTTGTACAAGTGGTACATTTTAGTAATATTAAGTTCACTTGGCAAATACTGCTTTTTTGAGTCCTTCCGACAATAATGACTATCCACAGGTTTAAAAGATTCAATGTGGGCTCGCACTTGCTTAACTTGTTCTGGGCTAGTCTTGTTTGGTCTAGAGGTGTGCTTCCCTCTTTGTTCACCATCACAAATACCCGAAATGGTTTGTTTCATATGTACTGTTGAGACAAACCTTTGACTTACATCTAAAGTTTGCAAGAAGAAGGTTTTACAAACCTTTTCAGTAGAGGAGGTTCCATTTTCTTTCATTTTTGGCAAAGTCCACTGGATGGAACTTTGCCTCCTGGATAAATTGACTGATTTGTTTTGCTTTTGCTTTTGAATTGCATATTTTGAGACAAAATTTCTTTGTTTTGTTAGATCACCAATTTTCCAGAAACAGTGAAAAAGCCTATGTCTATCAGAGTCAGAAATTTTTTCATGGCATTTATACCTGCACCCAATCCCACAGCCACCTTTCATAAGCCTTGATTGTCTAATGACCCCACTCTTTGTCATGTAGCTCTTCCCTTCATTTCTTCTTGATTTCATTATGTTACGTTTCCAATTTGCAGTGTTACGGGACTCTCTTTCTACCTCTGCCTCTAATTATCACTGCTTCTAAGGCATTATTGTCACCCTTTTCAACATCATAAATCCCCATATTTTGATTTTCATTTGCATGTTTTTTCTTTGATTTTTCTGAGAGATGGATCAATGGAATATTGTCTTCATCATCTGTACCTGTACTGTCTCTGATACTATCATGTTCTTTATCACCCATATCAACATCTCTGTCATCATTCCTACCATCAAGTCTATCACCACTCCTCACTTCATCCCTCTCATTCCTATCCTCACCTCTCTCATCATTCCTACCCTCAACCATGTCATCATTCCTACCCATGTCATCATTCCTACCCTCAACCATGTCATCATTCCTACCCTCAACCATGTCATCATTCCTACCCTCAACCATGTCATCATTCCTACCCTCATCCATGTCATCATTCCTACCCTCATCCCTGTCATCATTCCTACCCTCATCCCTAGCATAATTCCTACCCTCACCTCTCACATCATTCCTACCCTCATCCCTGTCATCATTCCTACCCTCATCCCTAGCATAATTCCTACCCTCACCTCTCACATCATTCCTACCCTCATCCCTGTCATCATTCCTACTATCATCCTTGTCACCATAACTAGAATAATCCATATAATTATCCTTATCACAGGAATCAATCAATGAATCATCATCATCAAGTGCAAAATCACTGGTATCACTTGAGCTTATGCCTTCCACAGAGTTGGAGTCAGAAACAGAGACATCAGTGTCTGACTCTGAGGAGTTAAGCAAAGGTTGCTGTGCTAAATAGAGCATGCATGAAATTTCACCTTCGCTTACAGAAGAAAATCCTGAAAAATGTGATTCTGCATCACTGTCATCTGAAAAGGAATCTCTCATGGAAATCTGAACAATCTCAAATTTCAGGTCAGATTTAGGACCTGCTGATATAGTTGAGGCTAAATGGTTAATGAATAAACATAAATTATTAATTGATTTATGCAAAGTCATAGTAGCATGGCCTTCTGGTACACACATCCCCATTTCTGATCTTGAGTGAGGGTCAAAAAAGTAAAAGTGATCATTTGTTTTTATAATGGTACTAGTATAAGCAGGTTCAGAGTCTCCCATCGTAAACAGAAAACAATCATGATCAGTAGAAAAACTGCACAGTTTATGGACAGCATCTTGAAGGGAGAAGAATGGGTCTTCTGACTCCTTTCTGTGGATGGTACCGCATAGTGGAGTTCCTCTTGAAACAGACATACAGCAAACATGATCTGGAATATCTTCTAGCAATAGGTATTTATTGCCTGTTTTGGAGACAATATCAGCATACAGTTGGTCACCATGGTCCAAAATATTGTCCATTGTTTCTTGGACCCATTTTGCTGGAGACTGTTTATAGCTTTGCCAGACTGCAATAACTGAATTAGCTACACATTGCTGACCTCTTCCCTTATAGGAACTGTGCCCTTGGTGTTTTGATGCTTGTAGCATCTACAAAGATAAATATTTTAAATATGCCAGATAAGTATACTTTAATGAAATTGAGAACTGTAATGACATTAAGCACTAAAAACATTTGGATTTGAAAGCCTTTCAAAGTTTTACAGGGTAATTAGTGATTTTCTGTATCATTTTGAATTTTTATAAAATTTATGAAAATAAAGTTCTGTACAAATTTTATTTTATGAAATTTATAAAAGCCATCTGGTAAGAAAGTAGTATGTTGTATTTATTTTTTCAATTCAATGGTATTTTGATTTCATTTGAGTAGAGCATTATATAACATCATTTTGCTGGCATGGCACAAATTATTAATTTTGTTACAGATCTAGTTCATTATACTGTACTCAGATAAAAAAAATAAGGAACTATTAAAGTGTTTTAAAAATAAATTTATCTTCATAAAACTAATCAAATAATTATTTAGCATCCATATTTTTAATCTTCATAATAATTTAATATATATAACTTACCTTGCTCACAGCTCTGTAAGATCGGGAATTTTTTCCAGTTTCAAATTTTTTTTTAATAATCATTATGAATAAAATTAAAATTCAGTGTATCTTCTACTTTTTTATATGCAATAAAGTGCTAACTCAAGATAGACCACTATTGCATAAAAAAATATCAATAAATGAGATAGAACAAAATGCCAACTGACCAGTTTAAGGTTTAAGTACAACAAGACTGTCTTAATATTTTCTTGAGAGGTGTATTTTGATACACTGACATGAAAAATGAAAAAAAGTCATTTTGTGAAAAAATTCAAGTTAGACCTGTATTGCGTTCAGCCCTCGATATGTAGACATAGTCTTTATATTCATACGTTTTTACACACATATTTTGAATTTTTTCACCATTTCTGCAACAGGGGCCGCCGTGGCCGAGCGGTTACAGTCATGGACTACAAATCTCTCAGCCCCTGACCGCTGTGGGTTCGAATCCCGGTAGGGACTTCAGATTTTTCATGCTTGCAGTAGGTCAGTGCTTCTACCCGGGTACCTCTTTGTACTCAATGTCTTCCTCCACCAGTAATTAGCTGGACGTCGTTATATGATTGAAATACTATCGCAGCGACGGTAAACCCCAATACAACAACAACATTTTTGCAACATGTATTTTAATTTGTATGGGATACTAAATAACTATTTTACATGTATCCCATGGATTGCCTCTGACTTATTTTTCACTATGCTTTTTTTCAACATGCATAATTATTAAACACAAAATCATTTTGTATGACTGAAAAATCAAAGCCTTGCTGCACTTATGTATTCCCTGCATTAAAAACTCTTTCAGCTTATTTGCAGGTGAAGTCACTTGATATGTTTTTATGCACTGAACATTGTTGTTGTCGTAAATGATAGATATTGATAAATTCCTCGTACCAAAAGCAATAATAGATTATATCAAGGGCTCAGTGAAAAAGGGTCGTATCCTATATGTATTAAAGAACAACGAAGTTACGACCATTTTGCGCCGAGTCCTTGATATGTATAAGTTGACATATTTAAACTCTATATTACAAAACAACACCAGCTGAGTGAAAATGATACATCGATAATGGGACAATCAGAGAATGCACTATTTTAAATGTAATTGTACAAAAGTATGAAATCATGTGTTTGAAGGCCAAATAATCGAACGAGCTGTGAGGCTGCGAAATATGGTTACTCTTTATCCATTGCTATGTGAAGAATTTTTTTTCTTATAAATTTTAATCCTGCTTTTGAGGGCTTGGTGCAATTAAACTATGGAAACTACATATGAATAAAAAAGCAATAAATACAGTAGTTTTGCAAGAAGCTGTTGTTCTGTGATAACAAGTCTTGATGTAAGTGAACAATGTTACAATCAACATACAGGCAAGTATGATTTTTTTTCTTACACTAAGCCAATTCAGACTGCAGCATGAGTAGAGCTTGTTTTTTATATCCAAAATTGGCCATGTTCCCTAAAATTATAGGGACTCTCTACGGAAAGTGGTACAAAGTTTATGGAAAACAATTAAAAGTATAACCAATCTCAAAACTCAGTGGGCACTCTTTCAGATGATATCAAGGGTTTCAACCACTGACAACCATAAATAAGTCCATCCGATTCAATCGCAATCAACCACAAAGGCAAGTTAATTAACTAGAGTGTCATAAATATGTTCATCTGACTCCATCACAAAAGTAATTTGATTAACTTAAAGAATTATGAAAATGAATTTAAAATATCCTATTTTCAATTTAGATATTGACAATGTATAAATGTATAATAATTGGCATGAATTTTTTAATGCTGATTAATCCACATTATACAAGATAATATTCAAATATTCAATTTTTATTCCATAATATCTTTATAAACATTGAATGGTATTAAGTTTAATGCCATCTGATAAGTATATATCATTCTAAATGACAACTAATCCTTAGAAATACACTGTTCACTTATCTGCATTCACAATGGGTTTTAATACCCTGTAACCCTTTCTCTCATAGAGGAAACCATGAAAAGACCTATGCGAACAACATAAAACCAGATCAGCCTGCGAGTTACTCGCAGGCTGATCAGGTTTTATGCTGTTCGCTGCTCCTCAGTGGTCTGGAAATGAGGACTTTATAATTAAATTTGGTAAGGTTTAATTGTGGTTTTCTGCAGATCAGGCTTTATGTGGTACCTATTGAGTGCGTCAAAATGAGTCTATATGAGGGAAAGGGTTAATTAAAGTCTCATGAATACACTATGTGAAGTTCCCCAGCAAATTTATTTAATGATGAACTTCCAATATACTACATCAAATTACTCTTCGTTTCCTGTCACCATTTTGAAATCATTGTCATACCTACAGAATTCTTTTTGTTGTAAAATGAAACCTGACCCATCTGTATAAAATCACTCTTTCAATATTGTGTTATATACTTGGACCAAAAATGAATCAAATCTTTTGAATATTGCAGTCACTCGGGTCACCTACAGTGTCAAGGATTTCTGGTTTGTCTTACGGTATTAAAATTTTAACCATAGCCACTGGTATATTGCATGTACCGGTATAATGCACACATCAAAGAATCACAGATATAAAATGTTAACCCTTTCCCTCATATAGACTCATTTTGACGCATTCAGTAGGTACCACATAAAGCCTGATCTGCAGAAAACCACAGTTAAACCTTACCCAATTTAATTACAAAATCCTCATTACCAGACCATTGAGGAGCAGCGAACAGCATAAAACCTGATCAGCCTGCGAGTTACTCGCAGGCTGATCTGGTTTTATGCTGTTCGCATAGGTCTTTTCATGGATTCTTCTATGAGGGAAAGGGTTAAATAAAAATTATTTTAGACAATGTAAGAAACATTTAATAGTTGTTATACCAAAGTTATGTTATAAAAATATATAGAACATTTACGCCTTATTTCCACTAGACATATATGAATATATGTGACTAAACATTTTACTTCCATGTTATACAGACAAATAACACTAGATATTAGTATTATTCTCATATTTCATCAAATTGTATCATGATATACCTAATAATTAGATTATATTTTATATTAAAGTGATCTGTATTCCTGTGTCTAGTGCATGTGTAAGTAAAGTCTCTTGCTTAACCCCCAATATACCCCAATTTGTAAAAAAGTAAATTAGTCTTTATATTTAAAGGTAAACAAATCTTTATATTTAAAGTGGATAACATATTTGGCAGAAACCAATCTTCCATATGGTCCACATACATGAATAATACATATTGTCAGAAATAATAATGAATATAACATATTTATAACAACAAAATAATAACAATACATGAAATAAAAACAAAATGAGAGAGAACGAGACAGAGAGAAATTGGTCATATTAATAACACATTCAGGATGTTTTGGATAGTATACATGGTTCATCAGTCACCTACCTGCTTCTCTTTAATGTTTTCACCCAGGGCCAAGCCCGCCAATCTCCCCTTCTTGGGGTGGGCCCCAGGAGGTCCCACGTGCCCGGGGGTGGGACCATGTGCTGGGTCCATTCTCTCTCAGCAGCTATAATCCCTTCAACTGTTATAATCCACGCAATAGGATAAATCCGTTGTTCACTTTGTAAAATCGATTCGACTGTCGTAAGGTAATCAAAGTAAATCTTTTTCAGAATAAATTAAACTCCCATACCTACAGCCGTCTTCATGACAGTTAAGCATGAAAATGCCAGTGGAAGTACAATGCTTGCAGTCATTAGCGACTGTACTCTAGCAGTACAATACTCGTGATTTTACCTGCCGCGAGCAGGTAGCATTGATCATACAGTACAGGTAAGTGTCTCGGACAGGAATATACATGTACCCGACACGATCGGGTTCCTCGGATAATAAGGAAGGGGTTGCTCGCTTATCACGTGCGTTGTCCAAGCAGACAGACAGAAAGTATACTCTGTTGACATAAACTTTACAGTTTCTTGTCATACAAACAATGGTAGATATTACAATTCATCACTAGATTGTTGTGAAGTTGACACATAGCTAAGGATACGCAAGTACACACGTACGTAACATAAGTTTTTAAATTTTGATATTACAAGGAGGTAACCTGATTAAAATGACTAGAAAATACACAATTTCCATCAAGCAGCAATCCATACGTAACATAAAAAGTCACTTAGCTACGCCATTTTTTTAAAAATGTAAATTACTTTTGTGTTCTTTTTTGTTATCCAACCCCACCTAATTTGCACAAGTTTCAAGATTTGTTGACGCCGTGTCAGTATGGAATCAGTCTCTTTCTTGAAAATCATATCCTAATTTGCGTACGCGATTGGGATCTGCATGGTCTCTTTAATACTATTTATACACAACATCGCATTAAATGTCACGTCAGATTGACCTTTGCAAAAAATGCATAAACAAGGGGCTCCGTGTATAAACCAATTAAATAGCGCGTTTCAAACTGACTTCGGTAAAACATTTGTCACAGGGTGAGAAAAATGTGCAGCTTTACTGAAAATCGAACCTGGGGCCTATTGCTTACAAGGGGGATGCTCTTCCGACTGAGCTACCCGGCCGATTACTATCTTTATACCCTATTGTGAGTAATCAGTACTGTGACACATTAAAATGGATGCCTCAACAACTGCTGTTCTTACTAAATTACGGATACCAGAATTAAAGCTTGAACAAAAAGAAGTTGATTTGGCACTCTCGGGACTGTGAGGTAATTATCCTAACAGGATACCATCTTACTATTTGTTCATATACATTGATGCGGTTACTTCCCCTGGTTATACCTAACGATTTTGTAGGCGCCGATTTGATTGGCTTACACTATGAATCAATTACTTGTATTAAATGATATATAAGATTCAAAATATGCAAGTTCTTATCGTCATTAAAAAGAAACTCGACACATTTAATGTGTATCTGACGACTTCTCCCTAAACTCGTAGGCCACGAGTTTTAAAACTTGGTTAACTGACCTTGCGAGCAACCTGATTCATTAAAGCTCGAAAAGGGTTTTGGAAGATGTTTTGAGACCTTGAAATATTCAGAGTTTAAATACATACCGTAACCTTGAAAATCAGTGAAACTGAAGTTTAATGATACCAGGGTTTCTCTATAGATAGTATTAAAGATACCCTGGTGATACATATTACTATTATTATTATCCCTTATCTTATCTTATCTTATCTTATCTTATTACAGTGTACTGTAGAAAGTGTAAAACACACAAACATACTTATTGCCGTATCGGACATGTTTAATTGACGGAACAAATCCCAGTCTACGGCTCCAAGTATGTATCAAATCACGTACCAAATAAAACATATTATCCTTGTTGTTGTTGTTGTTGTTGATGATGGTGATGATTTTTCTATATTGACATAAAACCCGTCTTAGTAACTTAATGTCTTGAAATGTCATGCATCTTGCAGACCCTAACCCTTTCAATGGCTATACATGTATAAAAAGGAATTACCTGTTATAAAATGTATCTTTATTGATCTATATATTAGTTAACATCATCATCAAAGTATTTTTTCTTTATTTTTGTTTTGTTTCATATCACTGAATAATTTGAAAATGAGTTTTTCATATGCCATACCTTCATTAATTTAATGACATTTCCCCCAGATTTAATAGATAAAAAGTAGGTCTATTAAAAAGGTAAAATAAAAATAAAAAATGATAAAAAATCATGAAAATTAGACCGAAGACACCCTTGACCCTTGATTTACATGGGCACGTTAGAACACACTTTAGAAATCTTTGAACCAAATGGATATTTGGCATATGTCGTTTATCATTGCCTTGTAAAAATATTTGGACCCGTGTTTTGTTAATAATGCTTGCACTCGTTATTGAAATATTTTGAAATTGCTTTTCTTTATTTAAGTCGTGCTTCAAAAACATGCGCGGCGTCTTTGGTGCTTTGCATCAAAATAAGTCTTGTTCAGTAATTGCCTTCACAGAAGGTCATAGACCTCTGTTGTCTGTACATTTGCAATAAATCTGTCGAACTTCACACACATGCAAAAAACAAACCGCATTATTGTTAGTAAACATGAAACGCAACAGGCTAGTGTATGGTTTCTTTGATCTGTATTTGTACCGGTTGCATGGTAATTTTCTCGATGAACGGTTCTTCCATTTTTTTTAAAGCATAAAAATCTGTGTTACTCCCTTTGATTTCTTGCTTCTTTCATTTTACAATTCTTACAGAAAAAAAAATATACATATTCAAATAATTTCTGCATGTTTAGCATTTATTATCTATCAAAATTGTTATTTCTTACGATGCTGATTTATTTCCAATTGTCAGTCAATATAATAACGAAATATTTATCTTAATAAACCGTCGTACCCTGAGACAAAGGTGAGCATGCCAGTAGCTTTGATGTTGTCCCAGAACTTAGTGACTACGACAGTGTGACGTGCAGCTAATTATAAATGGAGGAAGGCCCCCTACAAGGGTATAGAACTACCAATCTGTTATGTTTTTGAAGGCTTCTTTATATGAACAATTCAAATAACCTGACTGTGGCTCGAACTATATGTGATGAATACCGACTAAACTACGGAGATTCCTAATTTCGATACATAGTGTTTATATTATTGTTGTTGTTGCTGTTGCAATATCAAGAAAAGGCAATAAATTCGTATATGATAAAGGTGTAACTTATTTATTCAATTATTGTTGAAGACATCGTTAATGACATTCAACTTAATTTGTAAATGTATATGGCATTAATTATTATCAACCGAAAAGTAGAAAAAAGAAAATCAGCATACTATAAATGTTATTAATATAAGGATACACCAGAAATTACTCGTTCTATTGGATAACATTATTTTAATTTTATGAAATAAGAATTTAGTAAAATATGTGAAAATAAAGGAGTTTTATTGACGACAGAAGTGCGCAGTCGCAAATTCTATTCCTGAAGAAAGCAGAGAAGGCATACATTTAGAATAAGGGATTATATCATTTCTTTCGAAGAAGTATGACGAAGACAAACGTGAGCTCCGACTGTATTTCGGTCATTTAGGGTTGCAGTGCTGCCTAATTGCGATTTGTCACAGTCACATTTGGGCTTAACAGTCCTGGAGCTACCCTTATGTACCGATACCAATTTAACGACTACAGTAGATCGAACACACGACCTGCTGGTTACGGGGCGGTCGCCGAACCATTCGGCTACCGGACCTGTAACAAATATTAGTATGATAAGCAATGTGTCTTAAAATATCTTAACTCATTCTCAGTGATATATTTATTATTTACTTCACGCCATATTTGAGGGTTGGAAAAAATAAAGATCAGACAGAAAGCAATTTATAGACGGATAGTTTTTTTTCCCAACCCTCAAACATGTGTGTATTTACTTGTTAAACAAGTGTTTATTTTCGTCCCCGATACCGATGAAAAGCAGATTGTAGAAAAAAATCACACTGTCAGTTATTTTCGGTCTGGTCTGGTTTATAGTTTCTATGTGGTGAAGGGCCATCCATGCCTATGCATAGAAAATACATTCTTCCAACTTTTCCTAAGATCATATCCCACACCTAATCAGATCAATACCAGTATAATTAACTCGTATATCTTTTTATACATTCATTTTCTATGCATCAGGAAGTTTCTTTTTTTCAGGCTTTTTATACAAAAAAATAAAATAAAAATAAATGGCTTATTGTATGGACATTTCTATTTCATGTGCAATGTATACAATCTATATACAGTATTATTTAACTTGGATATTTTAGGTAAAAGAATGTATACAGACAGCTAGCAGTAAACATAAGTTTGTTGATATAAACAGACACAATGATATCGTATTTAATTGATCTGTAGGGAAAATGAGAGTTTTATCCTGCTGTTAGTTAATTTCCACGGATGTTATCTTTACGATTTTGTTTCACCCGCAGAATAGCAGAAATAAATTGCCCGCAGAAATAACCCGCTATACGGTATCAGGTCATTATATACGCCACTGGATTATATCGGTAATAATAATTTCAATATCTGCTTTTTATTGAATCAGCGTGAGCCATATTCGACAGAGTTATCTTTCTTTGATCAAAGAAATGGGACAAATACCGACCCTAATCCTATGTTTTAGATGTATTGTGCAAGGAAATAGAGTTCTGAAAAAAGTAGGTATTATTCCATTTTACGGTTTCGATATTTAACCTATGTAATGATAGTCTAAATTTGCAAAGTGCGATTCAATATTTTTCAGTGATAACACAATTAAAATATAACTTGAAATCAAAATCTAATATGATTCTATAAAATATGCCCCTTGATGAATCACTTGTTCCAGAATAAAGATTTTGAGCAAATGTTATGTGTAAGCCTCTGTTTTAAGCGGATATATCATAAAGGATAATAATGCTTTTACAACACACATACACATATGTGTATTGTTGCTTGGTGAAAATTGTGAACTTGGTAATATCAAAGGTAACGCACGTGCGTACTGATATACCACTAGCTACGCTCCTAAATTAGATAAATAAATATACGTATAGAGCAAGTGAACCGTGCTTCTCGTTAAGTCGTGTGGTGCATGCATGCTTATGGCAACAGTTTTGTGGCCCCGACAATAAAAATGATACTGATATTGCACTTTAGTATGTTTGAGAACACGGTGTCACGAGAGAGACAGAGTGAGGGGCGAGATATGAATCCCTTAGCATTTTATCATCATTGTTTAACCATAAATGGAGTGTAAAATAAATAATCCAATAAATCCATATGAAGTTGATTTATATTATTTTCATACTTTTGACAAATAAACAAGAACTAAAATTAATATTTAGATTCATTCTTAGATGTGTAACAAAATGAACATAAAGAGGATATCATTTTTTCCCGTTTTAGTGGAAGATGCGATTTTATTTCATCGAATGAATTTTGAATTGTATTCCAATGGGAGTGACGTAGCAACGAGTGACATTGCAGTTTTCACGAGATAAAATAAGAAATTTTGCTTCAAATAAAAAGTAATTATATAATTTCAACATGATGATTTTATATTCCACATCTCCAAACTTCAAACTTCAAAATTAAGTTCATGCCTTGACGATCGTAATTTATGTTTTAGTTTTCTCGGTTAATCATTTTTTTTCAGATGAGGTTCAAATCTAAATTGTGTATTATGTTTACAATATGTTTTAAATTCTTCGTTTGATAATGAGATATAGCCAGTATTTGCATCAAAATGACCCCATACAATTCCGAACTCTAAACTCATTTATTAGTTAATATTAGCAAAGACAACAGAAACGCATGTTTTTTTTTATGCTCACCGAAGGTGACGCATATAGTCGCCGCTTCGTCCGTCCGTCCGTTCGTCCGTCCGTCACAATTTCCTTGTCCGGACTATTTCTCAGGAACTAACGGCTTGAATTCAACGGAACTTTATGGAAAGCTTTATTACCAAGAAGAGATGCGCATATCGTCAGCATGACCCGGTTCCTAAATTTTTCAAAGAGTTATGGCCCCTTGACTTTTCGGCCTATAGTACATATTGCATGATTCTTGTCCGGGCTATTTCTCAGGAACTAAGGCTTGAATTCAATGAAACTTTATGGGAAGCTTTATAACCAAGAGGAGATGCGCATATCGTCAGCATGACCCACTTTCTAAATTTTTCAAAGAGTTATGGCCCATTGACTTTTCGGCCTATAGTACATATTGCATGATTCTTGTCCGGGCTATTTCTCAGGAACTAAAAGCCTTAATTCAACAAAACTTTATGGGAAGCTTAATTACCAAGAGAAGATTTGCATATCATGGGGGTAACTTTGTCCCTCAACCCTTTGACTTTTATGCAAACGGTATATCTAGTATGATTCTTGTCCGGGCTATTTCTCAGTAACTAATAGCATGTTTTCAACAAAACTTTATGTGAAGCTTTATTACAAAGAGGAGATGCGCATATCTTCGGCTTGACCCAGTTCCTACATCCTCCCACCCATTGACCAAGGTCTTATTTGTAACAATGACGTTCTTCGGGGAGCATCTGTCAGTTCTACTGACTTTCTTGTTTTTCTTAAAAAGGTATTACTCAACACCCGTATAATCAATGTAAGGGTGACAATCCAGACCTTACAAGCGGACTTATTGAAACAAACTTACTACCCTTCAACTATACAATATAATATACTATCCATGGAATGATCCGAAAGAAAATCTTTGATTAATCAACCTGTCTTTCTTACTAATTAATAATAAGTTTATCTCATCAGTATTGGGCCAGGTTTTTTTTTATAATTGCTTTTAACCGCAGAGAAATATATTTTCGGAACTACATGCGAGGGATATTTAAAAAGTTCGTGGAAAAGGGTTCTCATTTCTTTATTTTAGATAGCAGGTTTGTGAAACTGCACTATGACGTAGGTCGATATATTGTCATTTGAATGTGCAAAAATTAGATCTGTACCCCTCTCGTGGAATAAAATATGGTTTCCGTAGGAACTTTATTGTCGTCTTCCCGGCCCCAAATTCGGTCGTTTTGATGAAAATGGTCTCAAATTATAACACATCAAAATTACAATTTTTACCTTACGCCTTTCAATCTACGTATACGTTATGCGCGTTTATATTTATTTTATAAATAATTGTATTATTTTACATGCATTATGACAGGATTTAAGCGCAATCTTGTGTTATCAGAATTGATTTCATCATTTGTTATTTATTTATAGGTCACTATGTATATTTAGGTTGTTATTTCGTTACATTTTGTGTGTGTGTGATTTAAAAGAAATATATTTATATATCTTAATGATGAGATAAAACCTTCTATATGCAATGTAATATTCTCACATATCCATATCAAAATATACTGTTGAAATATGTCTATTTGAATTCACTTTGTAGTGTCTCCGCATGCCATTGTATATGTTGATGTTTATGGCGATGGGCTGAGTGCCTAAGCCTATAATAAAACAATTATACTGATTCTTGCAAACTGTGTCTCATATACAGACTGTACGAAGAATTTAAAGTTTGTGTAACTTAAAACAAAAAAATAATATTATTTGTACTATTTGATCAGACGCCATCGAACTTTCCGATCAGAAATAATTGTTACAAACTATTAAACTATTCTATGTCTAAAATCATAAAATGCCTAATTCGTTGACGAAAAAGAATTTATCAGCGCGGTCTGCCATAACGATTCACCGACAACTAATTAATCAGTCCGCTATATACTGGCCTTAGACATCTTCATACAGTCTGACAAGGAGCTATACTGGCCATTAACACAATCCGATCAGGAGCTATACTAGTCATTAGCTCATTTCTTTACGTCTAATAAAAAGCTATAATGGCCATTTATACATTCACGCACTTTACTGGCCACTTCCAGTGAAACATCATAAAGTTTTATATCGCAAATTGTCTTTTTAATGTTACATCACACACAAACCGTGGTACAGTGGTAACATACCCGACTGCAGATCCGAAAGTTGTGGATTAGAAACACACTGAAGGCTAGGACTTTTCATGATATTCCTAGGCGCAAAGTACTGCTCCAACCCAGGAACCGTCGAGAGGGAAGAACTCGTTTTCCAGTAAGTTCAAGGCTCTACGGTCATCCCATCATCTCGGAATAAAAACTAGTTCCAGTATACCGACAAGTTTCATTATATATATGCATACGCTATACGCTATAAATTACTGTATCCCTTTCCCTCATATAGACTCATTTTGACGCACTCAATAGGTACCACATAAAGCCTGATCTGCAGAAAACCACAGTTAAACCTTACCAAATTTAATTACAAAATCCTCATTTCCAGACCACTGAGAAGCAGCGAACAGCATAAAATCTGATCAGCCTGCGAGTTACTCGCAGGCTGATCTGGTTTTATGCTGTTCGCATAGGTCTTTTCATGGTGTCCTCTAGGAGGGAAAGGGGTATCCTAAATTGTACACAAACAGTCATGTGTATGTATGTGTATATAATTACATATCTATTTATTGTGTTGGTATGTTAACTTTTGTTAAAAACCAATTTTTCTATAGCATTTGTTTATTTAAAATAACAGATTTTTGGTTTTCTATAGCTTTCACGAAAATTGGTTTCACAGAGTTGATTATGCGTCCAAATTATTCAAGCAGACAACATATTGAGCCAATGCACATTTTAATATTTACTGGGCATATGCTTTGGAAAATATATCTTCACTACAAATTTGAAATCGCAGTACTTACAAGTTTCGTTAAGTATATAAATAAATGTCGTTGGGTATGAGCGAGGATACATTCGTGTGCGTACGTGCTCGCGTATGTTCATCAAATGCAAAGTAAAACCTGCCTATGAAAAGCAATTATATATATTTGAGAGAATTGTATGCATAAATCTAAATATATATATATAAATAAGGTGCAGATGGTGAACGCGTGTATTATTATTTATTCATTTCTTTATTCAAAGTGACCTTAATGTTAAACTCTCTAATTGCCGTGACACGCTTTTAAATCACGACGGGACAATGCTACCGACGGACCGAATGTGAAAAGTGATTTTCAAACTAACTGAGAAACACATTCTTATAAAGTTTTATGCTTAATCCTTCTCGGCGGTTTTCGGGTTGAAACAGTACTTTGCGCCCGGAGAGGTCGTTTAAGATTATTGCCTTTACCGATATTTGAACCCTCAACCGTCGGATCCATAGTCAAGTGCATTACTACTGGACGTTGGTGCTCTAGTGAGGTAAGAACTGAAACTTACTCGTGTACTACACGTATCTCGAATCGCGGTCGTGGATCGAACCAACGTCCTCCCAATTTGGACGGACTTTCTTTCCATCGTGGCCGGTAATTATATTTCACGATGGCCAATTTTTTGATTATGTTTGATGACAACACATAAAACAGATGTATTTTGTCAGCTCGAAGGACTAGTGTACAGTATCTAACTTTTGGTTTTAAGCCAATTGCTGATTCTAAGAACCGACCGCTCACTGTGGTCGAGTGGTTAAAGCATCCGCCTGTATGGTTCTTTTCCCGGCCGCAAAATACTAAATTTGTAAAAATGATACTGCTTCCAACTCCAACAACATTCACCAAGCGTTAAGTTGTACTTTAATTAAGTATGAACGACTTCCGACATTAGTGTCCTCTCAAAAAGCAAAAGAAAAACAATTAAAAAAACACGACAAAACCACAACAGCAAACAGAACTGAAATATTTTATTTCTTAACTGTGTTAGCCAGTATGGTAACTATTCAACTTACACATTTAATTGCTTTGTAAAACAAAAAATGATATATTGTAGTATTACCTTATATAAGATGTCAGGTATTACTGAAAATAAGTCAAAGGAAGTCACAGCATTCAAGAGATGATTTAGAGGGGGCGGAAGCGGCGTACGCCCCCCCCCCCCCCCTTTAAATCGACAAAGGTGGGTTTATTATGCGTTTATCCACATATTAACTTTAAATTTACATGTGACAATTAGAGTCAGTCAATTTGATCAAAATTGGAAAATCATTTGGAGTTCGCTGATTACTTCAATTTTCTCGTTTAAGTTTCATTTTCGCTTGTTTGTCACCTTTCCGCTAATTAAACAAGCAGTACAGAAGTCCGGCCCCAGCTGGATCCATCCAGTTATACGTTGTCTCAGACAGATTCGAGATGTTTATTTTTTTTGACAAGTTCGAAAAAAGAAACGGATTGTTTTGCTTTTGATTTTAAATGTCAAGTTATTTGTTTGAGATTTAGCACTAGTATACTGATTACGGCGTGCCTATTAACGATAATGATTTTAACCTATTAGTGCCTCGTTAATAACGCACGATTTCATAGGCAGCGAAAGTGTTAAAAAGTATTAATGTTGTTTTGTTGGACATAATAATATCTGTAGTAATTCTACTTATACGTTGTAAAAGTAAACGAAGAAAATACAGATGCACTGTCAAATTCACAGTCTATGAAGCTTAATTGACGGACAACTATCGTTAAATGAAATGATAATGTTTAGACATCTGACATCTAAAATTAGTTCTTTTTAAATAGCTTTCCATTCACGATACAAACATCTATCAAACCAGTATTGACTGATAAGCTCCATATAATTTACGGATTGTTTCCCAGACAACTTCATAATTGTGTCTCGTTTTCTTGAAGCCGTGCACGGATGTCCAGATCTTGGACGGTCGGCAACATTGTGCGCCGGGTGGTCTTGAAAGCGGTGAACCACCTATACATGTTTTGTTTTCCTAGTTAAACCTTTGCCGTTAGTGCCCATACTCATATAGAGCGTCTCTGATTTCGTTTTATAAATCAACATACAAAACCGATTGGGATAGCGCTTTTTCTAGTGCCATATTTACGCTTTTTGCTAAACAATGTTCTCGCCTTAAGATATCAACGGAAATGATGTTAGATTTCAGTCCATAGGCCTTGAGAAAAGGTCTTGGAAGCAGTCCGTATATTTGGGTAGTTTTTGACGTTGGGAATTTGTCTATATGTAATCTTTAAAGACCGGTAAACATGTGAAGATTTGCAAATTTTGCCCCGCTCAACGTTACCTGACGTTGCCATAGTGACTGGAATTTGCATGAGTGCAATTTGTTTCCTTTTCTCTTTTGGATTAAGTTCAAAATATATCAAAATATAATTTTTGAAAGTTTTATTCTGATAACCATACTAATAAATAAGGTATGGCACTATTCCGGATACTTTTCGAACACCCCTGGTAGTTGCTGGAGTTGCCCCCCCCCCCCCCCCCCCCCCCCCCCCCAACCCCAAATCCTGGACCCGCGCCTGGCATTGTATGGAAAGCGGCCACTTCTCAATAACGACATCCTTCTTCAAAAGGTTTTAATAAAAATGTAATTCTGATATTCCAGGTACCCTGAATAACGGTCAGATACTCAATGGGGGGAACTAAATTTCCAGAAATAATTTTTTCTGAAACTAAAGCTGACCTGCAAAATACTGCATGCGCTTTGATTTTAATGGTGTAATATGCAAGATAACTAATATTCTGTCGCACTGGTATCTACCAAATAAATTATCACACATAATCAATTTTGCAACAAGCTGTCGAAATGCAATTGTATTATTAGAATATACCTCTATAACTTTCACATATAGTAGCATCTAATATGAGTCAATATCATGAATACAAAAATAAGGCAATAAAAGCGATATGCTGAAAAGTATTGATATCTTATCTTGATAGACCTGGCACTGACTTCCAGAATCATGATCAAAGAAATTACCGACAGTCGGGTTCAAGAGCTGGGCGTGTCAGACCACGTTTTTTTTTTTTTTTTTTTTTTTTTGTTTGATTCCAGTGCATTCTGCTGAAACTGCTCTCGATTCCGACCAAAGTGGTGTTCGGATATTCGGATATTCTCGGTCGTTCCGGGAATGGTTCGCTGAGTACATGCTTAGCGTGACATCGACTCTATATGGTAGAATGCGCTGAGTTATGTTTTGAGCACTCGTTTTTGATATTAAATCTGGGACGTGGTTACAAGGATTATTTGGAATAAACAATTCACTGTATTTAAGTTGCTCTTACTGATTACTAGTATTAATACTCATACAATCACACTATATCAGTTTCACATTTGTAGAAATTTATAAAGAAGAGAAAGAGAGCAATATACTAACCTTCATTTTTACGCATCATTAATTCGCATCAGCATCTCTAAAATAATAATGATAAAAAAGGAAATATCGTTAAATGTTTACTACCTCAGAAATAACGACGGCTCTGTTAAAACATGATTCGATTTTTTTCCATATGAAATAAGAACCCCTGTCACATTATTGGGTGAGATTTTCCGTTTATGGTTACATATGCATAAAAATGAAATTAAACATATCAACGTACACTTTTGTAAAAAAAAAAAAACGTGCGGTAGAGTGCACGGACTCGTTTTACTAAACATCATACGAAAAATATCTTCGACATTCTCGAATACATATGTAGTCTATAGGGGGGCGATTTTGAATCAAGCGATCTAAAATGAACGACGAGACATTGATAGAAATTGAATGCGTAGAAGTTTTACATCATCCAATCAAAATCGCTGAAAATAATAAACAAGAAGTTGGTAGTGGAGCTGATTTTAAAGTTGTACAAGCTGTTGACATTTCGCGTTATTACTTTGTTAAGTGATTCATTATTCCATGTGATAATGAATACCAGACTAATCGAAACTTGCATAGAATATAATGGTAGCATACATTTGCAAAAGGTTACGACCTCCGTAATCAAGTGATGTCAGATTCCGTTAATATACAGTACAGTGGGATCAAGATTCCAATGAAATCGGCAATTCTGCGATTCTAGTGCCAGTGCTTCCAGCATGATCTTTTTCCACCCCCTTTAGGATATGCGTAATATCAACGGTATATGGTAGTGATGGAAGGACAGGCCGGATGGAGACATCGACCCGTTTATTAGTGGACCTAGATGTCCGTATCGTAAGTATGTACATGTATGGTAGAGATTGAAAGACCGGCCCGACTGAAACTTCAACCGGGTAGAAATCTCAACCTATGACACCAGGTCTGTTGTCAGATCAACACTGAAATGAGCTTTGTCGGTGTAAGCCGTATAAAATGGATATAATCTAATCTTGGTTAACAACCGAAGAGTTCGGAAAAACAACCATGTCATTGATTTGCATAAATTATTCTAGGATTATTCCATCATAAATTGAGAGTTTCAGGGAGCAAATCATTCTGCATGATCGTTAATCGGCAGATAACAATTTAATCTACCTATAGAAACATAAGAAACACCCAGTTGAAAAAGTTAACAGTTGTGAGTCTTTAGTTAACGCTGTACATGTAATTACTTTGATATTGGACTGGTCCTTTTATAACTCGTGTATAAGCTACGTTATATAAGCTATTTATAGTAACAGCCTTCGTGTCGCAGTTGGTTAAGTTTTCGTCTCCTAAATTAACGGCCCCGAGGTAGAATCTTACAGATGGAACTTTTTTTCAATTATATTACATTTTTTGTCCCTTTCTTTCTTTTTTTTTTTTAACTGGCTAGTATAACACATCCCCTAAATTTAGTGACAAATACGTTTTCTAGTATCATTTTAAAATCACATACCATTCAAAACTTACATCTCATTTTGTAACACTATTGCTTTCTTTAACTTTCATATCTTTGTTGTTTTTTTTTCTTACGCCAACTGTTTCAAAGAAAAAGTCGAGCTATTATGATCGCTGGGTCGTCATTGTCATCGTCCTGCAAAAACTTTAATGTAGCCCATTTCACTTTTAATGACAAGCGTTGGCATCCGCACGCGGTGATCTTGTTTAAAGATATTTCTTGTTCAAGCTGATCAATGTTGGCACAAACTTCATCCTCGTCGGAATGATAAAAAGAAAAATATTCCCCCTTTTTAAAGCAATTATGACAATTTCATGATATTACCCCTCTTGCAATTTCTCGACTATTTCATTTTCCATATTGATTATACTTTTTGCATTGAAAATAAAATGCTGCTGGCTTGGGATGATGTTTAATGGAATACAACTGCACTGTGCAATTTTTTTTTTTTAAATGAATGATTTTTTACACTAGATGCATCAGATATGCTATCCTTTCATCATTGTTTATGGAAAGAGTTTGAAAAAAAAAAAAAACACCAAAAAAACTTTCACTGAATCGAATTTGAAATGACATGTTGGTTTGGTAAAATCGCTCTCTTATTGAAAATCATATAGGGGATTTTCATACACGCACATCAAGAGTTATAAATCAAAATTAATCGCAATAAGAACAACTATAACGTTCCCTTTTTCATTTCTTAATAAAAAACTTGATTTGCCGTTTCTCATTTTGATATTAAAAGGTCTCATGAATATGCATGTAGGAAAATCAAAATTGAACAATGCTATGCAAATAGTTAAGGATCATAAATTTAGAATAAGTTACGTCATCATGAATACTGGTATTCTATGTTGAAAATGTTTCCAGAAGCACCAACATTAAATGAATTTAAATCCGGCAGATGGCGCCACGATTATTCGGAGATGTTCGGTCTCTAATAGGTACTTAAAGTCAGAAGGATATTGAAATCAGTGTGTCCTGATCCAAACAGTTTCACAGCGCAAACAAATGATAGGTTGTTTTGTTTGCTTGCAGATCTTATACAGATATAAAGTAAACTAATATTTAGTAACTGTTAATTATCATCTTATGGGAGAGCGTCGTCTGAACCAACGTTCGGCAATACGATTTGCTTCATATTCGCCCGTGGGATTTTCAACTAGCAAAACTTCGTTTTCATGAATATAAACCAGTTACTTGCTGACCAGTGAAGCCATACGTAGTGTTTTGAACAAAAGGCAAAAGCTGATTTTCAAAATCAATTACATGTAACGCGCTGTTCGTTTCATTGGTCAAATGATCCGTGCTGTCTCCACTATGCACGGATCACATGAAAATCCTATTAATAATTTTTCAAATCAAATAACTCTATATACAAGCATACGGAAATGATAACGGAATATATGCCGTGAGCTCCAACGATGGTTTGAGAGTATTTTAGCCGTTAATTGTATACATGTACATCAAAATTCTATTTTAAACTTGAGGCATACTTTTTTATGATGATGAAAGAAATGAACATGTTTATGTAATAAAACAAACAATACATTAACCCTTTCCCTCATAGAGGACACCATGAAAAGACCTATGCGAACAGCATAAAACCAGATCAGCCTGCGAGTAACTCGCAGGCTGATCAGGTTTTATGCTGTTCGCTGCTCCTCAGTGGTCTGGAAATGAGGATTTTGTAATTAAATTTGGTAAGGTTTAACTGTGGTTTTCTGCAGATCAGGCTCTATGTGGTACTTACTGAGTGCGTCAAAATGAGTCTATATGAGGGAAAGGGTTAAAAAGTCGACCATTAAATAGTAGGGGCTATATACTGAACCGCTTTTTACCTTCATATAGAAGGATGGGGTATACATCAATACTGATGTCGGTGTCATTTGAGTGGTATCCGCTGCTGTTACATGTCAAAGAAGCAGGAGAGTCTGTCTCCGATGGCCGAGTGGTAAGAGCGTCCGCCTATGGAGCGGAAGGTCGTGGATTCGATCTTGGACCGCGACATACCAAAACCGTTAAAAATGAAACTGATAGCTCCCCGTTTAGCGCTCAGAAGGATAGTTACAGGACTGGTTGGCCCGGTGTCACGATAATGTGACTGGATGTGGTTTCATGCTACATGTCTACGTAGTGTAACTTTGAAGTTAGAAAGAAAACACAAAATCAAATGCATGTAATACTTGAATATGGTATAGCATCTTAGAAAATCCAACATACCGATACATATTTTGCACAGTAAAAAACAAAACTTGCATACAAAAAACAATACGTATTGACTAGCTGTATGCAAAAGAATCATTCTCCAAACCTTGAAACTATATATATTTCTTGATCGAAACCATTCAGTGCGGATATTTTTTTTTTTTGCTAAAATGTGTGCAAATAAAGTTGATGTATATGCTTTCAAAGGTTTACAGAATGCCTCCATGTGTATGTGTGTTTATCAAAGACGACCTTTTGATTGAAGTGTTAGCCAAACTTGCATAAAATTGCTGAAATTTTTATTCTTTGACCTTTAAAATGTGGCAAAACACTTTTCATAATGTCTTTAACATATGATCATCTGAAATATCACATCCTGGCAATGAATTGTATGCTTAAGCCACCAAACAGTTTCTTTTCTTTTAGAAACAATAATGGCTGTTGATATCAAAGGCTCATTGTTTCTCAGACAGTTTCAAACATTTTATAGATGTTCAGATATAGGTTAATTTAAAAAAACAAAACACAAGTTACTCTTTAAAAAATATCAAATGTTATTTTTGTTTACTTCTGAGTAGATCTCTCGCAAAAAGTTTCCAATCGGACAGAAATTTGTACATATGCAGATGTTTATTTTAAAGATTTATTTTAGTAGGCATTTATTTTACGATCCAAGAAAGCTATGATTTTCTCTCTTTTAGTGACAGTCGATGCTACAGTTTTAGAAGTGCTTCTTTTAAACAAAACTACGTCTGTATAAAGTTAATTGCACGGCGGATCACCGCCGGGCATACTGTATTTGCTTCGTAGGTTGTTAATGGACCCGGATCTGGGGGTTTAAAATCCTTTCGGTTGCAATTACGGCATTTTTTTCGTTATGAAACATGAACTTTTTGCCAAGAATTGAGGAAGTATGAATAAAATAAAACAAAAAAAAAACAACAAAAAACAACAACAACAACAACAACAAAAAACAACAAAAACAATGGGATATTACGCAAACAAATTCAGAAATGAATTGCATTCAATGCTGGAAATGAAGACAAAATATGTAGCAATTCGGAATTGATCCTTTCGTATCCCTTTCTATTTTTATCATGATTAGAGATTATTTTTATTAACATCATCAAAATGTCCATTTCAACATAAACACAGACATCACTTTTGTACTTGTTATACTAATGTATTATTATGTTTACACATGACACTGTACAGATGTACAGTATTTCTTGCTTTAGATAAATTCCCATGCATGCATGCTTTCAATGCTTTACTTACGGCTCAACTATTAATCCAGAGCGCATTTTCACAGTCGATTGTCATCGGAAATGTTCGCAGATATAAAACTTAAATCACATTGTCCCATGTCCCAGAAGGTTGTCCCAGACGGACTTGCGGATGAGTTCCAGATAGTATCCATAATACATTCGTAGAACTCTTATTTTAGTCTTAAGTCCAGTGAATCCGTTCAAAACGCGTGGGTATCCGGAGGCAAGAGTGCGAAGTTCGGAACATGCTAGAAAATATATAATCCGTGACAGGTCTTAAAAGATCGTAACAGCCAGGAAGAAATCAATGTGGCAAAAATGATATGCAAGCGTTTTATTCCGGTTCTAACTAATAATTATTAAGGTTCTTTTCGCAAAATACATTTTTCATACACATACGGAGCAATACGGTGCTGTGAATCTTGAAACCCATCCCATCCTCAAGTCCATCATTTGCTGAAACAAATGACGTTTATTAAATGGGTGATTCACGGTTCTCTTGAATAATATTGATATAATTGTAAACACAACAACAAAAAGTAACAACACATCCACAGCAACAACAACAAAAATAAAAAGCATAACGAGGATCACTGTTAACAATCTAGAATATATCGACTGTATAGTAACGTATCTGGTTTCTATGCTCATTTTATTTTCAATCAGAAAAGGACATTACTAAATTGTTCATAGACGATCTGTGTCTATATACGTATATCATTGTCATATCTAGAAAATCAATTGCCAGAGCATTCCAGAAGAATTTACATATTTCCACCATTACGAGTCCCCTGATCCGCTCTCTAGACACGGAGGTAGGAAATGCCCGGAAACCGGATATACATCCACTATTGTGAATCAGTCATACGATAAGGAAACGCATTCATATCCGAATCTTCTCCCTAGAGCACATTTTAAATGCCTTTGAGAGGAATTAATGTATCCTGTTAAATTTGAATCAAAATTACAGAATAAAATCCATATTTCTTAAACAGAGGCACCAGGAAGTGATGCAAAACAATTCTGAATTTAATTCACGTAAATTATTGACAAATCGTTTATTTCTTTCTACAAAATTAACACGTTTTATCGCGTTTATTACAGATTTCATGTGTTAAATTTCATTTCCCCCAATTATACAAATATAAAAACCATTGTGTGTGGTTTTAGTTGCAAGGAAAATGAATTAAACACACAATAAGTTATCGGTGATTTAACGAAAATGTGTTTTTTTTAGCTGAAGCTGCACCACATTAGGTTTTGTGATTGTAAATGAGAGATAACTTCTTTTCATCTAATTAGGTAATATGAAGAGAAGAGATCCGAACAGAAATATATGTTTTACAGATTCATTACCGTCTGATTACACAAATTTAGTACAAAGTTAGAAATTTCCTTATTGGTGCTTAGAAAACTTTGAGTATTATATTTATTTCTATTATTAGTATCGCATATTGATGTTTTTTAACATACTTGCATCTGTTTCGAACAGTCAGGGGTTTAACGTTGGATTACATGTAAATTTCACCTTTCCCGGTGGCCGAGTGGTTAGAGCGTCCGCCTCGGGAGTGGGAGGTCGTGGGTTCGATTCCCGGCCGCGACAAACCAAAGTCGTAAAAATGGTACTTGTATAGTTCTCTTGCTTGGCGCTCAGCATATAAGGGTAACTCTAGCACGTTTATTTCATCTTTCGATATTCTGTGTTTCATCATTATCGTCATCACATCATCTGATTTTCATTTGTCAAGCGTTTTGCCAAAAAAGGAATGTCACTGTAACAACTACCACTATCCAGGTTTGCATGTTCGACGTAGTTCCTGTATTTGATCATCAAATAAAAAGAAAACCAATCATGAGGCTATAAAATGAAATGGAGAATGGAATTGTCATAGCTTTCTTCTGTTTTGTTCTTTATTAATTGAACACATTTTAATCTTGTAAAAGGAAAATGCTTCGTCAATTTAATTCTTGAAAGTATCAGAATCGCTTAGTTCAAAATGAATATCTTTATCGAAGTATTATAAAACAAACATTCAGATGCGCGAGGGATATTCATATATCTTTTTTAAATTGTTTATAATTTCATGTATAGATAATTTTATTGTTTTACACCAAAAATTGAACAGCTGACAAATTAATATAAAGCGTGCTTTTCTAAGAAAAAAAAGTGATCAAATGTGAATGTAAGATTCAATAAACTACATGTAAATGTAATTTAAATAAATTTGGAACAGTTTTCGATGAAAATCCTAAAGCCGTTTTTTCAGTTTTAAATTTATTGTTCTATTGAATGTGTGCACCAACGGTGACCCTCGACCCCCCCCCCCCCCCCCCCATTGTCTTTCAATCTGTCTATTAATTGCTTTTATATGTTGCCACCATTTTTTGTACTGTCCTACACAGATCATGTAAATCTTGGTTGCTATTACCATTGCGATCACCCATGGAAGACAGCGTCCTGCAGCATCAATGGCAATGACGATGAACACGACTCTTGATGCTGACCCCGATTGTTTGACCTTTGTTGAAGCAGGAGAAGAAGCATGTTTCCAGACAAATGATCCAATTAGTGTCTGTGTGATGTGGGGTTCATCTGTGATATTGAGCTCATTCAATACATTCATTTCACTGGAGAAATTGATTTGCCCAGCTTTATTTCTTTAGACAGAAGTGTAAAGGAACCAGGATTTGACAAACCAATTATATTAACACGTTTTGCATCTCGAATGAACATGATGATCAGGTGTTTGCAGCTGTTCAGTACTTTGATAAGGAGGGAAACACTGTAAACTATTTATACCATTGGGTAATATGGAGTAACTAAATGGTTAAAAGAAACTGGTTAAATGGAGTAATTAAATTATCATGTTAAAAGGTTAAATCACTGGTAAAATGGAGTAATTAAATGATCATGTTAAAAGGTTAAATCACTGGTAAAATGGAGTAATTAAATGATCATGTTAAAAGGTTAAATCACTGGTAAAATGGGGTAATTAAATGGTGAAGGCTTAAACATGCTCCCCTCTTTGTGATTGTCTCTTTTTTACAGATAGCGGGTAAATCATATATTCGTTTGGATTCAATATTTCACTTTAAAGTAAATCCAATTTGCTGGTTCTGGTTTGTACATGCTCTGCAGAGATTACAAGTAACTGTTAAATTCAATCATAAGATTGTGGAGCGTTGATTCGTTTTAAGAAATTTAATCTTAAATTCAGAAGACGTTAAATATTACCTATCTTACAGTAACTGCATCAACCCCTCGTGGAGATTATTTGCAGGCGGGGGTTATATGCAGATGGGTTTTATGTGCATATTAACGACATTTATTTTAATTTTATGTCTTGCGCTCACGAGTTGAGATATCCGGGTTCAGGTACACACACAATTCTAGGGAAAACATAAACAAAAACACACTTTAAGTATTCAAAGCGTGAAAATAAAGGTAGTTTGCATGATAGACTTAAAAAGCAATGACGTATTTCGTTTCTTATAATTTATAATATCATACCTTGAGCATTTCGTACATATTATGGTGCAATAAAAGCTCAGTCCCTGTCGCAGAGTCGGATTGCTCGTAACTCAGGTTGACTTTTAGATGAGGGACAAATAAATCTACTTAATTGAAATGAAACACGTCCGTGAAAAATAAAATTAAAGAAATCAGCAACAAAAATAATAAAAAAATCTTTTATAGGTATTAAAGATTTAACTTAATGTAAGTCTGTTTTGCGTTTTCTTTAATAAGAACAAAATACGTCTGGCATAAATCATTCTTCATAGGTAAATAATTATTGCAGATAATAAACTTCACAAATCATTAGCTGACTCATAATGGTTTCGTATGCTAATAATTAAATGAAAGATATTTCACATATGAGATCAGCCGCTAAATACACCAGCAGGGTTGCAGCAGAGTTAGCTACAGAGAGCCTCGCGAGATGAATCAGACAGCGTCGTAAACCCGGCAACATTTTTAATTTGTCTTATTATCCAGTCCTCTTCAACGTAATGTTCAATAAATAAACTGCTTCTGTGGAAATTCATTTGCTATCTCCTGATTTTGTTTTAAAACTCAAGTGTGCTAATCCATGGCAATTTAGCAAATTCAGTTTTTCTAATTAAGTTATGTTTCATTCGAAGATTTTGTAAAGTTAGCTAACTACTGTCAGTAGTTAAATGAAATATTTGAAGAGACTTAAGTAGATACACCATTTGTTGAAAGTAATTTGAAAAGTTGACGAAGTGTGCAATTTAGATCCAAACGAAACATTTAATTTTAAAATTCAAGGTCAGTATTGCAGGAGAAAAAAGGAATACATTTAATTAACGTAACTACTCAACTTGTTTTATATTATTAGATTGAATCAAATCCAATACCATTTCCATTGTATAACTCAGCATAAAACATTTATTTTTTAGTTAATGTTTATGGTTTTGTATATTTTTAACGTGGACTAGTGAGACCATGAAAAACCCATGTCCCAAACCGGGTACGAACCCTCGCCCTCCGAATCCGCAGCTATGTATGTTACCACTGGACCAATAGGATTTACACACTCATCGGTTAATTTACTTCAAGAATGTAACATTTGAAAAGTGTTAGAACCGCTACCTGTTGTCAATCTAAGTTACTTTAAATCAGAGTGTTCCATTTCGAAAATCCGTGTGTCTGTCTATGGCGGTAGATGTTGCCTTTCCTAATTAACACTCTTTAATAACTAAACAAAGTAATTCTTATATAAGTCTGATTTCACGACGGGCCGTGTCTAATGTTGTAACAATTCTGATGTAACTTGTGGTTGAACCCCTTTGCTTATATAAAATATACTCTAAGGAAATAGAGAAGCAGGGTAACTAGGATCTGTAGTAGCCAGACTCAAGTTTTTACCTCCTTACCTTGCAATGAACCTCTTATGATCGACCTCATCTCATTCTAAAGCCTTTATTTTGTTTGAAAAAAAAATTATTAAATCAAAATAATTAAACAAATACCGTCGAATATTATTTAAAACT